>JAHLJT010009419.1:185481116-185505220 GCA_031308135.1 Acheta domesticus | reverse complement strand
ACAGGTCTCTGGTTGGGAAGAGATCTCTTATAATTTCTTTCATCCATTTGGGGCCTCTAGTTCCGGTGTACCTTAGTTTCACTCTAATTTTTTGTTTATTTACAATTTGTACGCCATGCCCCAGGGATATCTTCTACCTCGTCTAGTTAGCTCTTTCCAGCACTTCGATTTCCTATTTTTAATTTCTCTGTTCAGCTGTTTTTGTGTTTGTTTGGCGTATTTTGTATTCTCTTCGAAAGTGTTTCGTCAGTTTTGGATCTTGTGGCTAGTCTCCTAGCTTTAATACAATTCTTCCTCAGTTCGGCAATCTCGGGAGTCCACCAGTACACCCGCTTCTTTCCCCTTGGGCATCTGCGTCTCGGCATAGAGGCGGCGCACGCTGCCATCACTATGCCCTCGTTTCTGTTTACTGTTGTTCAGGGGCATTCTGTTTTTTCATCCAACCCATGCTCTGTATTAGCTTAGACTCTTCTAGAGAGAGCTTCGCCTTTCGTTTCGTCCAGCTTGTTAGTGTTCTAAGGAGTGGTCGCCCACCGGCTTCTGGAGCTCCCTTTGGTATCCAGTTACTTTGAATGGATGTAGCTTGATCAACTGAGCGGTCTCGTCGTCTCAGGACTCTCCAGTCCGTGGTTCTCCTAGCGATGTTGTTGGAGCCAATTGTTAGATCCATATGGATGCCGCATCTCCTCTTTGGAAAAGTACTCTCCCTTCTTGTGTTAAGGATGACTAGGTTCGTTTTTGACGGTGATGAATTTCACAGACTATATCCCCTCTTTTGTCCACTTCGGGTTCCCCCCATTTCTGGCGATTGCTATTTAAAGTCACCTGCCATACAACGTCTCCTTTTGCAAATTTTAGGCTCAATCTATAGTTCGTCAATTTCCTTTTTAAAGGTGTCAATTGGGTCGTTAGGTGAGAAGTAGCAGCTATAGACCCTACGGTCTCCTATTTCTATCCATACAAACCCATGGTGGTGGATTTGTATTTAGATACGCTATGTTCTTGTTGAGTGTTATCACAGCCGCTCTTCTCGAGCCATTCTGGTACCACATAGCGTCTTCTGTTTTCTTCGGCTGCTCGCTAACGACCAGCAGGTCTACATTTCTTTCAATTGCAGCTTGCAGAAGTAAGTCTTGGGCTGCTTTGCTCTTCCTAATTCCTAAATTAACCTGCAGGAATTTCATTATGGCTGGTTATTTTCTTGTTCAGTTCTGCGGTATATGCTGAGCACTTTTTGCTTCCTAGCATGTGGTCACAGCTTAGATTTGTTACTTTGCAAATGATGCATTGTGTTGACCCCTTGCAGTCTTTGACCTCTTTGCCACATTTGTAGCACACGTTTCTTCTGTCCGGGCCTTTGCAATTGTTAGATATGTGCTCGAAGTCCAGGCATTTGAAACATCTAGTTAGTTGCTGCTTCTCCCGTATCTTACAGTAAATCCAGCCTATTTTAATCCTACCTTTATCCTTCTTCAGAAGTTTTACGGCTGTATCTGTGAAAGCAGAATTGTCGCTGTCTGGGTTCTTGCGAACCCTCTGTGTAGCCGGCATGATTGACGGAATTGTTCGGCCGGAGTTTCTAGTTCCCTCTCGATGGCTGCTGTTATATCATCGACGGTGGCAGTTTCTCAATGTCTTTAATTTCCAACATTGTTTTGGCGTCAGAGTACTTATTTCTGCACTCTCCCCGACAGCCTTCACCAGTGCTTTATTAAAGTCGGTTAAATCCCCTTCTTTGTCTAAGACTATTATTAGTTCTTCCTTCTGTGTTCTTCTCATCTTTATGTTCAGGTTGGATTTACTGAGGTTTTCATCTTTTTAATAATGTCAGCGTATGTCTGTCCGTCTTTAGCAGTCACTTTTATCGCCTGGTTCAGGGGTCTATTTCTCGTCTTGATTTGTTCCGCTTTTTTTCTCTTTCTTTCTTTTTTCTTCTCTTTGTTCTTTCTTCTTCTGCTCTGGTGGTTTCATCCACTCCTCCGTTGAGTCCCCTTCTGTCGTTCCTTCTCCTTGGTGTTCTGTTGCCTCTGTGTTGGCGTCCGTTGCCTCTACTGTTTCCTTCTGTCAGTCTTTCTTGTCTCTTCTGTAGCTCTCTTCTGGTGGGCTAGACGCCTCCCTCTTTTTCCTTTGTGTCGGTCTTATCTCTTTTCTCTTATTGTCCTCTTATCGTTTTGAGAGGCAGTGCAGGGTCTCTGCAAACTCTCTCTTCTTTTCTAGGGCGCAATGCCGTCTATTCCTTAAGAAATGAATTTTCTCCCGAGCTCTCATCATGGCCTCTTTGACATCCTTCGGGTTGTTTTTTAGCATGTATGTTTCCATAATTTTTAGGTTGTTGTTTAGATCTTCTATTATTTCTCTCAGGTCTTTTTCCAATTTCTGGATATTCTCCCACTTGCTAAGTAGTGGGCCGGCAGCTGTCATGGTTTCCGCTGGTTCTTTCTCACTCTCGGGTCCCTGGCCATCACTCATCTCGCCGCCATAATCCAGTGCCACCTCCATGATTGTAGGAGATGGTGGGGGAGTCCTCTGCAGCTTTGATTTCCTCGCAAACGGGTTGAGTTCATCGTTCTCGCTATCTGCCCGCGGCTTCCAGTACCCTCTTTTGGCGTCCCCTTTCGAAGTTCCCGCCGCGCCGGGAGTGTCGTCGTCCCGGCCTTGGCCGCTAGATGGCGCTGCAGGCGCGCTCGGGTTCTTGGCATCTCCGCCAGATAGCGCTACGTGTAGCGGCGCGGCCATCTGACCGTGCGTGGGCGTAAAGAGCCTGCTTTGGTGCTCTGTGGTGGCCCCCCAGGGGGCGCTCGCGTGTCCGGCCGCGTGGCCGTTCGCGTGGCAGATTGCCCCCCCGATCGGCCTACTTCCGTGTTGGAGTCATTTGGTATAGCAAAACGCCCACCCGGGCTAACTACCCAATAACTCTCCAGTTTTGACGCTTATATTTCTGAAATCGCCAGATGTTAGGCCATCCGTTCCACGTACCTGGCGTTCCAATAGCGATGTTTTTCCGTCGTAAATCCCAAAAATCCAGGAGCTGTCACAGAACGCGTGTGAACATCCCAGTTCAGGGCTACCAACCCATTATTATTATTATTATTATTATTATTATTATTATTATTATTATTTTCCCATTACATCACGACTAAAGATGTTATGAGTCGGCTGAATATAAGATCTACTCCAGGTTGCAACCAGCTACCTAAGGAGCAGATCCGGTGACTATCAGTGCCTCTACAATACTTTACGCAAAATGTGGCTGTTCCAAATAAAGCAATTTCTTGCACTTCCCAATCTTTTGAATTACCAGGGAGTTTAGACAAGTTCTTACTCAAATTTTGCGGAACGAATCCCAGAGCTCCGATAACTATCGGGACGACCTGTGCTTTTACGCCCCACATTCGGCTGATCTCGATTTCCAAACTCTTATATTTAAGACGTTTCTCTGCCTCCTTGGTAACGACGTTTTGATCGCAAGTTACAGCAACATCGATAAGTAAACACGATTTTTTCGCCAAATCCCGGATAACTATATCCGGTTTGTTTGCCGCTATCGTGCGATCAGTTTGAATTTGTTGGTCGTACAATATCGTACACAATCCAACAGACGTCACCGGTTTTGGTGAGTGTTCGTACCACTTGGGGCATGTGTTTGGAACTTCGAGGGCGGTACAGATCTGCCAGTGGAGGTAGCTACACACCCTGTCATGTCTTTTCAGGTATTCGGACTTTGCTAAGATTGGACAAGCTGAGACAATATGATCAATCGTTTCTACTTGCTCCTGGCAAATGCAGCATTTATCATCTTGGGAAATTTTGAGAACCGCTTTATCATAATGTCGTGTTCTCAAGGCCTGATCTTGGGCAGCTGTTACAAGTGCTTCCGATTCTGGCTTCATTCTCCCCCTTTTAAATCACATAAATGCATCTTTATTGATCTGCACCTTGTCCATTCTTTTTAGGTATTGTCCGTGGAGTGGTTTGTCTCTCCACGATTTCTTTAACATTTTTTGTGTCTCATACTTCATGTTTAGCAGCATCAGAAGTTCAATGTCTGTGTTATTCGACGTGTCTTGCCTAGTTTTCTTCGCAATGCTTCTTGCCACACTAACAATGCCTCTGTTTCCCATTCTTCGGTCAGATTTCATGACCTGCCTCATTAGAGGGTCATCTTGATGGCTGACTACATATTTCCCCAACCCGACTATTGCGTTGTGCCAGGGGGCTTCAATTTGTCTGAGGCCTCTTCCTCCTTCCTTACGTGACACATAAAGTCTATGTATATCAGCTGGAGGGTGGGTAACATGATGCATTGTTAACAGTTTTCTGGTTTTTCGATCCATGGTGCGAATTTCTTGCTCAGTCCAGTCCACTAGTCCAAAACTGTATTCGGCTACAGGTACCGCCAAACTACCTATTGCTGATATTTTATTCCTGGAATTCAGAGCGGACTGCAGGACCAGTCTCCCTCTCCTATAATACTCCCTACGAATTCTCTCTTTCATTCTGTCGTTCGAGATGGTTTCACATTCTTCAATGCCCAGATATTTGAAACTTTTACCTGGCTCAAGATCTTGAATCACAGTGTGCGTATCAATTTCAATGTTTTCAGATGTTGTGAGTTTCCCTCTTTTTAAATTGATTTTTGCACACTTGTCAAGACCAAACTTCATGCAGATGTCATTGCTAAAGTCATTCACGACAGACAGCATTTGGGAGAGAATCGCTTCATTCTTAGCAAACACTTTTAGATCATCCATGTAAAACACATGTGATACTGGCCTTTCATCACCATGGAGCTTAAAACCAAAGTCAGCTTGCGACAACTGTCTCGATAGTGGGATCAAACTGATGCAAAACAGCAGAGGGGATAGTGAATCTCCTTGAAAAATACCCCTGTTAATCTGAATACTTCTGGTTTCTACTGCTTCCTTTCCGCTGTGTGTTAGTAACCTGGTACTCCACGACTTCATACTAGCCTTGCTAAATTCAATAAGTCTAGGATGAAATCGATAGATCTCCAGGGTCTTCAAAATCCAATCGTGTGGTACACTATCAAAGGCCTTTTGGTAGTCAATCAGAGCCATGCTCAAATTACGTTTGCGTTTCTTTACATCATTCAAAATGACTTTATTCAGTAGCAAGATTTCCTTACAGCCATAAGAGCCTTTACGACATCCTTTTTGTTCAGATGGCATTAGATGATTCTCATCTAGATGTCTGTACATTTTGTCAGCTATGGCTGCAGTGATAACTTTGTACAGTACTGGCAGACAAGTAATTGGCCTGTAGTTCTTCGCCAAAGAGCTGTCTCCCGCTTTGGGTAGCAAATATGTGATGCCGCGTGTGAGCCATTCCGGGAGTTCCTTTGGGTTTTCTAAAATTTTATTAACAGCCTTTGCTAGATGAGAATGTATTGCTGTTAATTTCTTAATCCAATAAATCTGGATCTTATCAATCCCGGGGGACTTCCAGTTTCCCATGTTCTTAATTGCTTGGAAGAGGTCCTCTTCCGAGAATTGGTGAACATCTTCCACTGTTTCTACAAGTTCATCGGCAGCATCAACTTCAGATTGAAGCCAAGATGCGTCTTTGTAGTAGGATCTGCTCTCCTCCCAGATTCCTGCCCAAAATGCTTCGACGACATCCTTTGAAGGAGTAACAGCTCTGCCATTCGGTTTTTGAGTCAGATTGCGATAGAATCTCTTCGCGTCTGTTTCAAGCAACCGGTTCTGTACACGGAAATCTATTCTACGTTTGTAACGTCTAATTCTTTGAGCCCATGCTTGAATTTTCTCTTGTAGCTTTTCAACTACCATTAGCCTGCTGGTGTCATTTTCAATTTGGTATTTTTGTTCAACATGTAATATTTTTCGTTGAACTTTAGAGGTGTGCGTTGATTTAGAAGATGCCTCAGCTGAGAGTGATATTTCACGCCGGGTGTCGGCTATCCGTTTCATAATTCTGTTCATCCATGGGGGTACAGAGCTGTTTACCGTTTTGCTGTCGACCGTCGGTGTTATTGGCTGGCCCCAAAATTATCTGAGATATTAGATATCCAGTTGCATATAAGATGTGATTGATTTCAGTAATATCTAGATCTCTGCCTGGGGTCTCCACCACCTCATTTAAGACAGAATTCACTGTTTCTATCACTCTTTTAGCTTTGGCATTTTCGTATATTCTCCTTAACAGTTCGCGAGATTCAAACGGAAGTTGACTAACTCTTTCTATCTCGCGCCGAAGGATATTTCGCATTATTTCCTTGTCGTGTAATTCATTGCCAGATGAATTTTCACCACTGACGTGTGTTTCACTGGAAAGAGATGAACCTTCCACGGGATCATCATTTTCAAGTTCTACATGTTCGTCATGTGGATTGTTCGAGCGAAGTACATACTCCGCATTTCTCTCAATGTCAGCAAGTTGTTCTGCTGTGAATTTTCCACTGCTGAGTATGTATCATCGTTGACTGGCAAGCTTCTTTGAGTCTAGGGTAGGTCTCATATCTGGGTTCCGCTCTCTCCATACCTTGAAAACTTCTATTTCTGAGCCCCCATTTTTCGCTTTTGCATAGTAAAAGCACCACATCACCTCCTTTAATTCATGCCGGGTCCATCTCTGACGATGGCTTCGAGCTACTGCCGGCTCTGGGTCCCTGGGACTAACATCCGTGGGAAGGCCAGACGTCGACAAGGTGACATTAGATCGGTTTCTGAGCAGGTATGGGACATTGGTAGAACAAGGCACGTTAAGGTTTACATTGCTTGTTCTATCCATTTTGGTCATTGGTTTGAATTGAAGATTCGCAGGACGCAAGTTCGAGTTCACAGATCACACTTAACCCTCGGGTTGTTTCCTGCCATCCGTTACTGCGACCCACAGTGGCCTCGGGGCATACCCCCGCAGGGCCCAGCAAGGGGTCCCTCCGATCGCCAGTCGGCAGTACTAAACCCTACGGGATTTTCACTGACTGCTGAAGGCAGCCTCCTTCGCTGGCTAATGCAAGGTTCGGGCCTCCACTCTAATCAGTGGCCTGCTGTGCCAACCCAGTTTCTCTCCTGTACCCTCTATGGGCCGACAACAGGAAGTCCAAAGGTTCATGACCCTTCCCTCTCTACTTACTACCCACTCTCCTCAGAATGGAGTACTTCTTCGTCGGACCCCTCACCTTCAACCTATTCAGTAAGGGAGGCCCTACCGGTAGCTAGGCTACCACTGACAGCTCTCAGGCTCATGGGGGTACTCAAGCTCCACCAAGGTCGTGTACTCCCTAGGTGGAGTTGTTGTTGTTATTATTATTATTATTATTATTATTATTATTATTATTATTACCATACAGTTCTGTCTCTGAATAAAATCTCAGGATTGAGGTAACCGTACGGGCTCTTGCCAAGTAACGGCCCTTTTCGATGTCGAAGCAGGATTACATGTATTAGGCATGAGTAATACTATTGTTGAGGAACTTTCTGACTATTGCGCAAGTATTGAGGATGGCAACTTTCTGTAACTCCATGTACACTGTCTTTGGCATTTTCAACTGTTGTAGGCTGTTATGCAAAGTTGTTGGGATGACACCAGTTGTGGACACAATGATGGGTACTGTGTAAACTTTCTCCATTTTCCACTGTTCTTTTATTTCTATTGCTAAATCAGTGTATTTGGACACCTTTTCTGTGTGAGAGGACTGAAGATTGTGTGTGTTTGGGATTGCGATATCAATTAGGTACGTGATTTTGTTAATTTTATCAATTAGCGTAATGTCTGGCCTATTGTGTGCTATCATCTTGTCTGTAATTTATTATTATTATTATTATTATTATTATTATTATCATTAATTATTATTATTATATTATTGTTGTTGTTGTTTTGCTGAAAATACGTTTCATAATCCTTTCCCAAAAATTGAAGTTTATGAAGCAGTCGGTTATCAAGCACCATTTTAAATTTGCAAATAAGAAAGTAGTACACCTTTTGTCTCTTTAATATTGCTTTGAACATGCTAAAACTCCAACAAAAGAAGTAATGGGCGCATCTTGAACCTTGCAATCTTGTGGAATTAATTCTAGAACTACTTTATTACATAAAATTGCTCTAAATAATTTTTGCACTAATCTCCCAAGAATAGTTTCAAAAGAATATGATGTAAAACATATTGTAAATTAAAAGTTGAAATATGCTGATATGCAAGTTTTCCTTAAATATATGAATAAATGTGCTACACCCAGAAATGTGGACAAATATGGATAAGCAAACAAGTTTCAAAACACTTAAAAAACACTGCAATTCGTGACCATTCAACAAATATTTGTTTCTATCCAATGAACAAACTGTGTAACTACATACAAATCCAAACCCTGCTCATGAGCAACTCCTGAAAAATTACACTTGCTTGCTTGAACAAAATTACACTTCCAATGTGAAATTGTCCTCAAGGAATCTCACAATTAAAATTATTAAAATATTCCCATAAAAACAGAGGAAGGGAACTTAATAAATAAATACAAAACTATAATTCTGTGCACAACCAAAAGTTTTTTTTATCATGTGAGCACTCATAAGAAATTAAATTTTGATGAAATCTTTTTTAAAAAAAAAATTATTTAGTTTCCAGAAAATTTTGAACAATCATGCCAACAATTTCCTAAATCAAAAAAACAAGACTCAAACAAACATGAGATTTACTTTTAAATCATTAAAATGTGTAAAAAAGTTATAAATACTATATTTTCTGAATATTGTCCTATAAATATTTGAATCAATATTTGTTAAAACACCACTCACTACTTTATAAAAATATAAGTTCAAATATAATAAGTTTTATTATACTATCATCAATCAGTGACTGATGCTACTTTAACAAAACACGAACATGATTTTTAAGTCAGTAGCGAAAAATGTGATGAAATAATTGGTATGCCTTCGAGGACTACTCCCATACTGCTAGTCTATTGTTGCCTCAAACTTAACACAAATTTTAGTAATATAGGCATTCTTCTGCCAGCGTACTTGAAACATAATGTACTATTTCAGAACTATGTCTTGTCTTTGACAATTGCCTGGGTCAAAATTAAAATCAAGACTGTAGGTACCTGCTGTTTTTGACTGATACTGATAGATTCAACAAGATTCACAGTATTTTGTCAGGGGCCACAGCTTCATGCCATGAGACAGAGACTTTGGAGTCATAAAAGGGAGCCACAGAAGACATGACAGGTATTGCAGCACCTATCATATAACTGAGCATACTATTAAAATTACAAAACCTGGAAAATTTCAGGTAAAGGAAGTCACAAGATCCAATATAAATTGATTTCAAGAAGTGATGGAAACCCTTGCACAAGATAATTGGCTCAGAGGAAACAAAACACAAACCAAGAAGTGAGAAAGTGAAATTTTTTGTTGGCAGCTTGTACAATTTCAAATTAAATTCAGAGAGAAGAGGGTACATACAAGGGTACAATTCCTTAAGAGGACTCATTCTATCATTCACTCATTCTTCATCAAACTCGTGATCTTGTACATCCGGGCATTTCAGCTTATCCTTCAGAAAAGGTTCCTATCTGTATCACAGTAATCAGATACTGATAAAATCAGACAGTACATACCTGCATAACATATGCAAGTATGTTATGAAGATTATGAAAGCAAGTTTTATGAAAATATACTACAGCAGGCAGTTTTTACAGAATCTTGTGGATTTTGAATAAGTAGAAAGGGAATTTAAGATATTACTCGCTCACCATGAAGTCGCAGTATACAGAAAGTATGCAGTATGGATGCAGAAAGGATTTTGTATTTTTACCGAATATTTAATGGTTAAATTTCTGCTATGCTTAATATTAATTTGGTAAATATGTTTGAAAAATGTTCCGAAGTGATTTTAGAGATACGTAATATAGCCTACGTAATTAAATCCAGTTCATTATTACTTCTTTTAATTCAAAACATTCAATAAAATGAATAAAACATTTCAGGAATCTGTCTTGCTTCCATCACCCGGTACTACAAAACTATACAGTTATACTTTCATTCCAGAAATTACACAAATCGGAAAGACATCATTTGGTTCTTAAGGATGCAATCCATTTTATATAGTTTGTGATTAAGTGGTCTGTCCTTTGAATTTACAGATTACTTTCATTATTCTTTTTTGTATTGAGTCGTAGGTTCAAAATATTGAAGCAAGCAACCCCACAAACAATAACACCATAAGTGGATTCACCATTAAATATCTAAATAACTAAAAATATCCACTACTAAATATCATTAAGGATTACCGGTTCATAAATTTCAACAATCTAGCAAAATCCAACAGCAAATACCTAGTTTGTTTGTTTCTTCAGAAAGTCAACCGTTTTTTCCATCTAAAGCGACAGTCGAGTCATGCTCTTACATATTTCTTGTGAGTTACTCTCTGAACAGTTTTTAATTCATTTAATAACTTCAGGAACACTGCCTTGATATAAACGTTATAAAGGCAGTTCTGTTTACATTCAATGTGATTTCAATATTACTATATATAATTGAGTTTCATTTATCATGATATATTTTATAAAAGAATAATAAGTAACAAAGAAAGTACTATGATCAAACATCTCTTGTCCTCTCCTTTCCCCAACTACCTTTCTGTTCAGTCTGGCAATCGACAACTTAGGTAGCAATCGTGCCTGATATGGTGCGTTACCCAACTCATGTGACTCACAGCCAAGTATAATTATCTATAATGATCAAAATAAAAAGATTTATCTCATCAGAGGATACACACTACAACTTATTGAGCGCCATCATTATCATCACATTATGATTAATGAATCTAAATTCTTTAAAGCAACACATAACTTTGCATTGTTTTGGAGTACTCTATGATGGAACAATACCATCATAACTAGGGAGCGGATTTCTATGATTTTGCGTATTTTTCTCCATTGCTTCAAGGCATAGCTAAGAGTAATTTCTTGTTACTTGGTTATAATTGGATGCTTTGTAGATTAATTTGTTAGTGCATATTTGGCTGATTTTTCCTGTTGGGGCATATTTGTGTAATTATGGGAGCATATTTTGCAGATTTCATTAATATAGACAAAATGTTTCATGTTTTCATAGAATCTATTTGTGAGCGTTCATTGTTAGGAAAGTTTGTCACAATGTTTTTTTTTTATATATAGATGATAAAACACTTGTGCAAATGTAGGATATATCTTGATATATTTTTTAAACCAGGCAGAAAAAGTGGAAGAAGGTCTACAATGTAGGTACTTCACTACAGTGTATTTTTACTTCAATTATTTCTCCCGGGAAGCAAGTTAGGTTATATTATGTGGGCATAAAAATATTATTTTTTCATTCCAAGCATGATTCTCCTGAATTTCATCTAAGGTTTATACAGGAAATGAAATATTAATTTTAATTGCATATTTCAGAATTTTTAGGTCATAAATGCAATTATAAAAAGCATATTTTGAGATTTTTTAGGGCATAAAAATCCGCTCCCTAATCATGACATAGGAGTTACACAAATATTTTAAGTTAAAAATTCGGTATTCTGGAAAAGGAATTAAAACTCTTAAATATATTTCAACATTTTATTACCCCCAAAATTAAAAACTATTCAATGTTTATAATAACAAACTTATCATGAAGTTGAAAATTTATTAATTCATAAAAACACATTAAGCATTTGGAGTTTGCATACTAATTTCAAATGAGTATATATTTTATTTATTTTATGGTATGACCAACGTGAATTCAACCTTTTTCATCCTGTTCCATATCAGAACTACATTGTTGCTGCAAATTATATGTCTGGAGAGAAATTTTAAATGACAAGATCCATTCCGGTATGTGGCTATACTCACATTTATTACATTTGCCACCAACAAATGACATGGGAAAAAAACAAACATGCATGTTACATTAACAAACATAAAACCTGGATTTACAGTCTAAAATAACTGTCAACAAGCATTTATAACCAATGCGTAAATAAAATAAAACAATTGAGAAAAATGTGAAACAAGGAAAGTAAAATCTCCACAATACACTATACATCTTCAGTTTACAATTTGGAAACATAATGGTGATTGAATATACAATAGTTTCATGAAAATATTTAGGTAGCACTCCGACAAATCAGTACCTAAATAGAAAATATCACAAGGCAATGGGTTGACGCATGCATTCAGGCCACCGCCACTTCTGCACTACCATTGGGAACCAATCGACGTTTCACTACATGAACTTTCTTATTTGATAGGCATATAACATACGCAAATTCATCATAAGTCACAGAGATGCGCTTAAAACCTTCGGCTAATTGAAAAGCTGCAAGGTCCACTTTATCAGCCAATGATATTAAGCCACTGATGATATCTGCAATACGTTCATTATTTTCCAATTCTCCTCCTGAAGAAATAACAGCACCGTCCTCTGTCATTATCAAGTATCCCACCTGGTCAGGAATTCTATCTAAATTCAGCATATTAACTGATGTCGCGTTCTGGAAGTCACAGACAACAATCAAACACCCACCTGACTACAATGCTCACGATCCCGTGATTGTGAATCTGTCATTTCAAAGAGACAATCTGCCGAGACAAGAAACAGTTTAGCCAACAACTAAACACAACTGATATGTCGAATAAATGCAGCCAATTCTCTTTATGTGAGAATTTCCCACAAAAATTACTTCAAAAATATAATTTTCAATATCTTTTTGTCGATATTAGTCACCAGAATGTGCCTGCTCATTCAAATCTCAGTTGAAAGGATAATTTTCTACGAATCGTTTAATAAATAACTAATAATAAAAGAGCGTACGCACAATATCAACGAATTTACAAACACATTAGAGTTTTTGGCCAAGGTGAAACGTATTCATCTTATTAATTGTTAATAAAAGAAGAATATACCGTACAGAAAAATATTTAGAAGTTTAACATACATTTCGAAAAGAAAGTAAATCCTCATGGCAAAAATATAATCAAAAGAAAACTAGTTTTCGGACCATTTATTTCAAAGGTCATTTAAATTGTCAACATAATGAATATAAGTTGTTTATATTATAAATTGCTTCCAGAAGTCAAAAACGATTGTTGTTCTGGAAGTGAAGAAATTATGGGACTGCATATTTGCTCTGGAACCTTTTATCAAATACTTTTTCCCGTCATTTTTGAAACATATTCTTTGATAACTATTTCATGGGCGTGCCAGGGGGGGGCAGGGGGGGGCAGTTTGCCCCCCCTAAAACTTCAGAAATTTATAAAATTTGTATAAAACATCATCAAAAATTGATGATTTTATTATATTTATATATGAAGAAAAAGATTTGGTTTACTAAGTAAAATATTTCATGGGCGTGCCAGGGGGGGGCAGGGGGGGGCAGTTTGCCCCCCCTAAAACTTCAGAAATTTATAAAATTTGTATAAAACATCATCAAAAATTGATGATTTTATTATATTTATATATGAAGAAAAAGATTTGGTTTACTAAGTAAAATATGTTATGATGATATAATTTTAATATATATACAGTAAAGAAAAATCTAACTAAAAAGTAATCATTTTTAATTAATCTTAATTTATTTTTAAGTTTTTAGGTAAAAAATGAAGCGTTGGATTTTCGATTCAATTTTATCAGCCATTCAGCCAGCATGAATCACACTCGCTCAAAATGTACAATGTTTTTGAATTCTACAGATTTTGAGATAAGATTAATCCCAACACCGATCACCGTCCTATTGCAATAATTGTGTTAGTTTCTTAGTTAGTCCCGATCGTCTGAAACAAGTTGAACGTGACATATAATTGATATACCTTACGTATGAAAATACGGATTGTTTATTATTGTGTTTAATTGAGAGTCAACAGCAGTACATATAAGTGCTTTTGAAATATTACATACGCTCCACGGTGAGTAAAACATTACTTATGACTATCCTTCCTAGAATAACGTTAATAGTATTTCAGAAAATAATTTTCTTTTACGAGACATAAAAATATATTTTAATAATTCAATGATTTTTCCATGACTACCAAAACAACAACTCTTAGATAAGCATGATTCATGAAGAACGACGATTATGAAACAAAGCAAAATCTGTCTTGAATTTTCTGTTGCACATTTCATAAAATAGAATGAGCTTATGAAATGGTATGAATTGCTATGTGTATGGATTGAGGACATTATTGTAATTTTTAATTGGGACCAAATACCTGTTAATGTCATTTTTTTATTCTTTTGAATTAAATTTCCTAATTAGACAAATAAAATAATTCATAAAAAGAAACTGCTAATAACTTTTTGTTGTTTCGTAGAAAAAAATTTCTTTCGAAAAAAATGTGATTAATTTGTTATAATTACCTAAATCAATATTTAGAAATAAATCTAAAATCAATCTAAATCAATTTTTTTTTGTACAAAAACCAGTTAATCATTGTGCACATTATATTTATACATTAAGTTACAGCAACCTTGTTTTAATCTGAGAAATGAAACATTATGTCATATAATACATTCATATTTTTTAAAAGCGTAATTTTTGTAAAAATATTTTGAAAGAATATACAATATAATTGTATTATATTAATATAATAATATTTTTCGTAATTTTAATTCTCGGAATATTCTGTTTTAGAAGTTCCCGTCTAGGTTTACTTTTTAAGTGTTGGAGTTACGCTTGAACATTCTGCTATATTCTTCTTAATATAGATAAAAGTTTGTTAGGACATAAGAAAATTTTTGATCAGTAAGTATTGTGATATCTAAACACAAAGTATAAGTAATTTTAAGTATTTCTAAATCTAGAATAGCAGTTATTAAGAGCATAAAATCTGTTTTCCTGTAGACATTTTTAATGTAGAATATTTTATATATTTATAGGTAATCAAAAAAGAAAACTAGAGGAAAGAAATGAATCCAAAAATGAAAGTGACGAAAAGAAAGCAAAATTTGTATCAACACTTAATCGTACGAAACCTCAACCAGGACCTTCATCCTCTTATCTAAGTAATGATGAATCACTTGAACCTCACATTGATGATCCTCTCCAAAATGATTTAGGTCTACAGATTGGACGATCTTTTCACATGACACCAAAAGAGAAAAGTATGTTTCTGAAATCTTGTTGGATTCTGCTATCTAGTTATATTTTTGTTGTAATTATTAAGGACATTTAAAAATTGCTATTTTGATCTTTCTGTACAAATTTCTAATGTCGAATATTTATTATATTTATAGGAAATCAAAAAGAAAAACCAGAGGATAAAATGAAACCGAAATGAAAGTGACGAAAATAAAGCTATATGTACATCAACACTTAATTGTACAGAAACCTCAACCAGGACCTTCATCCACTTATCTGCCTAATGAATCAATTGAACCTCACATGGATGATCCTCTCGAAAATGATTTGGTTTATGGATGGACGTTCTTCTCAAATGACACCAGAAGAAAAATTACACTTCTAAAATCTTGTTGGATTCCACCCATGATTTATGATTTTAGTAAAGATGTAAAACCCTCCGAAGAAAATTTAAGCATGCTTGGATACAAACATATTCACCAGCTGGCTTGTATATCGAAAGCACTCAAGGGCGGTCTTTCTAAATTTTGTGTCCTCTTTCCTCCACCCATTGGTTCAGTTAGGTAATTATTGGATCATTTATGATAAAGCCTTTTACACGCTATAAAAATTACATGAAGATTGTAAAAACATTCTTCTAATCATTGGCACAAAACTGCAGTTACTGCGGCCAGAGATTTTACTGCTAATGCTCCATTGATGTGCAACTATTACACGGCCACAAAAAAATTATAGAAGAAAATAGTAAGATTTTAAAATCGATAATCTCCACAATTATTTTGTGGACCCATGATCTGCCTTTAAGAGGAAAAGTTCAAACTGGAGGGTGTTTCAGGATTTAATTAAATTTCGAATTGAAGCTGGTGATAAATACTTGAAGCAACATTTTGATGAATCTAACGCTAAAAAAAATGCAACATATATGTCTCCTCAAATACAAAATGAAATTATTAGTTTGTGCGGGGCTGTCATTAAAGATGATATAATAGAAGACGCAAAAAAAGATACGCATTTAGTGTACTAGCGGATGAGACAGCTGATATATCGGGGAAAGAGCATTGTCAATTGGTTTAAGATTTTTTTGATGAAAAACAGATGAAAATTCGGGAAGAATTTGTTGGCTTCGTGAACTTAAAGCTCTCGATGCTCATACAATTGCAACAGCAATAGACATTTTTGGAAAAGGAAGGACTTGATCCGGAAAATGTGTAGGTCAAGGTTTGATGATTGCAGCTATGGCTGGCAATGAAAACGGAGTACAAAGCATATTACAAAAAAAGTATAAACAAGCTGTTTTTTCATTGTGCATCGCACAAATTAAATCTTGTAGTTAATGACTTGAATAATGTACCAAAATACGAATACTATCTCTACAGTCAAAGACATTATTGCATTTTTCGAGAGTCTGTATTAAGACGAAACTATATCCCGAATATTCCTATGTTTTGCGAAACTCGTTGGTCTCAAAAGTACAAAAGTATTTCTGTTTTAACAATCATTTACTGATATAATATCAGCTCTGCAAAAATTATCACTCATAGGAAACATCAAACTAGGAAACGGCATTCCAACTTCATGCAACTACAACTACAGGTAATTTTGTTGTTGCTGTGGCTTTAATTGCAAATATTCTGCGATATTGGAACCGTGGTGAATGCTCTGCAGTCCAAGCTTGGACTTGTTGCAATGTTCAGAGCATATCCGAAGAATTCTTGGAGTAATAAAAAGTCATCGTAATGATCCTGAGCAGATTACAAGAGTACTCATGGAAAATGCAAAGAGCATAGCCGAAAAATGTGGACTGGAACTATTACTACCTAGAATTGTCGATAAACAAAAGCATCGTTCAAATCCTCCAGCATCCAATAAAGAAGAATACTGGAGAAGATCTTTAATAATTCCTTATTAGATTCTCTCGTATCATCTTTGGAACGTCGTTTTCAGAAGATCATTCAGCTGCGTTTTCATTGTTGATTCTTCATCCTCAAAATATGAAGATGACAATTGATGATTTCGAAAAACAATCTAAAGAATTTGAATTATTCTACAATTTACAACGATGAATTCCGAAACTGAATTATGGTATTCCACGTGGAGCAAAAGAAATTTGAGTGAAGAACAATTACAAGATATTAAAATGGCAGATTTAGTTAAAGAGGCCGACATTTTTTATCCCGAAAACAAAAAAAAAGCGCTACTCATTGCTATTGCTCTACCGTGCACCACTTGTACTGTAGAGCGATCATTCAGTACTTTACGCAGAGTAAAGTCTTGGTTAAGAGCAACAATGACATGAAAAATCGACTAAAACGGTTTATGTTTAATGAGGTGTACATAGGGAAATTCGTAATAGGAAAAGAAGAGAAATATCTCAAAGAAATATTTGAGAGATTTGCAAAAATCCACGCAAACTTGTTTTAGTTTGACAGTTCGTTAGTTTGTTTTATATAGTCTTCCATATCTTTTATAATGTGTATTTCTTTATATCATTAATAAACTAGTGTAATTGAATATATAATTTTTTTTTAAAAAATGTCTTCATAGTTTATTAATATTGTCCTTAAATGATATTCCTAAGGCAACTCAATACGAAGTATACATCTATGCAAGTCGATGTTACATACAATAGATGTACGAGTGTACATCTATAATCGATATCGAATTGATATATTTTTAATATTATATATCGAATTACATAAATTATATATCGTATTGATATATAATTGATATATTTTCGTATTAATGTTGTTTGCCCCCCCCTAATGAAAAACCTGGCTACGCCTTTTTATAATAATTTCATGCCGTTAATTATACATCAAATACCAACATTTTATTGATTATTTTCAAGATAAATCTATTTGCACAAAAACTATAGTTTTCAGTTTTAAAAAAATAATTTAATATCTTAAAATACAAAATGCTATAATAACTTATTTATTCTGAGATCCAAATGAACCATTTAAATAGAAATTGTTTATGAAATAACATTTTGAAATCAAATCGGTTGCTTTTTATCTAATAATTCACATTTATATTTTCAATTTCCTAACATCTCTACTGAAACAAACATCCTATTGGCCCTTCTTACACTGTCACAATGACAAAACAATCTTAGGGTATTGTAAAGATTGGTAGTGAAATGAGGAGATAGGATAGACTTTTGAATTTGGCTTTTCTCACACTGAAAGAAGGAACTTTAAAGCACATATTGGACATACACACTAAACATCACTAGACTGTCATTGGCCCTTCTTGCACCAAGCAACAGATTTAATAGTGAAAGCTTTTTTCTTATAGGACAGGAATATTAATATCTTAATAAAAATACCTCGAGTTTTTTAGGAAATCTGTAAAGCTATCCATCCAGCTTTATCATATACTAATCATTTAATATTCAGCAATTGAATGCAAGAAATTTCAAATAATACAAGTACTTTAAAATTCAACACTTAAAAGTAACTGCACACTTCGGCATATAGGAGAAATGGGGGATATTAGGGTAATTTCAATTTAGCTGATTTGTTTTCCAATTGTTCTATTTTCTTTTTAGTGTTATACATTTCTCCACGTACTACTGGAGGTGTTATTTTAATAGTAGTTAAGATATCGAGAGAAAAAACAACAATTTTTTGTATAACTCCATCCCCTATTTTTATTATCATTCAACTTCAGAGCTTTTTTTCTTTTCATTTCCTCCAGAAAGAAAGCTCAGAGTAATAAGGCATACACTCTCAACAAGCATGGAAAAGAAAGTAATACCCAGAAAGCTAATAGAGGTAATAAAAAGCTTGTATGAAGAAACTCTCATATATGTGAGTCTTCCGAATACAAAGAGAAGACAGTATTTTAAAATAACTCAAGGGGTTAGACGAGGGTGTCCACTATCATCTACATTGTTCAGTATATATCAACGCACTTCTCTTAGAATGGAAGAATGATTTACACAATGAAGGAATTTCAATAGGAAAGAATACTAAAATCAACATGCTCTTGTTGATTTGGTAGCTCTAAAACTATGCAACATGCATAGTTTTGGTCACTAACTGTGAAGATGACCTCCAGAAATTAACCTTTAAATTACAAAGGAGGGCAATGTAACATAATTGTAATATAGCGATCAACAAAAATAAGGCTATGGCTTTCAGAAGTAAACATCCCATAAGAACAAAAATAGTAATAAACAACATTACTATCGAACAAGTATCAAACTTCCAATATTTAGGATGCAATGTAAGATATCTGAATGACATTGACGTGTAACAAAAGGTATCTAAATTTCAAGCCATCGGCGGCACTATCAAACGAACACTTGGAAAGAAAGCACGCAAATTACTACAACACCCTCGAGAAACGCTCACGATCACACAATAAGTATTTCTTACTCTTCACAGAACGCTCACAATTTTGCCAACAAAATGGCGTAGGCGTACCCTTTCAATCTACAGTGGGAACACTAGCGCTCATGAACACTCTAGTTCTTCTTACTAACTCTATGGCTAAAATGCTTCTAGCGTCTGCCACAAGATTGCGACGGGCAATGACGCATGCGCAGACGGCGAGGTTCCCCCTCCCCTCCTCACTCCCCCCCAGGAGATTCGCGAGTTTCGTACGCTAGCGTACGACTGAGCAAAGTGGCGTATGAGAATTGCCCGTTTGTACACGAGAGCACAGCACACGACGTCAGTGAAATATTTTCTTTCTCACTTGGGATTCTCTACTTGGTCGTGGGCATAAACAGGAGAAATAGTGCTTGCCTAAGATACTAATTCTTAATTAATATCTAAGAAGATGAATTTTTCCTTAATTATATTAAATATTATTTTGATCTGAAATGTATAAATTCTTAAGTGATCTCATTGCCAATCGCGAATTAGAATTAAAACTGAGCCATTGCGTAATTTCCTTTCAAGAAGTCTCTTGACATAAATCTGTTGAAGTATTGTAACATTTGTTTTGATAACATAGATTCTATACTGCGATTTTTGTAGGAAGAGCTCTGAAGATAACTCAAATCCCATCTTCGCGATGGAATATGTCACGGCATTTTGCGTCTTTTCTCGGTCTTGCCGGTAGAAGTCGCATGATCGCAAGCACTGCTTCATACGGTCGCGATCGTGCGAAATCTAGCGGAACGACTGTGAATGATACGAAATGCCGTGACATATTCCATCGCGAAGATGGGATTTGAGTTATCTCGAGAGCTCTTCCTACAAAAATCGCAGTATAGAAAACATTAAAGACAATGATGTGTTCATTTGGCGTTATTGTTGAGCATCCCCAAACACGCGGGTCACGCTACGCCACTGCTTATTAGTAGTAATAATAATATCAATAGTAAAAATAATAACAATGATATCTGTCAAAGAGAATTGCTTCAATGTATGACAAGATACTTTGCTCTAGCAATTCATATTCACTAAATCATATGCATATTTACATTGCTTTGAACATACAATTACTGATTGCATACTTTGATATTCTCATACTCCCATGGAAATATATTTAGTATTTTAAATGTGGGACAGTATTTACTATGTAAACCTATATTATGTTATACATTACACTATGCAATACTTTTGTATAGTATTAATGTAATTATATAACTATTATATTTATTAAATTTTTTTGATATTTTACAGTCATGGCTGACCCAAAGAAAGGAGTGTGTGTAGTACACAATGAGACCAAAGATTTATGAAGTCTGGCCAGAAAGCCCATGAGCAGATCTGTATTGTAGATATCATAAGTAAAATAAGACCAATACTGCTAACGTTCTGTGCAAAATGTGAACGTTTTAAAAACATTTATTGTCAGGTAACATTTATTGCATGGTAAATGCTGTATATTATTATTCTTGCATTTTAATTTTCATCTTTTCATATTCACCTTCATATATTCTATTAAAATGATTTAAGCAATTATTATATAAATTTTTTTTCAAGTGTTAAAAGTAATTAACAACAGGTGTATAGTTCATAAATTGCTGGGAACTGAAAGGCAGACAGTTTCAAGGCTTACTCCCTAATATAGTTTCAACTGAAAATATGTGATCTCAGTCAAAGTGATTCTTCAATAAGAATGTCCTTAGAAAATCTTGCTACAGAATGGAAAAGGCCAGAAATCTTTGGAAGCAGGCTATTAAACAGGTATCTTAATTATCGAAATTCATTGACACATTTAACATAAGGAAAATGAGGTTCAATATCTTAAATTTAATTAAGTGTTATGAATACATTATTTAATTTTTTAAGGTTTCAACTTTGGACAAATGGGAAAAATGCAGTGGAGTATTCTGAGGAAATTATGGTTGTGTATAGAGAGAAGGATGGGGTATATTGTGAAAACAAATTTATTGTACATCTGATCAGAGAAGGTGTAGATGAAGATTTCACAAAAAAACTTAACTGTAAAAACACTTGTTTGTAATTATTGTGAAATAAATTCACTTGGTAAAAAATAAATAGTGTTTTAACTCTTCTTCCTTAGTTTTCACTGTTGAATGTTGAGATAAAATATATTATTATAATTTTGAAATGGAGACAAAAAAATTTAAGAAATACTCTGATTTCAATTTTTAAAAATTTTCTTCCATTAATTCTATATTCTTATCAATCATTAACAATCTTTGTAAGAATGTAATTTATTAATTTATTCCTCTAAAGCTTTCTAATTATATTTGCATTTTAAAATGAAATAATACATTAAACTCCTCATATTTCAACATTATGAGTTTCAGAAGAAAATTAACAAAATAATTGAAAACATATATGCTATGCAAAGCATTGACACCATGTGAGGTGGTAAACTTGTTGATACAAATAATTAGTTGACAGAAAACATATACAAATAATTAGGTTAAAGATTACAACTTTGTGCAGGCTGTGTAACTCCTGAAGGTTGCCAGTTGTATATACGCAGGCTGTAAATCTCGCAGTCGTCTTCTATAGCCAGTCCATCCTGATCCTGGAACAGAAGATGCCACACAGAGCGGAAACATCAAATTACAGATCCGCACAAATGTGAGTCTCGAGAGAGAGTTAATTGTAAGCGGCAAGAGGAGAGATGCCTCCTGGCCATGTGGCACACACGTGCGAAACCACTTTACACGTTTTTAACGTTTTCAAAGGGAGGAGCAAAACTAAATATTGTCTCCGTACTTAAAAGTTTGCGACACATTAATAAACATATGGTTAGCGTCGCACAGTGCAAAATACCCCAGATGCCTTGGGATAAGAGGGAGCACATTGACTAACTCGCCACGTCGCCATTTTTCACACAGCACATGCTTCTGCTTGCCACGACTGCACGAGACTGAATTACCCACGCTTCCGGTTGGCGGTTGTAAGGCTCCTGGCCCGTCCGGTGGAAGATGTCACACTCGGCGCGGGGCAAGGAGGTTGAAGGGGCAGATGGGCATCTCCGCTATATCCAACAACCTTAAACAATTTACTTATTTCTAGTAGTTTCAAAATTTTTTTACAACCTTCTTCTGATTTGCACAGTGAATATAAGCTGCCTTCTACTTTTAATGATTTCCTAACATTATCAAGTCCTTGTCACTCGACAATAATGAGGAAAGAGATATTAATTTAACTTAATACTGGAATTTGTAGGTAATTAATATTCATGCAGTAATCATTTTATTAAGTAATGGCATACACATTTGAACACCCAATCCTTGCTTGATTTCGCTCCCTCGAACACAGAATGAATTGTACAGACAGAAATGCTATTTATACACAATAATTTATTTTATTGCTTTTCTATAATTAGGAGGAAACGAACTACTGTGAATTCTGGATGCAAACTAGCTATTCTGAACAAGGTTTTTAAATATTAAAAACGACGCCAAACAACACAACTGAATCCGGTCACAGCTAAACAAGCGCAGAGCACTCACGCGGTTTGTTTATGCTACAATCTTTCTGAGCACAGCAATATGGCGGAGATGGCTTCAAGCAAGTTTATGACGTCATGCCATCTCCATGTATTCTTAGCTCCATGGTCCCCCGTCATCTTCAAGCTTCAAGAAACCTATTTAATAATTTGTTTTGTGTAAACGTTATTTATTACTAATCTTAAATATACAAGTAACAGAATTCACAAACGTCTGCATCAAAACAAGTCCGATCACGCACTGGCATTGCATTGCCTCTACAGACGACTCGCCCTCCTCTCAGTTCAAAGAGTTCACTGAAACATACATAAATGGCGTTGCTGTCTGCATTTTTCTTTTCATTCACACTTCCTCCAAAAGAAAAGATCAACTGAACACAAACTACACAAAATAAACTATATTTAACAGTCTGTGGACGCTATCTTCTGTATCCCAATCTTCTCACGTAGCATCTCAAATGTAACCCTCTCTAGAGGTTTAGTCTGTAGATCAGCAAGTTGATTGCTGCTGAGTGCTTACATAGAAATGACGAACTTCGATGTGCTTAGATCTGCGATGATATTCTGGATTTTTAGCAAATTTTAGTCAACCGACATTATCAATGTAGAGCGTAGGAGATTTTTCCACAGTTTCCAGCAATTCAGATAGTAATCTTTTCAGCCAGATTAAATCCTTAGCTCCTTCACTTGCTGCTATTATTTCAGCTTCTGTAGTCGACGTTGCCACTGACTTCTGCAACTGACTGGTCCACGAAACTGCTTTATCATTGAAGGTTGCAATGACACCTGTCGTTGAACGTTTTGTCTTCTTGTCACCGGCGTAGTCAGCATCACTGTAGACCTTCAAACCTTGGCCGTTCCTGAAGACGATTCCATAGTTTACAGTGCTCTTCAAATATCGAAATATTCTTTTCACTTGATTCCAATCAAGATTTGTAGGATTTCCCATGGCCCGAGCTGCTTTATTAACTGCGAAAGTAACATCAGGACGTGCAGCTGTAGTCAGGTACATTAAAGAGCCTTACGATAAGGTACCTTGGCTGTGACCTTTTCTCCTTCATCGTTGTCCTCGCGTCCAATTGGAGTAGACACTCCGTTCGATTCGGTCATTCCAAATCTTTCCACAACCTTTCGT
>JAHLJT010009419.1:185468223-185480116 GCA_031308135.1 Acheta domesticus | reverse complement strand
ACAGCAAAACAAGATAGTCTTAAAGGAAAACAATTTTGCAGGAAGAAAAATGACACATAATTGAAGTCTGCAATTAAAATCGTTTACAGTTAAAATTACAAAATTATTGTCATACATTCTCATATTGCATTCTAACATAACTAATATTAGCCCAACATATTGCATTCTACATATATTATTTATTATATTTCCATTTCAAAATTCCTTCAGTAGTTCAGAATTTATGCTCATTCTACACTGGAAATTTTCAGATTACAATTTCCACACCTCAAGAATTTCTTACATTTCAGATAAACAAGAAAGGTGTTCGTACATTAAGCTATGCAATGTAACCAAGATTTGACTAATGAATTAGTCTTCTTAGAATTCTAGGAACACAATTTTTATTATAATAAATCAAATATTCCAGAAGACAGAGAATATTTTTTATAAATCATGCATAATGGTTCATTGGATGGCTCACAGTTTTACGTTATAAGGTGTCACAAGGAACTGGTCTGTTCAATGCATGCATTTAAATAAAAATAAATGTAACACACTTCAAACTTCCACATATATTTTTCTTCTTAATATATTTTCTTTATACAACAAGAAATTTTACTCTTCCTTATATAAAAGCAAAATGTTGTAGAAAAATACATTACACAATACCCCATGCTAGAGTACAATAAATTGGATGCCTTTTTAATTACAGTCAATTTACACTTGGTCATTTGTTTCACAATGACAAAACTCATATACTAACAAGTAATAAATGAAGATGTACCTCCTATTAAACAATTTACATTTCTTAACACCAAAATCAAAAGACAAAAATTTCTGTAGAGATTAATTATGATAATACGTCTTAAATTATATGGGTATGCATCCAACATTTTCTTTTCTCATAATAAAAAGAAAAAAAATGTACAGAACTTGGATATGTAACTTTTACCATGATATAATACACTGATGCACAAACGTGTCAAAACTGCTGAGAACCACATTATTATCCAGTTTAAAGATGGTTACTTGTAACAGATCATCAGCTTGATGCAGTTATTCCAATAAAGAACTTTGTTACAAGTGAATTTTTTGATACTGAAGCTCCTGATTGGATAATCACGTCACATGTCATTCCATCACAATATTTAAAACGCATTATATTTCTCATCACCCAACTGAAATGCTAGGACATTATAAGTTGTTCAATATCTACTGCATGTGAGATTTAATTTAAAATATTGTCAGAAGTGCACATAGTGTGGTTTCAAGAAATATAAAAGAAAAGTTAAATTTCCACACTTCTTGCATTTTATACACATTTAAAGATTTGCACAAGAAAATTTATTTGAAGTACTTTGTATTAAATAACAAGTACTTGGAAACAATAGTCACAATGAAATTCAAACCAGAAAATTGTCATAAAAATTTCTTTATAATGATCTTACTGTAAACTTTGAGCATTCAACAAAATACACTTCTCATTACACAACAAAATGTATAAAAGTATTTTTATTTCCCAAGGGTAATATATCTAAATTATTTTAGGTCTGTTCATTTCTGGACATTCTCTCAAATCATTTAATCACTAAAATAATCAAATCAATTATGATAAACATTCATCACCATTAATCTCCTCTCTACATGGTAGAGATTTTCATTGATTAACAAACTTCATCTTCAAGATCATATCGTATTTATTTACAACCATGTGTATCCACAATATAGTCATTTTAGTTCAATACAGTTCATTTAATCTATTTTAAACAATGTCACACTTGTTTCACATGATGATTATTTGATAGTGAATTACATTTTCAGTATGCAACATAACTATCTTTTCAAGTGCTATAATAAAATGGGTGAACCTATAAACAGCGTAACTCATGCTGAAATTCACATTCGGCTTTGTCCCTAGGATTTCTTCCAAGAATAGTACATTTCAAGAGGTTTATTAACCTTCCAAAATTTCTCATTTACTTGTCGCAGTGTTTGGTTACCATTTAGTACAACTAACTGCCCAGGTGTGGGAGCAATGTAAATACAGAAATTCAGAAGTCGCAGGGTTTCAGGAAGCTCATGATCCAGATCAAGAGTCAGTCTCATTGCCAGATATTTGCTTAAATGATCCACTGAAAAAAAAAATAATAATTTGAAATTACAAAAGTTCACTGAATTGATATAGATAAAACTTTAACACAAAGATTTCAAAACAAATGGATATAAATTGCATTACTACAAGAATCCAGAAATCCTTACCTGATGCATTTGCAGTGGTTTTAATATAGCGAACTGAATTTTCTTTGAGAGCTTTAATCAATGTATTATCACCACCCATTTCCGTGGGATGAGGTTTAAACACAAGCTCTATTTCATTAATTGTCACTGGCTCAGAAGGCCCATCTCCTTCTCCCACTGAAGAATCATGACTACCTGCTTCAGCACTAGAACCACCCGACTCGTTTTCAGAATTCTGGTGGGATTTTAAACGTTTGGCACTTTTACTAGGAAGAGACGGGCTATGCGAAGAAGCTTGTGGTTGCACTGAGGGTTGTGATTGAAGAGATTGACTCCCTCCAGAGGTCTGGCCAGGGGACAATGCTGATGCAGAAGATGACACTGGAGATGGTTGAGTTGGAGGTACTTGGGTTGGGGGAAGGTTTTCTCGGGGTTCATTTGGTGTAGGAGTTGATGGAGCACTTACATTTGGGGTATTATTAGGAGTAACTTGGGTGTCACTAGCATTCTTCCTTGGACGCTGTGGCCTATTCTGGGATTGTAACTTAATTCCTTCAGTAATTGAATTGACAAGAGCAGCTTGGCTATGACTTTTGTTCAATTTTGCCAAGACTCGTTCTTGATGTGCTTCATACTCATCTCTACTGGGATAGATTTTTGATATAAGCAAATCAAAGTTAGGGTCCGGCCTCAATGAACGCTTGGAAACCAACTTTTTTCTACATGTGGGGCATTCTTTATTGCCAGAACGCAATGCGGTTATAATGCAGTCCGAACAAAACCTATGTAAACATTCTTTGGTTGTCATAGTCTTCTTTAACATATCCAGGCATATTGGACACATCAATTCGCTGTGAAGACTGCGAGGCGAAACTGCAATTTCAGTATTGTCCGTAATTGCGTCTTGAGGAGTGCGGTGCAACTCGTAAAGAGAAAGTTCCCAGGTCTTATTTAGACCAACTTGATCAGCAGACGCCATATTCACTTACAATGAATATTTGGTCTTCAATTATAAGTACAATTTTATCTCTCACTGATTTGTGGAAACATCACTTTCTGAGGTAAATTACCAAAGAAAATATGCACAAAATATACCCAAAGCCAGCACAGTTTCTCATGAACAAACATTATACACACTTCCATCTATCCGTCAACAGCAGCATAAAACACCACAACCCTGACCACAATTAACCAAACACCAACGCAAAAACAGCAATGCGAGCGATTCGTTCACAATCGAACATCTTCGAGAATCAAACATTTAATTGAATCAGTTAATATGTTTACACCGTGTAGATTTATCTTACACGGTGTAAGATATGTCATTACACCGTGCTCAAAGCAATACACCGTTCGTATGTATACGATTTTACTATATATAAGTACTTCAGTTTTTCTTTCTTGGCGCACGGGGGTGTGTCAATAAAATGGAATATCTCATGGTATTTCGCGTCGTTCTCCGTTATGCCGCCAGAAGTCGCATGCCAGTCATGCTCGATACAGTCGTAATCATGCGACTCCTAGCGGCAAAACCGACGACGCGAAATACCGTGAGATATTCCATTTTATTGAACACCCCCGTGCGCCAAGAAAGAAAAACCCACAGATATATAGTAAATAGATTGGCAATGCCTATGCTGGACGCTAGGGTAGCACTAAAGCCAAGAAACTGCGCGTGACGCCATCTTCCTATCACCCCGATCTGAGGCGTTATACATGAATGCAAAGCAAATGAGTTGTATGATCATACTCGTTTTAATGTTACGAGTAATAATCCTAACAAAGTGAACCACTGTCTGATTCATGAGTTTAATTTTAAAAATATCAATAGTCCTTCCGCGGATGACATTCGAAATACTTATCTGTATTCGTAAGCTTTGCACCTCTATAACCTCAATTACTTTCTATATAATACCTGATAAATTACACTTTATTGAGTGCTGCAGAAATTAGTTCATTGGAGCTAACATATGTAGTTCAAGCATTAAATACTTGAATGATCAAAATTAGATGTACTGTCTCTCTTAACAGTTCACTATTTCTAAAAATCGCCAGTAAAGCGAATTACTTAGCAGGAGTAAGATTGACAAAAAAGTGGCATTTAAAATTTAACTTTTCTCATCTCAGTGCGGTAAATGAAAAATATAGTAAGTACTAAAGATCGGTTATTATGTTTAAACTAGATCATTTCCTAGCTGAAAGGAGTAATTTACAGTAATTATTACAGTAATAAATTATCATTTATTGATATTTTCCTAATGCAAAATAAAAGCATTGCGGTTGGCAAACAAATTATGATCAAGCAAAAGATATACTTTAAGTTGTTTAAGACTATATTACCATTGCTACCCGTATAAATGAAGTCAAAAGTTGCGCGCGCCGCCATCTTACCTTCTACCGCTTGGCTTCACTTGCTGGGGCAGCATTTCCAATCTAGTTCTATATATCTGTGGAAAAACCGTAGTATATAGTTGTGGCCACCTAAAAAGACCAACTAACGTGACAACTTTTGAAAAATGCCATTGTCGGATGAGAACATGTATTCATACTCGATTTAGGGGTTTCGTTTTGTGTTGGCACATACCGTTGCCAACCTTCACATAATTATCCTATACATATTACGTTTACGGGGTAGGGACATTTTTTAAAATTTAAGTTTGCAATGAAAAAAAGACTACCTCCGCAGATTCCGCCAACATTCAAGCCCACGAAGTCTACAACAGGTCTATACGAGTTTCCAGGCTCAAATGGTCCCAGAGAAAGTGGATCATACCAAATTAATCACCCGTTATACTAACGGCATTGGACTTTTCGTTACACTTGAGTTTAGTACAGGTCCATTTCAGAGGAGTCAACCGTCAATGAAACTCCCCATGTGTTGGCACATACACGCCGAAATACACTTTGTTTAGCTGGGGTTGGCATCTTTTCATTTGTTTTCTTTTCTACCAACATATTCAAAACTGCACTCTTGAACGCGTAGAAGCGTATTTACAATTTTTTAATTGAATTTGTCGTTTTGATTTGATATCCTCATCGTATTATTTGTTTTTGAATTTTTAAACGAGACTGGTAAAAATGTCACGTAAGTGTGTTAAAATGACGCATGCAAATCGTGTTAAAGTCAAACAGTGAATATTAAATAGTGCAGCAAGCTACAATGTTATTGCTCTATATTAGAATTCAAAAGCGAATTAGAACGAGAATGGATGATAAAAACTAATTCCGAACGTACATGTGAAGTGGCATATTTATTTCAGGTAAGATGTTTATGAAACATAACAAATATTAAATTTTTGTACTAAGGAATAGATTATTTGTGCATTACCACATGCAGGTATTTTGTATGTTTTTGGTTATATCTAATAATTTATATCTATAAAACATTCAACATATGAGTGTATATGTTTGTACTTTGTATTGGGTATAGTTTGCAAAGAAGAAATAATAGGAAACACTCTTTACAGGGAAAGTTCTTTCAGAAAAAGAAACTTGGCAGAATATCAGAGGCAATTATGATACATTCTTTTTCCAAGGATCTTAACCTTCTTTGTTTAGAATTCTTAAACGAATTTTGTTGGGAAAATCGAAGTAAGTATAATGTTTATAGGGGAAAAGATGATGTAAATTATCCAGGAGAATTATTTTTGTCAGCCTTATTAGCAGTGGCGTAGCGTCAGGGGACGCTAAGATGCTGAGCATCCCCACGTAAAATATTAATAAAAGAACCCTAAATATTGTATCGATAAACTTACAAGTGGTCCGTTGAGCGAAACACGTTTTGTATTAATTTTATGTGATTTCCTAAGTTTGAATTCGGCGTGTTATTACAAGCTGGCTTCCGATTGCTTGGATGCTAAAATCAGGCCCCTGCTACGCGCATGGCTGTAGGTATCGGAAACTGTGGCAAATAGAAGGCCACCTTCAGTCGCCATTTTGTTGGCAACTGAAGGCGGGAATTCGAATTGTAGTACGGATTCGAATGAAAGTTTTTCGTCTAAATTTTCTCCCGTTTCATATATTCAAGATTTAACATAGAACCGCATGTGGAATGGTGCAACAAGGATCAATGTCAATATTCTAAGTTTGATAGAATGGGTGGTTTTCTCTTTTGGCAGAACATCACAACTTCTGTATATTTCACTATTTCAAGTAAGGTAATAAGTTTTAAAACTTCGTAATATTACTCATAATTTGGCCAGTACAGTTGTATTAAATCTGATTTGTTTAAACCTTTTTTTAATGACATTGGCCCTTTTTGACAATTCCAAACATAGGCCTTTCACTTGACATAAGCCTCACTTAGCTTTATGAAGGGGAGGATTAGAGTATTTCAAGTATATTGCCCATTTATTCAATGTATAATGGGTTAAAAATTAAATAGGTCTTAAGTTTTATCCATTCTTTATTTTCATTCAATAAATAAAGTTGCATAAGCAATGACAATGGTTTCGACCAGCAAGAATAGCAATTTTTGTGCAAGAACAGTAGAGAACTGTTGGTTTGTGTGAAACTGTCATTTGAATACTTTTGTTTTATTAAGTGAAAACCTATTTGTCATGTATTTAGAATACAATATTACGTAATAATAAAGACAAGAGAAATTACATGTAGGAGCAGAACTATAAACATTGCAAAGACAGAAATTACTAAAATGATTCATGTTCGACATCCAACTTAATGTCACTTTCATTAGTTTTTCCCCTTCATTAATGTTGTTTAGAAATGCTTAAATGCTTCTGTTGGTTGGATGTATGAATGGTAGATCAGTCACAGACAAGAAATTGCTATCCAAGGACCTACAAGGATCAACATTGGCAGCTATTCATGGGTCCACATTTTAATACTATTTCTGTGAAGCCTTTTTATAATAATTTCATGGGCGTAGCCAGGGGGGGGCAGGGGGGGGCAGTTGCCCCCCCCTAAAACTTCAGAAATTTATAAAATTTGTATAAAACATCAATCAAAAATTGTATGATTTTATTATATTATATATGAAGAAAAAGATTTGGTTTACTTAAGTAAAATATGTTATATGATAGAATTTTAATATATATACAGTAAAGAAAAAATATCTAACTAAAAATGTAATCATTTTTAATTAATCTTAATTTATTTTTAAGTTATTAGGTAAAAATGAAGCGTTGGAGTTTTCGAATTCAATTTTATCAGCCATTCAGCCCAGCATGAATCACACTCGCTCAAATGTACAATGTTTTTGAATTCTACAGATTTTGAGATAAGATTAAATCAACACCGATCACCGTCCTATTGCAATAATTGTGTTAGTTTCTTAGTTTAGTCCCGATCGTCTGAAACAAGTTGAACGTGACATAAATTGATATACCTTACGTATGAAAATACCGGATTGTTTAATTATGTGTTTAATTGAGAGTCAACAGCAGTACATATAAAGTGCTTTTTGAAATATTACATACGCTCCACGGTGAGTAAAACATTACATTATGAACTATCCTTCTAGAATAACGTTAATAGTATTTCAGAAAATAATTTTCTTTTACGAGACATAAAAAATAATATTTATAATAATCAATGATTTTTCCATGACTACCAAAAACAACTCTTAGATAAGCATGATTCATGAAGAACGACGATTATGAAACAAATGCAAAATCTGTCTTGAATTTCTGTTGCACATTTCATAAAATAGAATGAGCTTATGAAATGGTATGAATTGCTATGTGTATGGAGTGAGGACATTATTGTAATTTAATTGGACCAAATACCTGTTAATATTTTTTATTTCTTTTGAATTAAATTTCCTAAATTTAGACAAATAAATAATTCATAAAAAGAAAACTGCTAATAACTTTTTTGTTGTTTCGTAGAAAAAAAATTCTTTCGAAAAAAATGTGATTAATTTGTTATAATTACCTAAATCAATATTTAGAAATAAATCTAAAATCAATCTAAATCAATTTTTTTGTTACAAAAACCAGTTAATCATTGTGCACATTATATTTATACATTAAGTTACAGCAAAACCTTGTTTTAATCTGAGAAAATGAAACATTATGTCATATAATACATTCATATTTTTATAAAAAGCGTAATTTTTGTAAAAATATTTTGAAAAGAATATACTAATATAATTGTATTATATTAATATAATAATATATTTCGTAATTTTAATTTCTCTGGAATATTCTGTTTTAGAAGTTCCCGTCTAGGTTTACTTTTTAGTGTTGGAGTTACGCTGAACATTTCTGCTATATTCTTCTTAATATAGATAAAAGTTTGTTATGGACATAAGAAAATGTTTGATCAGTAAGTATTGTGATATCTAAACACAAAGTATAAGTAATTTTAAGTATTTCTAAATCTAGAATAGCAGTTATTAAGAGCATAAAATCTGTTTTCCCTGTAGACATTTTTAATGTAGAATATTTATATATTTATAGGTAATCAAAAAAGAAAACTAGAGAAAAGAAATGAATCCAAAAATGAAAGTGACGAAAAGAAAGCAAAATTTGTATCAACACTTAATCGTACAGAACCTCAACCAGGACCTTCATCCTCTTATCTAAGTAATGATGAATCACTTGAACCTCAACATTGATGATCCTCTCCAAAGATGATTTAGGTCTACAGATTGGACGATCTTTTCACATGGACACCAAAAGAGAAAAGTATGTTTCTGAAATCTTGTGGATTCTGCCTATACTAGTTATATTTTTGTGTAATTATTAAGGACATTTAAAAAATGCTATTTGATCTTTCTGTACAAATTCTAATGTCGAATATTTTATATATTTATAGGAAATCAAAAAAGAAAACCAGAGGATAAAAATGAAACCGAAAATGAAAGTGACGAAAATAAAGCTATATGTACATCAAACACTTAATTGTACAGAACCTCAACCAGGACCTTCATCCACTTATCTGCCTAATGAATCAATTGAACCTCACATGGATGATCCTCTCAGAAAATGATTGGGTTTATGGATTGGACGTTCTTCTCAAATGACACCAGAAGAAAAAAATTACACTTCTAAAATCTTGTTGGATTCCACCCATGAGTTATGATTTTAGTAAAGATGTAAAACCTCCGAAAGAAAATTTAAGCATGCTTGGATACAAACATATTCACCCTGGCTTGTATATTCGAAAGCACTCAAAGGCGGTCTTTGTAAATTTTGTGTCCTCTTTTCCTCCACCCATTGGTTCAGTTAAAGGTATTCTTGGATCATTTATGATAAAGCCTTTTACACGCTATAAAAATTACATGAAGATTGTAAAAACATTCTTCTAATCATTGGCACAAAACTGCAGTTACTGCGGCCAGAGATTTTACTGCTAATGCTCCAGTTGATGTGCAACTATTACACGGCACAAAAAAATTATAGAAGAAAATAGTAAGATTTTAAAATCGATAATCTCCACAATTTTATTTTGTGGGACCCATGATCTGCCTTTAAGAGGAAAAGTTCAAAACTGGAGGTGTGTTTCAGGATTTAATTAAATTTCGAATTGAAGCTGGTGATAAATACTTGAAGCAACATTTTGATGAATCTAACGCTAAAAAAAATGCAACATATATGTCTCCTCAAATACAAAATGAAATTATTAGTTTGTGCGGGGCTGTCATTAAAGATGATATAATAGAAGACGCAAAAAAAGCATACGCATTTAGTGTACTAGCGGAATGAGACAGCTGATATATCGGGGAAAGAGCAATTGTCAATTGGTTTAAGATTTTTTGATGAAAAACAGATGAAAATTCGGGAAGAATTTGTTGGCTTCGTTGAACTTAAAGCTCTCGATGCTCATACAATTGCAAACAGCAATAGACTACATTTTTGGAAAAGGAAGGACTTGATCCGGAAAAATGTGTAGGTCAAGGTTATGATGGATGTGCAGCTATGGCTGGGCAATGAAAACGGAGAGTACAAAGCATATTACAAAAAAAGTATAAACAAGCTAAGTTTTTTCATTGTGCATCGCACAAATTAACTCTTGTAGTTAATGACTTGAATAATGTACCAGAAATACGAATACTATCTCTACAGTCAAAGACATTATTGCATTTTTTCGAGAGTCTGTATTAAGACGAAACTATATCCCGAATATTCCTATGTTTTGCGAAACTCGTTGGTCTCAAAAGTACAAAAGTATTTCTGTTTTTAACAATCATTTTACTGATATAATATCAGCTCTGCAAAAATTATCACTCATAGGAAACAATCAAACTAGGAAAACGGCATTCCAACTTCATGCAACTACAACTACAGGTAAGTTTGTTGTGCTGTGGCTTTAATTGCAAATATTCTGCGATATTGGAACCGGTGGTGAATGCTCTGCAGTCCAAAGCTTTGGACTTGTTGCAATGTTCAGAGCATATCCGAAGAATTCTTGGAGTAATAAAAAGTCATCGTAATGATCCTGAGCAGATTACAAGAGTACTCATGGAAAATGCAAAGAGCATAGCCGAAAAATGTGGACTGGAACTATTACTACCTAGAATTGTCGATAAACAAAAGCATCGTTCAAATCCTCCAGCATCCAATAAAGAAGAATACTGGAGAAGATCTTTAATAATTCCTTATTTAGATTCTCTCGTATCATCTTTGGAACGTCGTTTTTCAGAAGATCATTCAGCTGCGTTTTCATTGTTGATTCTTCATCCTCAAAATATGATGAAGATGACAATTGATGATTTCGAAAAAAAATCTAAAGAATTTGAATTATTCTACAATTTACAACGATTGAATTCCGAAACTGAATTATGGTATTCCACGTGGAGCAAAAGAAATTTGAGTGAAGAACAATTACAAGATATTAAAATGGCAGATTTAGTTAAAGAGGCCGACATTTTTTATCCCGAAACAAAAAAAGCGCTACTCATTTCTCTTGCTCTACCGTGCACCACTTGTACTGTAGAGCGATCATTCAGTACTTTACGCAGAGTAAAGTCTTGGTTAAGATCAACAATGACAGAAAATCGACTAAACGGTTTATGTTTAATGAGTGTACATAGGGAATTCGTAATAGGAAAAGAAGAGAAATATCTCAAAGAAATATTTGAGAGATTTGCAAAAAATCCACGCAAACTTGTTTTAGTTTGACAGTTCGTTAGTTGTTTTATATAGTCTTCCAATATATTTTATAATGTGTATTTTCTTTATATCATTAATAAACTAGTGTAATTGAATATATAATTTTTTTTAAAAAAATGTCTTCATAGTTTATTAATATTGTCCTTAAATGATATTCCTAAGGCAACTCAATACGAAGTATACATCTATGGCAAGTCGATGTTACATCAATAGATGTACGAGTGTACATCTATATCGATATCGAATTGATATATTTTTAATATTATATATCGAATTACATAAATTATATATCGTATTGATATATAATTGATATATTTTCGTATTAATGTTGTTTGCCCCCCCCTAATGAAAAACCTGGCTACGCCCATGGAATATCGATTTCATGCCGTTAATTATACATCAAATACCACATTTTATGATTATTTTCAAGATAAATCTATTTGCACAAAAACTATAGTTTTCAGTTTAAAAAATATTTAATATCTTAAATACAAAATGCTATAATAACTTATTTATTCTGAGATCCAAATGAACCATTTAAATAGAATTGTTTATGAAATAACATTTTGAAATCAAATCGGTTGCTTTTTTATCTA
>JAHLJT010009419.1:185162522-185467223 GCA_031308135.1 Acheta domesticus | reverse complement strand
GTGTAGTTTTCTTGATCAATTGTAATTGATCCTTCTTCATTTTGCTGTATTATCATGCCCAAGAAGTTTCTGAGAGATCCTCTTGTTGTATGAAATTCCTGTTGTAACATTTCCATGAATTTCTCAAGTTCTTCTATCAGTTGCAACAACCACACCGTCATCAACGAAAATTGCAACATACACGTTTCCCATCTCTCTTGCGGTAGAACAGACATGGATCAGCATTACTGTTTTAAATCCAGCATTCTTCATAAACTTCTCAAATCGTTTGTTCCAGCAGCGCGGCGCTTGTTTTAAGCCATAGAAACTTTTCTTCACATAACACACTCGTTCAGTTTTGTCCTCAAAACCTTCCAGTTGTTCCATATACACGTCTTCTTCAATCACGCCGTTCAAAAAAGCGGTTTTGACATCAAATTGAGGAAGCTTCATTCCAAATGCAGCAGCCACCGCCAACAAGATCCGAATGGTTTCATATCGTGCAACAGGGCTTGTTAACGCGGCGATATATAGCTCCTTATTCAGATTCAGATTTAGGTTAATATTCAGGGTCGGGAGAGCGCATCAGTTGATTTTGGCGAGACGAACGTTATGGTATGCTCGCTCGCTCGATTTTTGAAAAGACACAGTGTACCCCTCTTATTAGAAGATAATATAAAGAAATAAGCAATCAAAGAATAAATCGTTCAACCTTGTACCTCATTCTCACATGAAAAGCAATGCCTTCTTTTAATCTGTATTCCACAAAATTTCACTCATGCCTTCAGAGTGCTTCCCGCGGAAAAATGGTTGCTCTTTGAAATGTTTTGTAAAAAGCGACACGGATGCCAACCTTGCTAACTTAAACTGTTCTCATGGAACGTTAATGCGAGCGCACTGAAGCTCGTTCGCTGGGCGGAGCGACTACTTTGAAAAACCTGTTTCGCTGTTTGAATGTGTGTTTCAATGCTGTCATTGGTTAAAACGGAGCTCGAGTGTGTCTTTAATAATTTTCTCTGCACCAGAGTGCCTGGGATCAGAAACCCAGCAAGTGCTGTCCCCTGTCGAAGACAGATGAAACTATTACGAGCAGCCCCTTAGAACGAATGCAATTTCGACAGAAACAAAATAATTTTATATACCCGCTCTATTCGCCACCAGCACGCGGTTTTGGAGGGAATTTTTTTTGGTCCGACGCGGTACGTTTAAAATGCAAATTCTGAGCTAGTAATAAAGCCAAAGATTGTTATTAAAATCCAATCTCCCGCCACGGCACCAAATATGAATCCTTTTTAATGCCAATGTGCCAACAGGGCTGAATGTCTCTTCATAATCAATTCCCTGTCTTTGTACGAGTACGAAACCTTTTGCGACCAATCGAGCCTTGAAGCGGATTTTTACGCTGTCCAATAGTTTCTGGCAGAAGACCCAGCGATTCTTCAGGATTTGCACATCTTTTGGACGTTCGACCAACACCCAGGTGTCATTTTTTCTCTAAAGAATCCAATTCTTCTTTCAGAGCCTTCAACCACTCTACTCTGTCAGGAGACTGCAGCACTTCAATGAAGCAATTTGGATTCATGTTTTCAGTGATCTATGATCCGGCCATGTAGACAAAATCATCCACCATGGTTTCTTTGATTCACGTTTGTTTTTCCTTGTTGTCTCGTCTTTGACATCTTCAGCTGGAACATCACTTCCTCCGGAGCTGGACACTGGAACAAATTCTTCAGCTTCACTCCATTCTTCCTTTTCATCGTCGTTGACTTCTTCTGGCTTTTGTACTTCGGATGATGCATGTTTTTCACATGAATTTTCAAGCTTGCAGGTATTAACGCGCACATTGCAGACAACTTCAGGTTTGAATCTCACATCGTGGCTCAGGGCTATCTTCCTTTGTGTCGGAATCCAGACCCTTAATCCATCCCTGTCATTCACGTATCCAACCAGATTGAACAGCTTTATCGTCAAACTTAGAGCGGAAGTTCTTGTTGATGTGCACGTACTATTCTGTTCCGAAAATCTTCAAATTATTGAGACTTCCTACTGGTCGTCCATGCCACAATTCATAAGGAGACTTAGTTTCAGTGGAAGATTTTCCAGTGCGATTCAGGAGGTATGTAGCAGTATTGCATGCTTCTGCTCACAGTTCGTTTGGCAACTTGCTTGGATTCAACATGGAACGCGCGCACTCGACAATAGTTCGATTTTCACGCTCCGCAACACCATTTTGCTGTGGTGTATACGGCGCAGTAATGCAGTGTTCTATGCCCCTGCTTGCTAGCAGTTCAGAGACCTTCTTGTTGTCAAATTCTTTTCCTCCATCACACCTCAGTTGCTTGATAACATGTCCATTTGTCTTGGCTTCATTAAAAAACTGCTACTTCATGTGTCTTTTCAAAACTCTACTACACTGTGTCTTTTCAAAACGGTGCATACTTCACTTTTCTGTTTCAAAAAGAAAATTCTACGATATTTGCTAGTCATCTTTAAAACACACATAGTAGCGCGCCTTTCCGAGAGATTCAGTCGACACGGGTCCGTTTAAATCGGCGTGGATTTGTTCACCAGTTACCATTGGTCGATGCATTCGTTTCTTGAATGGCAACCTATGCATTTTTCCCAGTGCACATCCATCGCAGAATTCTTCCTTGCCTTCGTCCATGTTAATGTTCATCTGCTTCAGGACGCTCTTTACATGTTGTTTATGTTGATGGCCAAACCTTTCATGGTAAACTTGCAATGTCTCCGATGATGCCATCATATTCACTTGAACTTATTGTGTCGGCTTCACAACGCGCATGTTCAATACATACAGACCATGACTAACATATCCAGTCATCATCTTTTTTCCAATGACACTATCTTCAATGCTGACACTTCGATCATCAAGTCTCGTAGAAAAACCTTTTCTCGCAGCTGCTTTCACGGAAAATAAATGGGCACTTGCTTCAGGAACATACAAAACGTTTTTCAGTACGGTATTCGACCGAGCATTATTCAGACGTACTTGAATGTTCACACTTCCTTGTTCATGAGCCAGCAAATTTACACCTCGTTTCCCGAGCGAAATCTTTTCAGGAACGGCAAACTTCTCATACGATGTAAAATACTGTTTATTCGAGGTGATGTGATTTGTGGCGCCACTGTCGTAGTACCACTTGTCGGTTTCAATAAAGTTATCGACTGAGGCACCCATGACATGCGTCATAAACGCAACACATCCATCAGACTGACTTCTGTTTGCACCAGCGCCATCTCTCTTCTTCTCCGGACACTCTGCTGCCCAATGACCCAACTGCTTACATATGTGACATGGAAACTTCTGTTTGGCTCGTTGAACATTCTTCTTTGATTTTTCCCCAGTGTCATTTTTATGACAAGGCTTCTTGTTAGGACCACCGCGTGCAACAAACGCAGTCGATTCGACATTCCCCTGATCACGCAATTCAATCGCGCACAATTTTTCAATCAACAAATTCACAGTTTGACTTTCCGAAGAAATCGTGTCCCACAAGTCTTTAAAATTGTCATATTCTTTTCCCAGCGTAGATAAGATACGGCCATTCAAAATTCTCTCGGACAAAGTATTTTCTTTATTCTTCGTCAATTCATCATTCAAATCCACGAACAACTTCTGCAGTTTCGCGACATGCGTACTGATGTCTTCTTTGTCGTCACGCGTCACGCGGAAAAATGACTCGATCAGCATATTCAGCTGTTGCGTACTGCTGCGTTCAAACCGCGCACTCAGTTTTGTCCAAATCTCTGCAGCACTGGTGCAAGTCAACAAGAGCTCGGCAATAGTTTTTCCTAGCGCACTTGCTAACAAACTTGCCGCTTTTGCGTCGTCCTTTTTCCATTGCTCTTAAGTTGCTTTTTGTGATGCAGTTGCATAAACTCCCAAATCAGGACACGCTCGCGAACCGTTAACAATGTCTTCAAGTTCATACGCACGCAACACCATCGAAATATGCCACTTCCACTTTGCCCAGTCTTCAGGTCCTTCAAGCTTATCCACTTGTATTTTGTAGTCACTCCCGGTAGCCATGTTTGCTGTTTACACACGAAGTTCCAGTTCAAACGTATATAAAAAATCCAGCACGTTTTCTTCGGATGTTTAATTTCAGCTCCACTCACTAGAGAATACGATTCATACGTGGCCTGGGCCCATAACCTATTAATTTGTTTTGTATAAACGTTATTTATTACTAATCTTAAATATACAAGTAACAGAATTCACAAACGTCTGCATCAAAACAAGTCCGATCACGCAGATCACGCACTGGCATTGCATTGCCCACGAAGTCTAGACCAGAGAGTATAAGTCTAGACTTCGTGGCATTGCCTCTATACTGCGATTTTTCTAAACTGCGATTTTTGTAGGAGCGACTGTGACAGAAAACAGCTGTTCACGGTTTCATCCAATAGGGAGCTTGAACGTCACCATAATGACGTCACTGTCGCGAAATATAAGCTGCCGATTGGATGACAGCGAAACAGCTGATTTCTGTCACAGTCGCTTTTGAAAAAACCAACCGATAGACCAAAATGGCTTTTATGTCATTGATAGAGTACATTTACCACTATCCCTACCAAAAGTTTAAAGAAAAAATTTGGAGCCGTTTTTGAGAAAATCTTGTTTTGGTAATTTTTTAATGTTGCACATATTGCACGCAATATTGCACGAAAACTACCAAAATTTTGAGAAACATTTACATGACCTTTATTAAAGAACTCAATATGCAGAACAAATTTTATTTGAAGAAAAATCTCTATCTTCAATTTTGTAGTTGGAGAAAGACGCCGAAAAAAATTCAAACTTTCTCAATTTTCGAAAATTCAGAGCTGTACGTGAAAATTGGACCTATGCCATGTTAAAAAGTGTATTTTACTCTATTCATCCAAGAAATTTGAAGAAAAATTTTGGAGCCGTTTTTGAGAAAATTTTGAAAATCCCGGGGGGCTTCCTATAAAGTACCCCCAAATTTTGAAGAATCTTTTTCAAAATCTCAAAGCTTCGACTAGAACCAGATCGACCGGGGAATATCTATTTTGGAAGAAATCGTACGTATGGTTTAGGCCCTAGCAGTGTTCACAGACGGACAGACAGACGGACGGACGGACAGACGGACGTTTTCCTTTCAATTGGGTTTTCAGTATCAAGGACCTAGAAAACAGGGTTTCTGGCTACATCACGTGTTAGGGGATTTTTTTTCTTAATTTAGCAAGTGGTTTTATCCACGTATTCGTTTTCACGGCCCGGCAATTAATTTTTTTCCGCCGAAAATTGGCCATTTTTTCGCGCAGCATTACATAACTTTCCCTATACTACGTATATCACTCCGTATACGGGAAAGTAAAAATTTAAGTTGGAACGAAGCTTCCGGTTGGATGACAGTGTCCCCCTGTCCTTCCAGTACGTATACGGGAAAGTAAAAATCGCAGTATACAGACGACTCGCACTCCCCTCAGTTCAAAGAGTTCACTCAAACATACACAGATGGCGTTGCCGTCTGCATTTTTCTTTTCATACTAACACACGGTGTAAGATATATAGGCTTAGTCTGATATAGGTGTGTCAACTAGCCGCCTTTTGGGCAAAATTTTTGAAGCCAGTTTGAGGCTAGTTCCTCGCTTGCCCGTACGGTGCGCACGATCGGATTGGGCATTGATGATGGCGTCTCGCGCATTTAGTATTTTCTGGTGTTTTCGTTGCAAGAAAGCTATAACCGTCACTGAATACACATAATTGGGGAACCGCTACTGTAAATGTATCGGGATTTTTTAAGATCTATTATACAGGCTGACAGGGGATGTTAATTGTTTTGAAATGTTTTGTAGCGAGAGCCATGCATATTTGCAGTTATATGATGTAAGTACCAGAGAATGAGGATTTCCATTTAAAAACAAGAGTTGGAGTTATAACAACAACAAAAAATAGCGATTACATTTAAGAATATCACTTAAACAGTGATTTACCATTCATTTGACAATCACGTTGCTCAGCAATCAACAGGTTTGTTCTTTGCAACAGTATATTTATCACTGACCCTCACTGAAAAACAATTTCAGTGTCAATTATAATTTTCTAGTAATATTTTACAAATTAAAAAATGTAGTGTATCAACTCAATTCTTTATTTTAATATTAATAATATTCAATTTGTACATATTATTTTCTGAAATAATTGCAATTTTATGACTTACAATTTTCAAAATCACATAACCTACTTACAAACAGTATACATGTACAGTTTACATACATTCTTAATTTCCTAAATATATTAATATACATAAATGTTACATAAGTAACTTATATATACATTTTTCAGTCTTTGCGGAATTGTCATTATTAACATTCATTTTCCTGTACTTAAATTTCAAAATGTTGTTGGATATGTGCAGACCATTCACTGTAAAATTGCTTTGACTATGCATTTATGAAGAAGAATTTACTTTTGAGAAAAGCGTTATTGTATTCTTGTAACTTTTCATTACATCTTATCTTAATTTCTGCTTATGTAGAGCTTTTCTCACACATAGTTATGATTGTGTTATTGTCTATTTGTAGTGCTACGGTGGTGAATAGAAGTGGACCACATTGTGTTTCAATTGAAAATATCATGGTTCTGGGTGTTGATAAACACCGGAAGGCAAGAATTTTATATTATTTAAAGTATTTTTATGCAAAACGCATAACCCAATTTGTGCTATAGTTGTAACACATTGTTTTTGTAGTTTTAATATTTCTTTCACCTGAAATGTACTTGCATTTTCCTACAATCCTAAATCTTACTGTGAAAAAGTTTCCATTCTATTCATGAAACGGTTTACACAGTTCTCTGTTATCTGAATTGTGTTCTCTCTATTAACTAGGGATGTGTCGATCGCGAACGAACTAGTTCAATTGAACTATTCTTGAAAAGGAACGATACGATACGGAACGACCATTTAGTGAACTATAGTTCATCTGTCACGGGTCAGCCATAGAGGAGGGTCAGCCATAGAGAAGAGATATACTAGAGTGCGCACCGAGCTGCGCAGAAGGCCCGGCCGGGTATCAACATCTCTCGCGCCAGTGTCACGTGACTTTGGGACAGCTACCTGGCATCTACAAGAACACCCGTCTCCCATTATACGATTCATTTTTATACGTACTTAAGATGTTTCATTCCAGCGTTATTTTCTCATTTATTAAGCAACCCTAAAAATGTTGCTTATAGCAGAAAAGTGAATTTAAGTTTTTCTGCTCTATTTGCTCAAGGACATGAAAATTCCGATTTTTGTCCAACTTGACACTTTCAACCGCATACTCCACTAAACCTGTTTTAGAAGTACAATTACATATGTCTATAAATAAAATAAATTGACTCCATGGGATGCATTAATCCAATCCATTCTATTACTCAATGTTAGACATTCTATTGAAGATTCACATCAGTGCCATTTATAATAGAAGTTATCAAAATGATATTTCAAGGATTTATAGAGGGAAAAAGGCTTTTACCTTTGATTTATATTTTGATTTATTTAGTCAAAAACACTAAAAACTGTATGTGATATATGGGCGAAAAGTTCCATCTTCACTCATTTTCTTGAGCTTCAAAAGCTCTTCCCAGTATTTTAACTATAACATTAGACATTTTCCCTCCCAAGGTTATATAAAATCTATTTGCATTGATAAACAAACTGCATGTTTTATTTTTTTCTTTGTATTACTAACAACAGTAACATGCCACTGGCTTTACTCCTACCACTACTAGCAAGTAAGCTCAAGAAAATGTGGGCGTAGTGAACCTACATTTATGTCCAAAAGGGGACATCTTAGCATTTGCTCAATGGACCAGGAAAACTGGACAAAAACCTGATCGAAATGTGGGTCTTTGACCTTGAAGCAGAAATACATATTTGTCAAAGAATTTACTAATAAAAATCAACTACAATCATACAAATTACTAACACTAACATACTATAAACATAACTTACACTAGTAAATACACATAGGATTAATGCCCTCTATATAAAATCATTTTCTTGTTAACTGATCCATAATATTTTTTTTGGTAAATTTGGATGTGCCCTCTTCCTACATGTTTTAATCTTATGTCAATATATTTAAACAATATTGCCTTTATTAAATACATCCTATGATTCATTGTGGCCTCTTGACGAATAATATAATATGCTAAATTACTAAAAACAGAACTATTCACAAATTCTCTCAGACATCTATTTACAATTGTACTACATGCTGCCTTTTTAAAAATGTCAACTCTTTCCTGAAGTATTCTTACTTCTGCCTCTGCACTTTTGCAGATTTTTATAACTTCTGCACAAGGGTATTTCAGTCCATAATTATCTTTCCTCTGGATGAAGGAATATGATCCTTCATCAGTATCAGTCCGGCAAAGTACTAGCTTACAGTCCACATAAGCAAGAGACTTTTGAAACTTTTGTAACTAAAAATCCTCCAATATAAGTTACAATGTCCACAACATAGGGAGACAATCTAGTTTCGCGATTGTGTACTGATGGCAAGTACATATAGTCAGTTCGTACCTCACCAGGGACGTCGGAAGTATGGGTCAGGGGGGTCTGAGCGACCCCCCAATCGTAGAATTGGAGGGTCGTCGACCCCTTAAAATCAAAATAAATGGCAATAAAATCTCACGTCAAGTATCCGACTTTTCTTTTGTTTTTTCGTCGTTCGAAAATATAAACGTTCTCAGAAAAACACTTTACCCAAATAGACGATACGCCGCGTCCGATGTCCTATAGTTAAGAAAGAATAAAAAATTTAATAAAAAAAGGCAGGATATAAAATTGTTATTTTCTTCATGCTAAATGTGTCATCGGCTCGAATGAAAACTTTGTTGCAATACAACAAAATTCTCTGCTGAATATATTTATAAACAATTACTCTAAAAGTATAAATAGTTACTATATAAATTATATAATTATAATTTATAATATAATTTATAATCTATATAAATTACAATATATATATGTATATATATATATATATATATATTGATTGACGGGGGGTGAGGATTAAAGTGAGTCTATAATCGCCCCCCCCTATTTGAAAATACTTCCGACGTCCCTGTACCTCACTGCCCAGTTCAGGATCATTTACTTGTGGCACACTTGCATGCTGGCGTGAACTGACATTTAACAGTTGTTTCATCCTGTGGAACACAATTTGCAACGTTAAATTATTATTGCACTTCCTGAAAAGAAAAAAAAATTTGGATCGTAAGCAGTGAACAAATATCCACAACGTCCCAAAATAATTACGCTGTAGCACCACAAACAGAAAACAGCACGAAAAGCTACATACAGCACCATACAGCACGAACTGCCGGTGTCCCAAAGTCACGTGACTTTCGACCACCTCATGTTGAAACCTGCGCAGTAGGCTCACGCGCACTCTAGTTGTATCTCTCCTCTATGGGGTCAGCCATCTCTCCTCTATGGGGTCAGCGTTCTTAGTTCGCCGGTCACCGTTCCTAGTTCTTTTATAGCGTTTTCCATTCGCCGCACTGGTGCGCACCCAGTGCACACTCAGGGCAGCTTTCGTGTTCCAATCGGCCGCTAGGGCGCACCAGTGCAGAGAAGCCAATGTTCCATTCGCACAATGACACGGAACCAGGGTGCACTCGGGGCGCCCTAACCTGCACTGGCGAGCTCGACGGTGCAGTCCATTGCACTGGGCCATTTTGAGGTTAGGTACGGAAGTTATGAATGTTGATTTGGATTCGTGGTGAAATAGTAAGGCACTTGAGGATCTCCTCTCACACAGGGACACTTTGAATGATGGAGTATACCATGTTTTACAAGAAATGCTTTAAAATAACTGTGACATACTCGAAGTTCGGAAAATCAGTTTGTGTTTTCGTAAAATTCAACCGAGAATTACTGCATGTTAACAAATCCAGTGCTATTCAGTAAACAAACCTATACCCTTACAAAATCATTAAAATATAAAATGTGCCAAGAAGAGTTTCTTGCATGCGCAAGCGGAAATGCTCATATTCATATTTTAATAGTTTTCAATACCCAAATAATTCTGCAGAAGCCTTTTGGTTCGAAATGTAGTGCACTGTGTTCGAAATCAATCACTGACAAATCTCGAGAAATGAGCTTTCGACAGATTCGCTTTTGAAGTTTTCGATAGTCTTTAAATAAAGAATCACACGTTAATAGTCTATGAATTAAGGAGTAAACAATTACCAAAAGACTTCGTACAAGATATGTTAACATAATAATAATAATTATAAAAATTATAACAACGATCACAATTCCAAAATTCTTATTTTTCGAGTTATGTCAGTGTGTCAGACCAAGAACAGCTGTCTATAATCTCATTGCCTAGCGTACACGCACCGACTCAGTTCCGAAATACGATTCATTCGTGGCTGCCCCACGACTGCCCTTCATGCGTGTGGGGCAGCACTATTGCGGAGCGATGACGTATTTGCCCTGCACTAGGGTGGGTTTCAGTGCAACGAATGGAAAACGCTATTAGTTCAGTTAGTTCATTTAGTTCAGTAGTTCATTTAGTTCTCTTAGTTCGCCGGTCATCGTTCATTAGTTCAGTAGTTCAATAAGTTCTCTTCCGTAGTTCAGCGGTCACATATGAGAGATACAGCTAGGGTGCGCATAAGCTCACTACGCAGGTTTCAGCATGCGGTGTTCGGAAATCAAGTGACTTTGGGGATACCGGCTGCTTGTATTATATGTAATGTACCTTTGCGTGCTGTTTGTGAGTATTGCTGGAATTGCATTTTGATAACTTGCTGTATAAAAATATCACTGATCTTGATTATCAATGGCAGAATGCCTAGCATAGAGTAATAACAGCAACTATGATTAATGATTCCCATGGAGTTATTTCTTTTACAAATAAGAATATTCTTTATTTGTAGTCCAATGTAATTGTACTTATAAAAGGGTTTAGTGAAGTGCAGAGTTGAGTGTGACCAGTGGCGTAGCGTCAGGGGACGCTGAGATGCTGAGCATCCCCGTATATAAGAACCTTAAATACTGTATTGATAATCTTACAAGTGGTCTGTTGAGCGAAACACGTTTTGTATTAATTTAAAATTGATTTCCTATGATTGAATTCGGCGGGCTGTTGAAGCTGGCCTCTGATTGGTTAGAAGCTAAAATACTTCAGCGTCTGCCGCCAGATTGCGACGAGCAATGACGCATGCGCAGATGGCGAGGTGCCCCTCTCCCCTCTTCACCCCTGGCCATGAGAAACCCGACTGCTTTACGCTAGCGTCTACTGCGGAAAGAAGCTCGTTTGTGCACGAGAGCGCAGCACACTTCAGGCGTTCAGTAAATTATCTTTCTCTCTCTCACTCGGGAGTCCCCGCTTGGTCATGGGTACAAACTGTAGAAATAGTGCCTGACTACTATTTCTTAATTAATATCCAAGAAATTGTATTATCTCTTAAATAGATTACATATTATTTAAGTCTGCAATGTATAAATTAACAAATGGTCTTATTGCCATTCGCGTATAAGAATTAAATCTGAGCCATTGTATAATTTGCTTTCAAGACATCGGCAGCCCTGACTGCTGTGAGGATTTTGTGGGAAGCGCCTACACCGTCGTAAGCAATCGAGATCGTGGAAGTAGTCCCAGTGTATCTGCCTTGTGTTGCGTTCGCCTGTTAGACGAAGTACTTGATAGTGACATTTTGTGTGTTATTGTTGAGCATCCCCAAACGTGTGAGTCACGCTACGCCACTGAGTGTGACAAGATAGACAAAAATATGAATTTTCATGAACTACCAAAGAGTAGAATTCACTTTTCTGTAAGCAACATTTTTAGGATTGTTTAATAAATTAGAAAATTGGGCTAGAATGAAGCATGTTAAATACTTATCAAAAAAATCATTTAATACGAGACGGGTGTTCTTGTAGATGCCACCTAGCTGTCCCTAAGTCTTGCGACACGGGCACGAGAGAACCTACAAAAAGAAGTTACTTTTGGGGTAAGCAAAGCGTGCTGAGTGTGAGAGTTAAATTTTTAGCACTAGCACTAAAAGTGGCATTTCATTAGAGACATTATATTCAGATAAAACCGTGAATATAACAATGAAAACAAAATACTTTCGGCTGATCGCATGAGCTACTGCTGACCTTAATACGACGTAGATTTGATTTATGTTTGAATCAAAATATAATGAAACTCAAAAAGGCTGTCTACAAATAGTGTATGACATACGTGGTAAAAGTGATTTTATTTATTTCATAGGATTGCGTCACTCGGCTTATCGGCCTCATGTTGCAACATTTCACGCAAAATAAAATGAAACATTTACCACTAGTATCATAAAAATCTAATTCTATATTTCTGTCTACAATAAAGGCAGATACTGTGCATTGTTAACAGGACATGAAATAGGCCATTTTTTTTAAAAAAGACGGTTTCCAAGACGACTGTCTAGTTACCGTGAAAAAAGTACTTCATTCCTTGGAATTTAACGAAGTATCCCTTGGTATATCCTCTCTAACCTCTCGCTATTCCCCGAGATATCAAACACCTTATTGCAATATAAAATAACGAACTTTTCCACATATTTGTATATTATAATTTTTATACAGATGTAGAACCATGTTCTTATTTCGTGAGCGAAGTGTGTTTTTTTTTCATGGTCTCCGTTGATTTTTTCGCTTCGACCTACGGTGTCGGCAAGAAGGTCAACTTCAATGCTGAAAAAACACCTACGTCTAGGGTTGCCAGATCCCTTCTGGGAAAATCCGCCAAATAACGTCGTGGGGAAGAAAGGTAACCGGTGAATAAAGCTTGACTCTGACACTGGGGCTGATCATTTCAAAATAGCTGCACGTTCACAAGAAGTTTAAAAATAAATACTCTTGTGGATAAAGCCTACCTATTAAGCCTAGCTTTATGACTTAAATACTTGTTCAATTTCTAGAAAAAGGGGCAAAATGTATGTCTAAAAAGAAAGGGCTCAGACATTTTCATAATAGCTGCATGGTGTTCAAAACTCAAACATTTGTGCATAGGCCATTTCTCTCAGAAGCCATAAATACTTGTACTTTTTGTGGGAAAATGTGAGCAAAATCATACCGTCCACAGCCCTTCTAGGATACAAAGAATTCCGCCCAATGGACGGAATCCCCCAAAATACATTTTCTTCCTGCAAGTAGACGCTTGCTTTTCGCCCAATTGGCGGTATTTTGCCCAATATGGCATTCCTGTGTACGTGGCAAAAATAAATGAACTATTTCGTTCTTTTGAACTAGTTCAACGAACTAGTTCACTAAAAAGAACGATCGTATAAAGAACTATTCACATAAATGAACGACTTTGCCCATCCCTACTATTAACGTCTATGAAAACCTAACAACCACATCCTTTCACTTCCCACCATGTTATCAACTGAAATGCAACATGGCTTCAAAAACATAAAATTAATTTCAAGAACGAAAAATGAAGTTCATTCTTGAAGGTATTTTTAGAACCACTGCACATAATATCACCACCATGAATAATCCATTACTAGAATATTTATAAACAGAACCTCTATGCCTACATTGAAATAACATCAGTTACCTTTTTATAATCACATTTTGTCAACAATTTGTGCAAAAAACACAATCATGTCCTATGATTTTCGACGAAGACTAACCATTTGTTTATTCTCAAATATTTTTTCAAACATCAACAAGTTTGTCTGACACCCTTTGGATACATTCAATTAATCTTCTTCATGAATTACAGTTGCCTCCCTCAAAATTGTTTCATAATCATCTTCTGAAATTTAAAAAGTTTTAAAAGTATATTTTTAATAATGAGGTAGTCAATTACACTTCATGAAGTTTGTAATTTCATATAATTAGAAAAATCAATAATTAATATTAATTAAAAAATAGTACACAATAAGCAAGATATACACTTACCACACCAATAAAGTTCTGTATGAGGATCACAGTCGTCAGATATGTTTGATGAACAGGCATGGTGTCCCAATGACAGTCTGTGTCTTTGCCCAACATAACCACTGAAAGTTCAACAAAATTAAACAAGAATGAAAAATAATAATATAAACAAATAAATTATTTCATTTATTAATCTTAAAATTACCAATTTAATTATAACAAACTCTATCTTCAGGTATGGTCTGTAAATCATATCCTATACAAATTATCTTATTAATTTTTTAATATTTTTGAAAACACATATCAAATGCATGTTTACCATTGTAAACATTTCTAGAAACAACACCTGCAAATCGATTTGGATTATGTTCCATTTTTAGTTTTTAGTATGCAAATTTTGCAATTTTTAATTTGCATTCTGCATTATATTCTTTGATTGCACAATTTAAGTCTTGGAATTTTTTTCCGAATTGGTGTGTAAATAATTACTATACTAGTTTGGTTGTTTATTTTCACAATATTGATTGTGTATGATTTTTACAATGATTGTGTATCTATTTGATAGTTAACTGATAGTGTAAGGTGAATAATTGGTATATGTACTTACCACATTTCGTATAACATTTTCATTGTTGAAATTCTTGACGCAATATAATCATTGTCATTTAATTTTCTCCTTTTCTGGGAAAAACTTCAACCTATTTCTTTTTAATATCTTGATTTTCGACTGACTTTGGAAACTTCTAAATTTACTTCATACTCCGGAATAAAGTTTTTACTACGAAGAGATCAGTTAAGTCTTCTATTCACCGTGCTATCAATAGAAGCCATCTTGACCCAACAAAAATGCCCAAGTCGTTCGCAGCGCTTCTTAGCGAGAGCTGTGGGAACTAGCCTCATATTAGCTTCAGTTTTAGACTGGGAGTGAACACACCTATATATCTTACACCGTGACTAACACCAAATACTATAAAGACAATACAGGACACTTCGCGATATATCCATGGAGGAATATACAACAGGAGGGGAAACGCTCGCTGTTTGAGAGTATGGGCTAGAGGATTCGCTAGCATCGTTTCCATGTGGCGACATCTATTTTAAGGTACATGCGTAATTTCAAACCCTGCTTCGATTATTTGCTCGTCAGGTAGCGGTGCAAGCTTATGAACCTTCTACCATTCATTTCATCCACTAATTTATTTTTTTGCTGAAGAGACGGCGATGCTAATGGCAACGTGTTTGTTTGTGACATTTCGTTTGCGAGCTTATTTTGGCGGTGTACGTCAAGTGTTGCAGAGGACAATGACTAAATGTTGGGCCCAAGGATGTGTCAATGTTGTTCGGCAGGATAAAGGAAATAAAGTTTCTTCAGGTTTTCCTCCGAAATGGGAAGGTGAGTGAAATATTTTGAGTTATGATGAGTTACTGTAATAGAACGATTTTTTCCGTCTAGTGTTGTGCTACTTCATGTATCGTTCCGAATATTTCAGATACCTTAAGAGTTTCATGTCATTATTTTATAGGCCTAAATTTTAATAGTGTACCTCTTTGATGCTTGAGAATTTCGGGTGTGGTATTCCTGCATTACATTTTTCAAATATATGCTTTCATTACAGGTGACTCAGAGGCACCAATTCTGTAACCTGAAGCATAGAATCTGATCAGCGGGAGAAGTAAGAGAAGAAGAGATCTGAATTGCATGAAAATATCCTTGAGTAATTCACTTGAATACCACTGATTCATAAATAGAGGCAAAGCAACGCTAGTATTCCAACCTCAATAAATAAGTTTTTATTTATACAAATTTTTTCACTAGCTTTGCACAACAAATGGTTACTTCTTTGCAGTCCTTTGTGTTGAATTGAAGCTTTTAAATCTTACCAGTTTATTACCCTCCAATTATAGGTTTGAATGAAAATGTGATGAATTACAAGAAAGAACATGTGTTTTAAACTAATAATATTCATATTAGGATATAAGGTATTGCTTCTTCAAACTATACTGCAGATCTGGAAGAGGTTAAAAGATCAGGAGGTCTGAATGACATGTTTCTGGATGTATAACTATGTATATAAGAATATCTTCTTCTATCTACAATCTAGTGGAAATAACTTCTCTAGGTTTGTAATAATTTTTAATGGTGTTGTCAAAATAATTGACTGTGTGTGTAATTCAATAACCTCACATTTAAAAGTCACCATTTAATCAGGATTAATAAAAATGTATAAATATGTTATTGTTGCTGTTACAGAATTTATACGAATTTCTAATGTAATTGTTTTAAGGTTCTTACGTGAATGTTAGCTTTAATTAAACTATTTTTAATTATTGAACATGAATTATCACAAAAATACAGGTAACACAAGCAAATATGCAGGTAGATTGTATTTTCCTTGCAAGAAAAGTGTCATGAATGCAGTGTTTGATTCTTAGCTCAATTGATAGAGATGTCTGCATAACAGAAGTCATGAACTCGGATCTAAGAGGTACCAAATATTTCCTCTTTGTGACAATTTATTTCTAGTATGATTATGTGGTGTATAAACAGTTTCTTAGTCATGACATAAATTGATACTAAAACAAACTACATCTGCTCCAAGATGTAAATAAGTTTATGTTGATATGAAACCATTTCTGCCAATTTTACCACATAAAATTGATTTGTTTTGTGTTATAATATGAAAAGATGGTGGAGATACAATTATAATTTTTTTAACACAGACACTATATTTGTATGTCAAAATCTATTTAAATAGTAATTTGATGGTGTCTACAATACCAGATTCTTCTTCTTCTGTATCTGTATTGTACCTCTGTGATGTTAAATTGTTTTCAGAATAAATTTTATGAATACTATACAGAAAAAAGTGTGTTTTTATTAGTTGCCAATTTATTCTTCCCTTGCTCAAATTTTGTATTTTTTATACAGCGCTCTATACGTGCCGTTATAGAGGTTATTATTTACATTGTATGCCCAAAAAGTAGATCGAGTACCGTGCACCTGAGCCAGCTGGTTCAGCGATCAAGAAGTATCCATTCTGGCCACAGAGTGCAGTGTTGTCGATTTAACTCCTGTACCTTATTGTAGATGGTGCCACTCGAGTTTCCACTCCTGTTCTATATTCCTCCATGATATATCGAGAAACATCCACCTGGTGGGAGAACCTGGTAATAACTCGTTTCGCTTAAGCGCAGTGCTTTGTTGGTGCTTGTTTGCTTTGTTGGTGCTTGTTTTCTGCTTCGATTTATTTAATTTGTCTTTCTGGTAGATTCGTGGAAAACTTCATTTTCAGTACTGTTCTTGCCACCTTCTACGTATGGCAGGAAAAACTTGTGCAGTTTTTGGCTGTTTTAATTATGAAATACAGAAGAACTCGCGTTCGTTTTTCACGTTTCCGCGTAATAAAAACAGGTAAGAATTGAAAATTGAAAAAACATTAATGAAGCTAGTGTATACAATATGAAGACCTCTTTGTAATAAAATGCATTAAAACTACTCTTTCAGATGTGATCAGTGGGTCGTAAAATGCAAGCGGACGGATTTGGAGAAAGTGTACAAGAAGGACGGAGCGTCACCACGATTTTGCAAAACATATACGATAAGTTCCGATCATTTCCTTGTCACGGATTTTAGGAACCCACGACAGTTTAGTCAAGTGTGAGTTGTATATGAAATGCAAAAAAATTTCAATAATGTAGTACTAAAAAATCTTTTAATCTTGCTCTTTTTGATAAAATTCCTTAATTTATTTTAGGTTAAAACCTGGATCTGTTCCAACACAGAATCTTCCCAGCACCAGCACACCATCCACTAAAAGAAGCAGCCCCCAGAAGAGAAAAAGAGTTGAAGACAATCATGAAGATTCAAGCAATGAAGTTCAGGAAACCTTAAATGTCCCTTGTGATTTAAGGAATTCACAAAATAAAAGTGATTTGAAAGTGAAATTTCTTAACCAAAGGTTGCGAAGGGCTCAATGTGTCGTATCAAAGAAAAATGCTTTGATACGTAAATTAAAAGCCAAAATTTTTCAACTGGAAAACAGTAATGCTAAGTCTGATGTAGTAGGTTTTTTGGAGAGCTCTAACACCCCTTCGCTTGCCTTTCTCAAAAGTAATTTAACAAATTTTGGTCGTAAAAAGAAAGGGAGGCGGTACAGGGAAAACGACAAGACTCTTGCTTTGGCTATTTATTACTGCTCTTCCAAAGCATATAAAATGCTGGAAAAGTTATTTTGTCTTCCTACCATCCGTTCGCTCCGAAGATGGCTTCAGAATCTAAACATTTCTCCAGGTATAAATGAAACTATTTTGTCTCTGATGAAGCTGAAAGCGGAGAAATTAAGCGCTGCTGACCGTGTGGTGTCAGTTGTAATTGATGAAATGTCACTGAAAGATAATATTGTTTATGAAGCTAGGTCTGATGAGTTTCATGGTTTTGTTGATTTTGGAAAATTCAATACAGGGCATTCCCTCCAACATGCCAACCACGCATTGGTAATTTTAGTGCGAGGACTTAGGGTGAATTGGAAGCAAGTTGTAGGGTATTATTTATGTAAAGATGCTATGCCAGGTGATTACTTGAAAGAAGTGGTGGTGGATGCCCTTACGAAAATAATGGAGACTGGATTCATCCCTAAGACTGATTTGTGACCAAGGAAGTAACAATGTGCGAATGAGATCTTTGTTAGGTATCACAGAAGAAATGCCTTTCATTGAACTCGAAGACAATAAAGTGTACTTTTTATATGATGCTCCACATTTGCTTAAGTGTGTTCGAACCAATTTACTTAAGTATGATATTGTGAGTGATGATGGTAGGAGTTCCTGGAGGCACATAGTTGAATTTTATAACAAAGATGTGACAATGAAGCCGAGACTTGCTCCTAAATTAAGTAAGCAATGTTTACAGTTGGCTCCATTTAGTGAAATGAGAGTGCGCCTAGCAGCCCATGTGTTGAGTCACTCTGTTAGCTCTGGCATTATAACACATGTGCAATTTAACTCTATGTCGTCGGAAGCATTGCCTACTGCCAATTTTATTAAAGCAGTGGACATGCTCTTTGATGTTTTTAATTCATCCTGCAAAAACTCTCCAAAGGAGTTCCGTTGTGGTTTGAATGATGAGAGGAAACACTTTTCATTTCTAGATGACATGCTGGAATATTTAAGAAATATAACTGTTTTAAACAGCCAGACACTCAGTAAAAACCCATTGCTTTGAGGGATGGATTATAAATATTTCAGCACTGAAAATGTTATGGAGAGAATTGAAAGAAGATTTTGGATTTTGTTATCTCCTAACAAGGAGACTTACCCAAGATTGCATAGAGAATCTTTTTTCAGTAATTAGAGGAAGAGGGGGAAATAACGTTACACCTGACCCCCAGAAGTTTCGGTTGGCATTACGATTAGCTATGACTAATCAGTTACTGCAGCCATCAGATGACGGTAATTGTGCCATCGAAGCAAGTAACTTTTTAATTAAAAAATTTAAATTGGAGACTACATGCACATTACCATTTCCCATTGAACCATGTGCAACGAACTTTGTGGAAATGGATAATACAGAGGATATTCCTGCAAGTTTAGTTCAGGAAAATGCTGATTCCTATGTGTGTGGCTGGTTGTGCAGTACCTTGCCACATGAGGATTGTAGGAATGCATTATCAAATGTGGATGAACAGAATAAATTAAGAAACTCACATATTCAGACCAAACAGTATGTAAATGCCACCCTTTATTATCCCAATGAATTAGCTGTTAGTTTGTTCTCGAAGATTAAATATGTTTTTAATAGAGAGTTTTTAAATTGTTTACGTCAAAATAAACTTCATGTCAAGAAACAATTGATGAAAATTGTTAATATTCAGTTGAATATTTTATGTCAGGAGTGTACCAATATGTATGTAAGCAGAGGTAACAATATATTAATACAGTGCTTTGTAAAGAAAGCAAACGAAAAAAAGACAAAATGTATTACTAAAAATGTTAAGGCAAGAAAAATGTTGCATTTGTGACCGTTTTATTATTGGAATAAATAAAGCATGACTTTTGTATAATACTATTTTCCTTTATTCGAGGCCTTCAATATAACTGAACAACAGAGAGAGTAGGTAAAAAATTGTTTTATTTCGTTAGGTTGATGTAAAAACAAATGTATTTCTTCCGTATGAAGAACATTGACGTTTGTATTTGGCGCCACCAAGTAACCAGGTTCTGATACCAGGATCGCTAGTGGCAACTTGTTTCCCTCTATATAGCGTGGAAGAACTGGGAAGTGTCCTGTATTGTCTTTATAGTATTTGCTTTATAGTATTTGATTTTGGTAACGAAAAACGATACATATGGAAATCAGTAATCGAGGCGGAAGAACATTCTTTTGTTACGAACAAAAGAGGGACATAATAGTATGAAAATGCAGTATATGTAGTGTTAGCAAATACTATAATACTATAGTATAATAGTATTTGCTATAATAGTATAATAGTAGTTTGCTATAATAGTATAATAGTATTTACTATAATACTATAGTATAATAGTATAAATACTATAGTATTTGCCAAAATGAACCCTTATGATGACTTTACTCTCGACCGCCTTGCTCCCATAGCGACCGCCGCGATCGTCTCTTGACTCAGCTATCTATACTCCACTTCTGAAATACATTAACCCGTAATGTTCATGGCTCCCATTTTGGTATATCACAGTATATTATATAACTACATATAATTATAACTATATTAGAAGGTTGCTAACCACTTTGTTGGTCATTTTTTCATCATTAAACTATATTAGAAGGGGCGCTTAGGGTTTCAGTTCTTGAAAACATGCACAGATTTGTGTCCCTCTCAAATACAGGAACAAAAAACTTTCAAACCTTATAAAAATTCCTAAAAGAAATAACTTTAACATCTCGTTCATTATAACTTGGTAAAATAGTGGGTTTAAAAAGGTTAATATTAAATCAATCTTTACATTCACAACACTTTATTTTTTCTTTTCATTACATTGATTGTGGTCTATTTTTTAATGTAAAATACCATTTGTACCTTTTTTTACTTTAAAAATAGTTTATGCTAATTAGCAAAGTACAAATCGTGATTGCTGGATTTCTTGTTAACTATACTTTCATATATATTTGTATTCATTGCATATATAGTCAAATACATTCCATTTTATTTTTAATTTCTTTCAGTCTTTTCTTTTTACCCATTTTAAATATTAAAAAATTTAGTTAAAATGTATTTTAAAAAAGTCTCTGCTAGAGAGATTCCCAAACAAGGAAGATTGAAGAAGAGCAAAATATTTTCATTTATAATATCCCATACTTCTCTCCCTACTCTGATTATTCATTGAGATTATAAGAAAGACTTGTGAAATCTTCACAATAGCAAATTATGACATGACTTTGACATTGGTCCCTGTGATAAATGTACAATACATTTAAGTCTGTCCAACTCGGTCCCCCATGCATTTTACTGTGAATAACAAGAATGGGCACACATAAATTTTTATAAATTTGAATCTCCTCTCCATTTAAACATCTCTCCTTAAGAAGCCTTTAATGGTGAGACACCATCAAATTGCTCTTTACACAACACACAACACTTTATATTTATATTTGTAAGTTACTGCAGTAAATCTTCGTTAGCATGAACCCGCTTAACATGAATTTCGCCGTAAAACGAACAAAACTTTGGTCCCAGCAAGGAATTCCAGTAATATGGACATTTATAGTACTTGGATAATACAAATTTATATAAAACAAACTCTTATTGTTTTGGTCCCTCGGAATTCGTGTTAATAAGGGATTACTGTATTTTAAATCTTTTGCCACTACTAATAATTAACAAAGGGGTTTGATTTGTTTTGTGAAAGTGATTTTCTATATTTTCTTTCAATAGGTATTTATTCTTACAAAATATAATACAATCTATTGTCTTTAAATATAATTTTTTTAGATTTTCACTGAACAGTCACTCACACCAAAAAAATGTTTTAGTTGTAATTCTATTATTTATTATATTCAAATTGCATTCAAATAACTGATGACAAATACCTTGTATTTCTAAATTAGATACAGTCAATATTAAATGAACAAGCTCACTTTTTTTTGTGATTTGAATATAGGGGGGAAAAGATCCTGGATCTCAAGAAAACGTGCAGATTATACTTCTTCCCCATGTTTCCCATACTGATTTCCCATGCAGTTTATACTTCTTCTTCCACATTTTCACATATAGTTTTTACACTTTTCGATTAAATAAATAAAATCAAATACTATTGAATTTGATGATGAGTATTACAGTTTCTTGACATTTGAAGGAGGTAATTGATATACTGTTAAGAATTTTCATTATTATACTACATATGTAATTTTACTATAAAATATTGATTTACAAGTAATAATAGTAATTTTTACTAAAATGAAATTGAGTAAAATAAAATTTTGCATATTCTTGAGAAAATTTGGAACCTGATGCAATAGAAGCACAGGAGAAAAACTCTCACAAAAAATCTTTTTTCACCCATGTGTACATTGCTTTCTTTTCATCAACATTCTGCACTACAAATCAAAGCAAAAAAGTTAAAATGAAATGGGTGTAATTCTCATGTTTCCTTGAGCTTTCATTTCCCTGTATATGAGACGAGTAGGGTGATTTGTTTATTTCTGTGTATCGCTATTTAATCAAATCTGAAACTCATTCATCAATGTAATTAGGTTCTATTTCATGGGGGCAAAGTTGCTTGTTATTAAATTTTGTGAACAATGCTTCTTACTACTTTTTATTCATAATTCATCTTAATTTGTAAAGGAGGAAGGGGAGTCAGACCTTAAGAATAATTGTTCTTATATTATACCGGTATAGGACTCAAATGTAATATATCTTTCGTTATTTTAAGATTGCTGTCAAGCAGTTGATACCTAATTGAACCATAACAATTTACTAATAGTGCAATAAAATTTTAAGCAGTGAATTTGTTCTTATTCTATTCAAATTTAATTCAATTATTTATTTCAAATTAACCAATAGATTAAACCATTTTTAATGTTGCTTAAAAGAACTAAATAAATGATTTAAGTAGCTGAAATGATAAATCACTATTATTAGATATTTAATTCCCATTTTTTTCATAATTACATCTTTTAGTCATTTATCACTTCTTTTTACTAGTATTTTTATTTATTGAAGGTTATCATATTTTATAATTGAATAGTTACCCTGAATAGAGATCTAACCCACCAAAGGAAAAGTTTTCAGGAAATTGAAAAAACTCTAATCATGTAAATTAATTTATTTCTAATTAAATTTGTTCAAAGAATTGGTCGGCCCGACCGGGATTCGAACCTGGGCCTTCTGGTTTACGCCCAGCTGCTCTGACCACTAAGCTACCGAGTCAACCACAAGGTGACGGGAATGGTGACAATTATAATTTATTTCTGTTAAAAACTTACATACCATCAATATATTATGAACTGTGAATCAAAGTCAAATTTTAGTCAAGGCTCTACTGCTCATAACATACTCGCATCGATCCGACATCTTGCTGCAGATAGATTACTATTTGGCAATAGGCCAACTTTACCTAAAGAATAACTTTCTTTGGAATGGTCAGTGCACCCTCAGAATTGAGGGGGCTGTGTATTATTACATCCAATAGGTCACTATTCCACTGAAATCTCAACTTTCGACTTTTTGTGGGTTCGATTTGTATTCGGGGTAACTATTCAAATGGTAATTTTTCTAAAATTTTTTATATTTAATTGCAGAATATTGTAATAATTTTGGCAGCTGGAATATGTTTTGGTTGCCCCAAATTTCGTTTGCCCCAAGTTGAACATAAAAAAATAATGGTTCTAAAATTATTAGAGATTTCTTTCACGTTTGATGCATTCTAAAACCCTAGACAAATTACTTACAAATTCCATCCATTCAGTCGGAGGAATTTGTAAATAATTTGATTTTAAATATTCTGTACATAATTATGTGTGTATAGTCTGGTAGCTGAGTGTGACATTTGTAAAAAATAAATATAGGTATTTTTAAATGTTTTCTTTAAAACTTTCAGCCTATTAAAAAAATTAAGGTTATTTTATAGCAATATTTTTGTTTCAAAATTGTTGTAGAACTTTTTGAGATTATTTGTAGGTCCCTATATTCTGCCTCCTGTTATAAGGAATGGCAGTGTTTTCACTCTGCCTCTGAAGAAACAGAGGTGCAGTCAGGCACAGAAAATGCAGCTAATTAAAAATTATGGCAAATAAAAGAAAAATGACAACAAAAACAATAGAACCAATGTAAAAGATGTCCTTATTGTCAGAAGTGAATAAGAAATGCAATAAATTACCAAATGAAACTAAGAGGCAATCACAAACCAGAGAACCTCTATGCCAAATAATTTGATGTGGAATGAAAGTATTAAAAACAGTTTTTGATGTTGATAATTTTTTTCTTTATCACTGAAGATGAAAATAATATTTTGATGTACTATTCAAAATTAGATGTGGCAAACAAAAAAACAACATAAATATTAAAAATATACCTATTAATTGTCTTTAATGAAGAAAGAAACTGTGATGTATTATGGTTTTAATGTGCTTCAATATTAAAATAATAATGAAGCAAGACCATGCTCAAAGTAAATGAATCAATCATCATCTTTTTCTTCTTTTTCATCGCCTTTATCTTCAGCACCTTGTTCATCCTCAACTTTCTCCTCTGCTGCACTGACTGCTGCTGAACTGCTCACTTTGCCTGCATCAGACTTTGAATCCTCCTCTTCTTCCCCTTCACCTTCTTCTTTTTCTTCTTCTTCTCCTTCTTCTTCTTCCTGTTCTTCCTCCTCCTCCTCCTCACCTTCCCCTGCTAACTGACCTCCTTCCTCTTCTTCATCCCACTCTCCTTCTCCTTCTTCCTCTTCTTCGTCTTCATCTCCCATCATAGCTTGCATCAGAAGCTTAGATTTACGTTCCTCCGCTCGAATCGAAGCCGCCAAGCCTCTTTCATCATCTTCGCCTTCATCAACACCTGGCTCCTCGATGTGGATGCCTGTGGCCGCTAGAATTTCTTCATATTCTTCTTGTTGAAGATCCATAAAATGGCTTATTTCCACGATTTTCCCTCTGTTTCGCTTTATTTCGTCCTTACGTAAAGTTTCAAAATAGTCGTTAGTCCAGGTGTTGGCTTTTGTCGTCAGGGAATCTTGTCTATCGTCTATTACTTGGACGTGGATTTCATGTGAGCCGGAAATGGCGCTAGCCATTGTGTCTCGATCCAACATTATGTTTTGTAAATCCGGATCAAGTTCAAGGGTGGGGTCGTCTAATAAGTTCAAAGTATTCATGTATTTCAAACCGGCATCAGACAACTGCTCAAAATAAGTATTTTCTTCATCTCGCAATTTAACGAAAAGCGCTTGGGTATTCTCAACTAATTGAGTCTGTAACTCGCGAATAGAAACTTCAAAATTAGATGTAGCTTCTTCAATTTGTTCATATAAAGTCATTTCCATTCTCATTAATTCTTGCCAGAGACGATGACTTTTATCTTGGAAGTCTAATGCTAGCACCTTTATTCTTTCAGAATATTCAATAAAGTGATCTTCTACGTCATCCCCTGCTTCCATTGCTTCAGCTTCGGCTTGCATCATCCTGACAATAGTTCGCATTTCAAGGAATATTTCAGACTTATGTTCGATGTATTCATTCATCATTTCTCTACTCTTATCCATTATTGTCTTTTTGGCATCAACAACACACGATTCATATTGTTCTATTTCACTCTGTCGCAGTTTGTACTGTGCCAGCCCAAAATCAAAAATTTCCTTACAGTGGGCAACGAACTTATCTTTAAAATCAATTATTAATTCTTCAGTTTCTTCGTTCATTTTTAGAAGTGCAATACCTTCTGGATCATCCGCAAACATTGCTTTAAAGAGCTGATCAGCATTCAAATTCTCAACAAAAGCGTTTCGATGAAGTTTCAACTCCTCTTCGTCCGTAATTTCCACTCTGCTCGCACTTTCTTCCTCCAAAACAACTTTAAGTTCGTCTTTGAATCTAATATTAGCCATTTCTCGTTCTGTTTGGGTAATCATACGGTATTCATAATACACGAGTTGTGGTAAAAATGTATACACATACTCTTTAAAATTGTCGTGAAGAGCTACAGGATTGCCAGACATATTTAATGCACGTAGACTGTGAAAGGGACGTAAGTACATAACGTTTTCTAAGTCAGCTAATAAATTGTTACCAACACTGAAAATCATTAATAATTTAAGATTTTCCAAATTTTCCAATTTATATATCTTATTTCCAAACACTGTAAGCACTTCCAAGTTGACTAAGGTCCCAAGATTTTCAATTACTTCGATATTATTGAAAGAAAGGTCCAATTCTTTCAAATTCACAAGACGTTCTAAATTTTCAATTTTTTCTATCATATTATTACTTATATGTAATATTACTAGAGAGTCCAACATCCAAAGGTGATCAATTCTCAATATATTTAAAAACTCTAATCTCAACTCTTTCACTTCCTCCAAAACAATCCCTTCTTCTGCAATAAGTCTTCCCAGTTCACCTTTTGGACAGTTTTCTAATACTGATTTTATTATCATATCAGCATTTATTACTCCAGGTTCAATCTCTTCATGAATTATATTACTAGTTGCGACACTCATTTTGACAGTGTATTTTAACTGAGTTTTACTATTGTCACTGTTTTCTCAATTATAAATTTAACGATAGCCTATAATTCAATACTAAAATGAATTTTTATAGCTTACTTCTAAATAGCACTAGTTCACACGGATCCAAGTGGTCAGTTTTCTTCTCGCAGCGAGATAATTCAACGTAAATAATAACTCAGGGAAACAAGTCCTCATGCTCGTACGAAAGATACATTGTAACTGGAGTGGTGCAAAACACTTGTAGTCTCCGATAGAACGTGGTAGCAAGGCGGAATGAAAATCAATAGACAAGAGAACCCGGCAACGGGTCGTTTGTTTACAAACATTTGGATTCCAAGTGGAATCCAAATGTTTGTAAGTGGAAGTTGAACATAAAGTATAAGTGTAGTTGTCTCTACCTTCTTGAGATAAAAAGTATGCTCTATCGAATTGTGGTATATTATTGTAAGGTAAAATTGTGGTATAAGATTGTGAGGTAGAGTGATTTGAATTATTAACGCCTATTTTAGCGAAGAAAAACATTAAGCATCTCGTCATGATGATGGCGTTAAAATGCTAAGAAATGTTTTGTTGTCATATATATTGCTAAATTATTTCCATATGTGTGCCATTTGTGACTCAAGAGGTTTCGAAATGGTTTTCGACATATCAAATTGCCTTACAGTTCATTTCAAGATAATGATTGATTATAATATTGTTCATGACATTTATGTTTTTGTTTTTAACAATAATTTCCGTCATACTATGCAATGTCCTTTGAGCCAAAGGTACCAAAATTATTGCGAAGCTTACATGCACATCTAGTAGCATGTCAAGGATATGTAGGCATTATTGAAATACTCATGCCAGTTCCCGATTTATGTTCCACTTTACTGAATTTAATACTTTATAAAATATTTACTACAGTTGTTCAAGTAAGCAGTAAATTAAACACATGCTGTAATAAAAAGTCAGAAAGAAACCATCTTTGCATACACATTACCAAGCTGGAAATGAGGAAAATATAACTTTTTGCCAGCGAACAGCTCCAAATTCAGGCACTAATTCATTGCAAACAGCGTGTTCGCTCAATAATTCATTTCAATTAATGCTGGACATATTAGTGTAGGCCTACACTACACGAAAATTACAAAAACATATGGTGTAGTCGTGGTCCAATTTCTTAGTGGCACAATGGCACATTTCTTAACACGATGGCAACAATAACCAATTTATTATTTGACCACACTCATATATAATGTTTAATAATTAATAATAACCAATTTTTATAAATTTCTTGAGCAAAAACTTCAATGTTCCGTTGGCCTGCCACATATAGATTATGCTATTCAGTTTCCTATAGGCCGTCTCTCCCACCGTGCCAGTTGCTCGCACATTCTGACTTTTCGATGCGAATGGCAGTAGGTCAGTGGCAAATCAATTTGTTTTACTTTGTTTACTCCAAAGTAATTTGCTGTTAGTTTGCTACAATGACCCAGTCCATGTCAAATCGAGCAAAAATGATAAAATTTTGACCTTCATTATTGTCTTATTTTTCTATTTACACTTCGAAGCAAAATATATGTAAGTATATTTCTATTTTCTACTAATGTTATTAAGCCTCGCGGCTAGCTCTTGGTCAAGGTGCTATCATTCCACTACACGACCCCAGGTTCGATTCCCGGTCGAGGCAAGGCTTATAGTGTGCGTTTTCCTTGGGATGTCCCAGTCAGTATATGTTGCTGTGTGACGATAAGGAAATTCAATTCTCAGGTTTAGAAGACCGGAATACGGTATGGGGATGTCTACGTCAGCGTTGTTAAGGTCGATGCCACGAGAAGGAGTCCGTGGCACGAGTGCACGACGAAATCGCCCCTCCACGCAGTTCATTACCCCGCCACCAGAACTACCCCATCCCTATTGTAAAACGGCGGGGTTACTAATAGTTTCCTTTCCCGACGCTAGTTGCGCAGAGAAGCTCGTGACATGCTACGGTGTCATGACGTGTGTCACTGCCACCAGTAAAAGACCTTGACACCACTGGTCTACGTGCTAACCAACGTACCCCGTAACTCACGGCCGCGAGGCAGGGACGCGTCGCCGGTAGCCTGAGCCCGTTCACGGGCTGTCGCGCCAAGTACTTACATGCATACTAATGTTATTACTTTTAAAACATTGCTTGTTGAAATTTGCTGAAAATGACATGCATCACTAACTTAAAAGTTGTTATGTCAATTGCTTGCAAATTAGTTGTATCAATTTACTTATGATATAAAATTCATCAAGCTCTAACCGAAAATTCAAATTAAAGTAAGTATTTTTGTAAACTCGTTAACATAAAAAACTCAATAAATGCATTAAAGTATGATTGACAAATTCAAACCATTAATATGGGATATCCGTAAGTTCAATAATTTTTTCCTTCTCGCAATTTCAGTGTGGCGTCATACGGGTGAAATCAAAACAGACGAGAGTGGGTTGTAATAACAGTGAATTTATTCCTAAACTAGACCGTAGTCACAAATAACAAATTTCACTGCTTACAATTAACCAACTAAATAGATCCCACTACTAAGAGAGATTTTAATCTAACGGCTACCACACCGCTCTACATCTGAGACTTAATGCATGTCTCGCTCGTCACGACAATAAATTGCCGGCCTCTTGCTACGTGTGCCGCTCGCACAAACTTACGCACAACTGCCCGTCGACGCTGCTGGGAACAAGAAGGGGGAGGCCTCGTCGCGCGCCTTTATAAAGGGCTTTCTACCGCCCCCGTTGCCTCCGCGCCGTCTCTGCGCTGGGCAGAAATTCCCAATGCGTCATCTTCTGCACCTTTTGTTAAACTTCCTGCCCTCACGCAGATAGACCCCGTTTGAGCGCGCCACGCCGCTACAATAGCAAGAAGAGAAAGTTATGTAATCGTGCGCTGGAAAACGACGCATTTTTGGCAGGAAAACCCCTTATTGCCGGCCATGGTAACGAGAAAGTGGATAAATCTAATTGCTATATACAGTAAATTATTTCCTCTAACACGTGGTGTAGCTAGAATCCATGTTTTGCGGATCCTTGATGCAGAAAAATTGATTGCAAAACTTTTATCTGCCTGATTGTCGGTCCGTTCATCCGTCCGTTCGTTTGTCTGTCCGTTGGTCGTCTTTCCTTCTGTCCATCTGCCCCTCTGTCTGTCCGACTGTCCGTCACGTCCGTCTGCCCGTGGTCAACGCTAGGGCCTAAACCAGCGATTGCCAACTGGATAAGGAATGACGTCGGAGCTGCTTTGCTCTCAGAGATAAGGCGCTCGGAGAAGGAGCCCAAGCAAAGAGGGGAGGGAAGGACGGGCAGACGGCGGTCGCCGGTACCGAAAACCTTGTCAGTGGGCTTTTGCCGATATTTCAGGAAACATAAGTGGGAAAACATCTGCACTCGTTAATTTTCTTTCTGTTAAGGAAGAAAGGTTCTGTTTTGTAGATACTGGAACAATGGTGAAGTGTTTAGTGTGTTCGAAAGAACTGTAGTTTATTAAAAAGTCCAACCTACAGGTGCATTACGTAGCTTTGCGACACAGAGAAATCTGTGAGATTAAAATAAATTCTGAGAATTGACATTGTTCTCAATCATAGGATAAGTAAAGGAATTTGTAGATTGAAGATTATGGAAAAGATACTGAAAATCACGAGGATTTACCACATTCTCAAACAAAACTGTACATAAAAAAAATTAAGCCTGGGGTCCAAATTCTCTCATGTGATCCCTACCGAGTACATATTTATTAACATTAAGTATCGTTTCAGAACGAACTATTTCTTTATATTATATACTATTGTATAAAATATTATTGTCCTAAAATGTCCTAAAACTGTCATTTCCAAAAATATGATCTAATGGAACATGGAGGAGGAATTACAGTACTCGTTATGAGTTGGAAATTGTTTTGAGTTATGTAATACTATTATACAATATAATACTTCACATTGTTATTGACTCATAAACATTTAAAATAATAATTACCAGTTAAAAATATAATTATCGATTTTCCAAGGGACCTTCCCTCCCCCCCACACACACACACACCTCCTTACCATAATTGAAACACTGCGCTTGCCACCGCGTCGAGCTCTGTGCTCGGCGGATCGGTTTGGAGCAAGAGAGCAGTTTTCGTGACGTCACAGAGCATTGAATTGGCAAGCGCTAAACCGTTCAGAAATTTTTCTCAAAATTCCATGATCGATCTAACCGATCTCGAGATTTTGGGAGTTTCAAACGTATATTTTGATTTTTGAGGGCACTTTACATGAAGCTTCAATAATATTTTCAAAATTTTCTTAAAACTGGTACTATTTCTATATACTTATACTTTCCTGTTTGGACACGCTATTGAAACTCATATAACATTGATCTATAAATATTTTATCATTTATTTGCCCTGTTATGCTCATAAATTTACTTATAAACTGAAATGTTAACTTGATTCTATTTCTATTACCTTACGGATTTCGATATGCAACATGCTACCTTCTTACCAGTTGTATGTGGCCGTGCAAATCTATACAGAATTGCGATCTTTCGAAGTTCTGTTAATTAAAAGTGGTTACAGTAATCCCTCAACATTCGCGAGAGTTAAGGCTGCTCTACAATAGCCCGCGAACGGGAACGGCAACGCGAACACGAACGTAAAGAAAGTTGAAAGGCGGACATCTCAGGCAGGCGTTCACAACATGACGGGACCGCGAAGCTTGACGGGAACGGGAACGCGAAAGATGGTCAACATTTAACTCGGCCCGGGAACAGGAAGCCTCTCGACCAATGAGAGCACAGCAAATGGAGGCGAAGCTTTCCAGCTGATAGGGCGCGCGGCCTCCGCGCGAAACTGGTCTGGAGCGGTGTTGAGGTTGTAGCGTGGATTTGCGAGGTTAGGGTTTGAGGAGGATTTAGTTAGTCGTCGTTGAATTGTTTTAGTTCTTTTTAGTGATTTCAGTATTTTTCGTTTTCTATTCATATTAATACATAGAATTAAAATTTCCCACAAAATATTTTTTTTTATGTTTCGTTTAAGTACATTGGAGTTTTTTGTTTATTGATTAAATTTTCGTTAGTTGTATTTTCAATAAGTTCTTAGTACTTTTTGCATTTTTTATTCTGATGAATTATTTTTTAATTAATATTTTTTCGTTAAAGTATTCATTATTCATACTACCACACGCAAAAAACTGACTAATGGCAAAGCAAAGAGTGAACAGAGTAGCGCAGCTAGAAATGCTTTGGTTTCGGCAACTCTTACCTGAAGTACTCGTTTTTGTCGCTACAGATTCATAGCGCTATTCCTCTTCCCGTTGGCGTTTATTGTGAAGCGCACGTACCTCGCGTTCCCGTTCCCGTCCTCGCCTTCGCGTTGCCATTCCCGTTCGCGGGCTATTGTAGAGCAGCCTTTACTTCAACATTACCGTCGAGGAGGTTTTCTTCACTGATGATTTCCCGAAGCTCCTCTACTAACAGCTCATTATAATGAGAGTTGCTCAGATCCTGAATGGCTTCTCTCTTCATTTAGCCAAAGCCCTTACCTCCATTGAGACAACTGAAATGAATTATTTTACAATTATGTTATTCTATAAATGTGAATTGACATTTCATCTTGAAATTTTTGCAGAAAGTGATACTTTGAACTCCGACATCTGCTGAGTTCGTTTCCCAGATGATGCTGATAAAGGAAATGAAATGTGCTCGCTTAAAAAAATGTAGTACGATCAAAAGACGCACTCGCGAATGTTGAAGTCGCGAAAGTTAAAGCAGTAGCATTTCTCTAATCGCGAATGTTCGGAACTCGCGAATAGCGAATTCGCGGATGACAAGGGATTTACTGTATACAACTCCGAACTAATTCCGCGTCACCTACTTCCCTATAATTGACAACACTAAATCCAATCTTAACTGAAAACGCTCGTACCGTCTGATCGAATGCTTCCGCTCTAGTCGCTGTCGTAAGAGAGAGTGAATATTACAAAACTTTTATAAGACTAGGTGTTATGTACTGGGAAATGCAGGGCAGAGAAATAACAGTTCAGATTACACAATTTATTTCCGTTGTTCAAAGAATAATCAAATACAAGCCAGGGGTAACAGATATGCCAGTAGAAGTCCGAAACACGTAGCAAGTCAAACCAATATACCAGAAGATGTACCAAAACGAAGCCAGTCCAGCCGAAAGTCCAGAAGGATAACCACTCGCTCACCACTGACGTCTTCAAAGCACCACCGTCACGACAACACTGATCACTAGCGCGGGCTCACTCTCCAAACACCAACTGTCCGCTCCGAGCCGGCTTCCCCCTTTTACAGTAGCGGAGCCGGAGTGACGAGTCTGGATCTTCCCGCCTTTTCCGGCGGGAACGGCGGTGTCGCCTCCGCTGACCGCTGGCCCGTAACACCTCAGCGCGGCCGGTCACCGCCCGACCTGCCCCTGGAGGCGATCCCGGGAAGCAGGCATTCCTCCCCTGGCAGGCGGCGCGTTTGGGGCTCCGCTCCTCGGACCACACACAGTGGGCCTCTACCCACTCCCGGGGCCACAGTGGGCCTTCTAGGCCCGCCTTGGCGGACATAAACGCTGTGTATACAGCACTAGGGCTTGCCAGAAGTTTCTGGCTTATCACACTATCTTCAATATTTTATTTGTAGGAAGGCGCTGAAAAGAAATTGAACTTTTGCAATTTTCGAAATATCAGGCATTTCAACGAAAATGTGACCTGCGCCACTCTCTCAAGAGTCCTTTACATTCACACAACAATATTTAAACAAAAAGTTTGGTTCAATTTTTTTTTGAAAATATAGAAAATGTCCCAGGACTTCATGAAAAGTAGCCCCCAAAATTAAAATACTGAAATTCAAGGGGCACCGACCTCAGATCGATTGAGGCATGTCAACATTAGAGAAAATCGGCTCAACTGTTTTCCCGCTAGCATTGACAACAGACTTTTCACCGTCAGTCACTTTTGCCTTATCAAGGGCCCATCACACATGGATTCTGACTGCACAACGTGTTAGAGGAAGTACGTAGTTTACAACTCGTATACATGGGGACAGGATTTATCCACTTTCCCGTTACCAGGACCTGGCAATAAGAGTTTTCATATGGATAATTCGCCATTATCCCCGCAGCATTAAAATGCTTTCACTATTCTGCGGAAACAGTAGCGAGAAAGTAATAATTAATGCTAATTTACATTGAAAATTCAATATTAATTCGACGAACGGACAGACAGACGGACAGTTAGCCAGACGGACGGACAGAGAGAGGAACAGACGGACAGACGAACAGTCAGCCAGGCGGACGGACACACGGACAGACAGATGAACAGTCCGAGAGGCGGATAGACAAACAGATGGATAGATGGACGGACAGACAGACGGACGGACGGACAGGTAGACGGATGGACAGACGGATGGACAGACGGACGGACAGACGGACGGACGGATAGACAGACAGATGGACTAACGGATGGACAGACGGACGGACGGATAGACGGACAGCCGGACCGACAGACGGACGGACAGACGGACGGACAGGCGGACGGACAGGCGGACGGACAGGCGGACGAACAGACGGACGGACAGACAGCCGAACGGACAGACGGACAGACAGACGGACGAACAGACGTACCGACAGACGGATGAACAGACTGACAGACAGACGGACGAACAGACGTACCGAGAGACGGATGAACAGACGGACAAACAGAAGGACGGATGGACAGACGGACGGACGGACGGACAGACGGACGGACAGACGGACGGACTGATGGACAGAAGAACAGACGGACAAACGGACGGACAGGCGGCCGGTCGGACAGAAAAACGGACAGACAGATAGACGAAAGTTTTAAAAATACAACACTTTTTTGGTTTCAGGAAACCCCAGATTTTGTATGGGAAGAGGTAGGAATAAGATAGAAAGCAAGGTTTTCATCTCTGTATATCGTTGATATTTGTCGAGTGACAGAAGAACTACGTACCCCAGCGTCATCGTTGTATTCCCTCAACGGCCGGTCACCCGGTCACTTCAGTCTTCGAAGCTTCCCGAGGTGAACGTTTGCAGTTAGTTTCTGCGGAAAGTTTTTGTAGCTCTGCACTGAAGTGCAATTTACTTCGGCGTATCTTATGATTTTCCAACAAATGAAGGCGGCAAGTTGACACTGAAATATTGCAGTTTTTGTATGTCAGTGAGGATTTGAAATAAAATGCAATGTTTGGTAAGATATGTTGGCAAAATCTGAGATGGCATGGTGGTTATAATATGAGACACTTGATAGTAGCATTATGAGACGTTCTCATCATGTCTGTCTCATATTACTACCAGACTTTTATCTAATTCCAAATATATATATATATATATATATATATATATATATATATATATATATATATATATGTGGGATCTGAATTTTGACTAGCGCGGTGTTTGGCTACGACGGCGCCGCGTGGCGGGAGAAGCAGAAGCTTGGTTGCCATAGGAAAACAACGTTACGAATATCATTATGAAGTCTCATGTATTTTGTTGAAAGGGTGTGCATTTTGTATCTTTGGCTAATACACGTTATTTAAGACAATTCGTGTTCTACCTTTTCCGGGAATCGTAAGCCTGCGATTCCTACATTTGGGGGCTCGTCCGGGATTTACGGGCAAATTCTTGAAAAGATTGGCGCGGATTGTCGGAACGGGTGAGCCGCACAGAATCGCTTGTACACGGAACAAAGCAGTTGTATTGAACAAGAGGAAAGACGACCACGAGTTCAGTTTGTTCGTGCCAAGACGAGAAACGTCGACTGACAAAACAAAGAAGATGGCAGAAGGAAAAGAAACGTCGGTCGAGACATACGTTGACAAGAATGTCAAGATGGGACAAAATAATGGGACTCCAAAGCGATTACTACAGACAATCACGGACGAAGAATATGTAATCGACATCAAGAAGATAGAGAAATTTACTGTTGATCAGTTGAAAGAAGAATTGAGAAAACTGAAGTTACCGATTGGTGGTAAGAGGCTTCATCTAGTTGAAAGGTTGAAAACAGTAGCAATCTTCTTGGGGAGAACTAAAAATTACACAACCAAGGAGGATAATATCAAGAATTCAGAAGAAAGAGAAACAGGCAACAGTGACGAAAATACAGAAAGTAATGTGAACAGTGACGAACACTACGAAGAATTTCTTTATGGTCATATGTGCGACAAGACGAAAAAGGTGTCGAAAATTTGCGTCGGGTCGCGAACGAATAGAAGAGTGATTGATACGAAGGAAGTGCGGCGAACGACGTACGAGAGCTCGTCAGACGAAGGATCAAACAGTGATCGACTAACGCAAGACACGCGTAACGCACACGGATCACGTAACAGACGTGACAGGCGTGAACTTAACAGAGTCAAGCCGACATTTACGATACGTGATGTTGAGGGCAGTCTAACCGAATTTTCGGGTGATGATCTAGCCCAAGTTGAACAGTGGCTTTCCGAATTTGAAGATGTCAGCGAGTTGTTAGAATGGCAAGACTTACAAAAGATAATCTACGCGAAACGTATGCTCAGAGGATCAGCAAAGAAGTTTATGTCGACAAAGAAGTTATCAACATGGAAACATTTCAAGGAGGACCTGATGAAAGAATTTACTTCCAAGCTTAGCAGCGCTACAGTTCACAGACAATTGCGTGAACGTAAACGATTATCTGATGAAACATATAAGCAATATTTGTATTCAATGATGGAAATAGCTAGTCGAGGAACAATTGATGAGGAAGCACTCATCGAGTATATCATCGATGGAATCCAAGACTATGAAAACAATAAAGCCATTTTGTACAGTGCAAAAGATATCAAAGAGCTTAAGAAATGCTTGGAGGCCTATGAGAAGATGAAAGAGAAGTCAAAAGAACGAAACCCAACTGCGCAGAAGGAAGAGAGCAAGTACCGCTGTAAGGAGACGAAAAACCGAATCAATTCAACAAAAGGAGATCAAACTCAAACACAATGCTACAGAGATTCAAGTTACAGGCGATCAGCTCAGAAACGGTGTTTCAACTGCGGATCCAAGGAACATGAAAGGATCAACTGTACAATCTGGGATAAGGGGCCCAAATGTTTTAAGTATGGACACATTTCACCGAGGTGTACAAAAGAAAGTAAGTGTGAGGGATATATCCGCACCATGGACGACAAGTTATCGAAACGCTTTTCAGCTGGAAATAAAGAAGCACAAGGCAATAGTGAACAATTGTTTAATTCTATGCAGACTGAATTCCACGACGACTTAAAGGTACTCCAGTGCATAGATTCGGGAGAAATTGATGTACCAGCTCTCTATGAAACGAAGGTTCGCCGATTACTTGATTATTCACCGACGAAGAACATGAAATCCACAATCGAAACGAAGATCAAGATTAATGATAATGGGCCAGTGTGTCTACGTCCTCACCAATTAGCACCGAAGGAGAAGAAGATATTCGACGACCAGATCAAGGAGAGACTGAGAAACGGCATCATTGAACCTTGTGATAGTGAGTATGCCAGTCCGGTAGTGATCTTGACAAAGAAAGATGATTCAAGTAGAATAAGTATCGATTGCAGATCGTTAAACAAAAAGATTGTGAGGACTCGTTTCTCGATGCCATTGGATGGAGAAAATTTCTTTTTTGAAGACGCTCAAAAGCAGTCACTCACAAAACTTCAAGAAGCTCTGAGTTATGAATCAGTTCTGCAGATTTACGGTCCAAAAACTAACACGCATGAAGTAATTAGCAAGTTGGACATTACACTATTATCATTTGGTAATCCTCACAGGATAATCAGTGACCGAGGATTGTCTTTAACTTATATAACATTTCAGGAGTACTGCACAAAAGAGGAAATTGAGCACTATATTACTACTTCTGGAGTGACATGTAATGAACAGTTGCAGCGAATCCACAGTATAATTGCACCGGATTTGACCAAGCTGTCTGAGGATAAATCCGAACACTGGGACCGACACACGAACACGTTACAGAGATGTATTAACAGTACTTTCCAGCCAGGCATTGATAAGTTTCTGTTTGAGATCCTCCTTGGCGTCAAGATGAGACATCAAGACGATGTAACCGTTTTACAAGTTTTGGGGCAAGAAGCAGTCCAGCGGATTGATCGTAAGAGACAAGGCCTTCGAAAGGTAGCGAAAGAATCCGTCCTGCAGATCCAGGAAGAAAATCGGACATACGATATCAAACAGTCGAAAGCAGCCCGTAATTATCAAGTGGACGACCTGGTGGCGACCAAGAGGACACAGTTCGACCCAGGTGGAGCCAAGATTACAACATTAGCCGCCGACTACATGAAGCCGAACGTTTTCCCTTCAGGGACTGAAGGCTTTTGAGGATGGCCGAATGTGGGATCTGAATTTTGACTAGCGCGGTGTTTGGCTACGACGGCGCCGCGTGGCGGGAGAAGCAGAAGCTTGGTTGCCATAGGAAAACAACGTTACGAATATCATTATGAAGTCTCATGTATTTTGTTGAAAGGGTGTGCATTTTGTATCTTTGGCTAATACACGTTATTTAAGACAATTCGTGTTCTACCTTTTCCGGGAATCGTAAGCCTGCGATTCCTACATATATATATATATATATATATATATATATATATATATATATATATACAGGGTGTCCAGAAGCTGCCGTTACAAAAAATACCACAAAATCTGTGTTGCACTTCATGAAAAATGGCAGGTCCAGTTTTTCCGAAAAAAATTTTGTCTTCGAGAAAATTGAGTTTAAAAATCACTTCCGGGCCGTGAAATTCAAACCGGCCGCTATGACATTGCAGACGGCGGCGTCTCCTTCTGCGCGGAGCATTTCCTCGTTTCTCCCCGTAAACAGCGAAACAGTCCGATAATATTCTCTAAGAAAAGCATTGCGTGGCTTACACTAGAATACGTTAATAGTATAAAATGTTTGTAGGTTCTGTTTAATAAATATTTTAAATGTATTTATTGAAATTTCAGTTTCGTTCAAAATGATAGCCATGGTACACGGCGGCGTAAACGTAAATGATGAGCACATCCGAAACTTAAGAAAAATATTGAATCTCCTGGAATGCTCGAATTGCTATTTTTAGCACATATTCATATGAACTAGCGCCTTGGGCTTAAGACTGCCACATGAAGATTATTCTAAATGTCGTGATAAACAAAAAAGGGTTTCGGAAATGAAATATTCGTTCATGAAAATACCGAGATTATTATCTCCGGGCACGGCATTCGAATTGATACCTCTGGCAGTCATTTTGTGGAGATGCAGGTCGAATAGTGCATTGAAGAATCTTTATAGGAGGCACGTGGACAATTAACCAATCCCACAGGTGAATATTAACATAAAATGGCGTTGCCTTATGTGCCATGCGCCAATGAATAAAAAATAGAAAACTAGTATATTCCTGGCGTGAAAGGGTAAAAAACTTGAAAGACTGTGACGTTGCATTCCGTGGTGTACAAATATTTCAAAAGAACTCATTCTTGCACGCAAAAGTTCGACCGAAGTTCACTGAGGGTACCGGACCGGTGCAATTCACAGCCCGTAAAATAGTCGGTGTCCTTGCATTTGTCAGTTGCTAGGTCGCGTCACATCGTGGTTTATATCGTATGGCAAACAGGCACGTGAACCTGCCATCGCCGCCAAGTGATTCGCCTATTAGCCGTGTGTCAGTTTTGCCTCAAATCAACAGATTGCGAAGTTCAAGGCCTTGCCCGCAGAGTGGTCATGACGGAATAAGCACCTGCATGGAGTCATCTTTGGGGTTAAAAATTTATTCTCTTGCATAAAAAAGTTTTTTTTCCTGTGTGCCTATTTTCGTGGTTGCGCATTACGGAAATATCAAAGAAAAATATTGAAAGTTACTACAATGTCCCTGAAGTAAACTATTTCAACTTCCTTACATTCTGTACAACGTAGTAGCCTTGATTACTCGTCCTTCCTTTAATTAGAAATCACTAAGAAAGTAAATAGTTCAGTACTGCAGACAGTCATTCGCTTGCAAAGAGAACTGAATTACATTGTTCTACAAAATAGACGTTAGAGGAATATGGCATAGGAATCGATACTATTAAATCGAAGAAATGGCCGTCACTCATTTATGCTCGTATTTGCTGAATACATTGCAAAGGAAACACACAAAGAAATAAAACGTTTCCCGTGTAGCCGTGAAGTGATTTCACGAAGAAACTCCAAGATTTGGGACAGAGACATGCTCTCATCTTTGATGTGGAAAAGGAAAATGAGTAGAATATTTATTCAACTTAGAGAAATGGGTAGTAGGGGCCGTTTGTCGCAAGTTAGATATTCCACAATGAACAGTAGCATATTTTGCAATAACAGGTATTTCGGAATGCATTTCTTGTGGCATCAGAAACTGCATCTTTCTGTACCACATATTACTTAAGAGAGAATAATTTGACGGGTAGTATTAAGAAAGTTCATGGGTATTTTACTGTACCGACTGATAGTTTTATTTAGGAAAGATACATTCATTTTGAGGGGGAAAATATTGATATCTATCAATTTCATCTTAGATAAATCGTGCAGTCATTTATCGAGAAGTCTAAATCGGGCTATTATTTATTTAAGGTCGCTTTAAAAACATCTGTGGTCATTGGCGACCACTATTGATTTATACTAGAGATATATTTTTAAAATTTAGAGTAAACAGAGGTAATAACGATAAACTGAAATATGAAGTACAATAAATTATGCAATTATTAATATCATATTATCTATACCAGCTAAATTAATCTAAGTTAAAATTAATCTGGCTATTGTTAGACTGAAAATTCAGAATATGACAGCCGGGAGAATCAATTCAAATTCCAGAGAAAATCAATGAACTTGGTATTTTCATGAACAAATATTTCATTTCCGAAACCCTTTTTTGATTATCACGACATTTAGAATAATCTTCATGTGGCAGTCTTAAGCCCAAGGCACTAGTTCATATGAATATGTGCTAAAAATAGCAATTCGAGCATTCCAGGAGATTCAATATTTTTCATAAGTGTTGGATGTGTTCATCATTTACGTTTACGCCGCCGTGTACCGTGGCTATCATTTTGAACTGAAATTTCAATAAATACATTTAAAATATTTATTAAACAGAACCTACAAACATTTTATACTATTAACGTATTCTAGTGTAAGCCACGCAATGCTTTTCTTAGAGAATATTACTGGACTGTTTCGCTGTTTACGGGGAGAAACGAGGAAATGCTCCGCGCAGAAGGAGACGCCGCCGTCTGCAATGTCGTAGCGGCCGGTTTGAATTTCGCGGTCCGGAAGTGATTTTTAAACTCAATTTTCTCGAAGACAAAATTTTTTTCGGAAAAACTGGACCTGCCATTTTTCATGACGTGCAACACAGAATTTGTGGTATTTTTTGTAACGGGAGCTTCTGGACATCCTGTGTATATATATATATATATATATATATATATATATATATATATATATATATATATCGATGTTACTATTTCAGATGCCGAGAACAAAGTTAAGAAAGAGTGTAATGGCAAATTTTTCAGCTTAACTTCAGCAGAACGAGGTTCACTGATAACGCTGTTGTGTTGCATGAGTGCAGCAATAACGTGCCTCCAATGATAATTTTCCCTGGGGAAAATGAAAATAAACTTGCATCTCTGAGAGGAAGAAAACAATTGCATCAAAGAATAGAGAGCACGAGCACAAAGAAAATAAACATCCAGAGTCTCATGCGTATCACGTGGATCAGACAGCGTTGAGCTTAATGATCCCTCTGGTCAGTGTCAACCAGTCACAAGATTAGCCTGTTTGTTTTGTGACTGTATCTTTTCTAAAGATTGTATGGGTGATTGTAGATTCAGTGCATATTAAGCGGAATGCGGGTCCACAGTGATTGTGCCGGTCTAGAGAATTCAGTCTACATTTATGATTATTGTACAACCAAATGATTTGTAAACATAAATTTCTATTTATTGTACACAGTGTACGCCAATAAAGTCGTTTTGTATCATTTAGGAACAACTTCCGTTTTTCTGCTCTATAGAACAGTACTGTCGCATATTACTACAAGAGTTTCCAATTCACTGGTAGTGACACTATTTAGAAACTTTAAAACTTGCATAAAACCTATCAGTTCCACAATTTTTATGTTAATACAGCTCATTTATATCAAACAATAAGAAAAAGCAATTTAAATTTTTTAAAGTTACGGTTATTCCGACACCTTGTGAGTTGCTTAATTTATAACTAGTTTCATTTAATTCTTCTGTGGCGGGCGGGCCAGCTTGATGGACCTGGTGCCTGAGAACCTATTCGGAAATAGGCTGAGGTTTTCCTCGATATCAGCCATAAACACCATGATCACGTCCAAAATCCCTCCAAATTGAGTTGTAGATGTTATTCGCAGCACACGTCTCATGGTTTGTTACTTTCGTTACAACCGCGATAAGGAAAATTGAAAGTGGATTTAAATATGTCTCATCTCACGGATAGACATTCCTATTGTAATACAATGCACACAATATTCACAGAAACTCTGCTCGCGATCGACTTCCAACAAGATGAACATTTAGATTTAGTTCCATAAAACTTTCTCCCGATTCTTTGCCAGACTCTCAGAAAGATTCTACTCGAAATTACTTTATCTTCCTGTCCAGAACATTTTTCAATTAGAAAAATATGAATATTTCATTAAAAATAATTATTTAGCTCTACTAATACTGATTTAATTAAAATGGTTATTAAATCAATAGTAGTTTTAAGTACTACTGACAATGTTAGTATTTCTAGCACTGCTGAGGTCTGCAAACAACAAACGAAACGTTCGTATCTACCTACACTCCACATTTTTAGTGTTAAGTTGCTGAAACCGGAAATAAAAACTTAAAATATAACACACGTACCTTCCACTATTACTAATTATTAGGATTTGTTCGCTTCAACTGTGTCTAGGAAAGATGAATAGGTCTCTTATGAGGCTTATTCTCAACGTGACAACGAATTCAATGTTGCTGCTGGGTCATGTCATATGGATGGTGAGCCCTGCCTACATTTTTCTAGGAGAAAATGACACTTGTCAAGGAACCAAATAAAACCTTTTTTTTCTGAGTCACAATGTTAACTACTTTACAATTCAGTTATAAACACAGTAATCAACACATACTAAATTCTTCTATGTCCTAGTTTTATGTTTTGGGTATGATTTCTCCGGGATCCTCTTCCACCTCTAAGCAGGGCACTTTTTTTATTTTCAATAGAACAGTGCTTTTTTCTATATTACGAGTTTAGAAATGTTAATAATTAATGGGTTGTTTTTTCCTTGGGAAATTTTGAGCGGATTCTTGTTAGTTGAGAGGCAGATATTTTTCTAATTGAAAAATATTCTGGACAGGAAGATAAAGTAATTTCGAGTAGAATCTTTCTGAGAGTCTGGCAAAGAATCGGGAGAAAGTTTTATGGAACTAAATCTAAATGTTCATCTTGTTGGAAGTCGATCGCGAGCAGAGTTTCTGTGAATATTGTGTGCATTGTATTACAATAGGAATGTCTATCCGTGAGGTGAGACATATTTAAATCCACTTTCAATTTTCCTTATCGCGGTTTTAACGAAAGAAACAAACCATGAGACGTGTGCTGCGAATAACATCTACAACTAAATTTGGAGGGATTTTGGACGTGGTCATGATGTTTATGGCTGATATCGAGGAAAACCTCAGCCTATTTCCGAATAGGTTCTCAGGCACCTGGTCCATCAAGCTGGCCCGCCCGCCACAGAAGAATTAAGTGAAACTAGTTATAAATAGACTCACAAGGTGTCGGAATTACAGTAATTTCGGAATATTTAAATTGCTTTTTCTTATAGCTTGATATAAAATGTACTGTATTAACATAAAAATTGTGGAACTGATAGGTTTTATGTAAGTTTTAAAGTTTCTAAATAGTGTGAATTGGAAACTCTGCTAATAATACGCGACAGTACTGTTTTATAGAGAGGAACTAGTGGTGCTACAGATTGGCACAGACTTTCCCGTATTAGTTTTCTATTTCCTTGGGTCTTCGCTTGCTATTTGGAATTGCCATGCTCTTTCTTGCCAGCTGCCATCTATCACCTCCAAAAGTATATTTTTTTGTCATTTCTTAATTTTTCTCTTTCCTATGGGTAGAACGAAAATATTAATTTTAGAATATTAAAGAACACAAAAACCTAGCCGTAAATGGCAATTTTCTTTTAAAAATTATGTGCCGTGTTAAAGAAAATTGCGTTTTAGCTACTAAAAATACGAAATTTGAAGCTCATTTTCACAGAAATGTTTAGAGTTTTCAAAATTCTTTATTTGAAGTTACTTGAAGCACTTACACTCACAAATATAATAATCTTTACAAAAGTCCTAGTTTTACGTATTGGGTATGTGACTTCTCCGGGATCCACTTCCACCTCTCAGCAGTGCAATTTTGTTTGCGTCCGGTGAGGGACTTGGAATCCGCGGGCGCTCGCGCCCCGTCCTGGGGCGCCCTCTCCCGGCGCCCGAGTGCGCGGGTGGGGAGAGTGGTGGGGGCGCAGGTGCGCGAGGTGGGGGCAGGTGCGGCGGCGGCGGCGGTGGCCCTGCATTCCAGTGCGACTGCGAGCGAGACACGCGGCGCGCGCGGGCAGTCCGAGCGACACACTCGGTTCCCTCCAGCCATTAAGGCATTTTACTGACAAGAGTTGTGTGTGCAATAGTGCGAGTAGTTCACACGGTCTGTATTGTAATAATCTTTGGGGGAAGACATGGGAAATTGTTAGTGCGGAACGGAGAGTGGCAGTGACACCACAAACAGGTGGGCGCCGCCGTAAGTGACACGAACAGTGACATCGAAGAGGTTAACGGATTGTGAAGTGTACGTGAAAATCCACATCGCCACATTGTGTAACTGGGCAGAGTGCAGAGTGAATCGAGGAACCAAGCGAAAAACGTGTGACTTTTGACAGTGCTCCTGAGATGTCCGCTACGACGATCGCAAACCTCTCCCTTGGCGTTCGCTCCGTGAATCACATGCGTCGACACGTACGTGGCTAGACGCGAACGCCCACCGCCACCGCCGCCTGTCGAGGAGAGGCGTGTGCGAAGAGGTGTGCGAAGAGCCTGTCCGCGAGAGCGTGTCGGCGCAGGGCAGCGTGGTGGTGAGCGTGCGCGCGGCGATGGCGGCGCTGGCGCTGGTGGCGGCGGCGGCGGCGGCGGCGCTGGCCGGGGCGAGCGCCGATCTGCCGGTGGGCGAGGCGGAATGCGGGCAGACGACCTGCCCGCCGGACACGTACTGCTCCTCCTACGACAGCCACTGCCGCCCCTGCTCCAACCTCTGCAACCCCTTGCACCACAACTACGAGCCCAAGACGTGCCAAAACAATTGCCAAGGTAGGACGGAACGAGAATTAGATTGATTGATTCGTGTTGCCGGGCGCGTCAACTACTTAGGTTATTAGTCCCGTAAGTGTAGTGCGTGTTTTTTCTTGGGCGGTGGCAATGATCTTTTCCTCGCTGGATGGCGAGATCTGGCGACGACCTACCGTCGACTAGCGGGGTTTCCCCCTCAACCAGGTATCTCCCACTAGCGGGACACCGCCCCAGCCGGGACAAGCTGTAAGCTCCCGACCGGTCTCTCGGCATGTGTGGTAGTATAGTGCATGTGAGTGTAAGTGTGTATGTAAGAGGAGAGGATAGGACAAGGAAGAGGAAGGAAAGATCGCGCGCGGTCCGTGGCCCGTTTGTTAGGATACTGCTCCGGCATTCGCCTGGTGTTGATTGGAGAAACCTCGGAAAACTACCGATCAGAGCAGCGAGCCGCTGGAATTCTCCTCCAGTCAGCAACTGAACTCGACCTAGCTGACAAGCTAGTGTCGAAAATCCTGCCGCCGTCGAGACTCGATCCTAGGACCTCCCGGTCTGCAGTGACGTCAGGTTGATGTACTGAGACATCTCTCCCGGTAGAAGAATTATGATGGTGTCTGTTCACACCCCGGTTTGTCTGTAAAGACCCCCCCCCCTACGGGCTCGATCCAGCCTTCACGAATTTGCGACGCGATCGTCGAGTTGGTTGGAAAACTGTCGTGATCCATTAAGCGAACAATCAAGCAGGTAGCAGCAGCGACAGTTCTACAACCGGTGCGTCGCAGGCTTGTCAAACCTGCCTGGAGCGTGTGTGTGGCTCTTAACTGTACATAAAACGTTTCGAGCGACCTTTGGAATTATTGTTCAAGTGGAATTATAGTGCAGTTATTGGAATTATTGTTCAAGTACAAGCAGGTGAATTATTAGAGATGCTAAAATCTGATTTTGAATATTTTAAATGAAATTTAATACTGTGTTTTCTAATGTTTGTGGGTGTTTTTAGAACAAGAATTTCCAACATTTTTCATTCATCGGCCCCTTTTAAAGAATTGTTAAGACATAAGTGTCTTAAAAATAACAATTTAATACACCAGTATTTTGGTAAATATCTATATTTTCAATATTCGCAAACGCTTCCACTTCTGAGTAGCTGAATTTCTATTCTTCGTTGTATTGCAGTGGTCACAAAATTCGAGCGCTTTATAACTGCCCATAACATTTCTCCAATGCGTGTTTTAGGGAATATTTTCTTCTGTGATAGTGTCGTAGTGATTACATAGTAATAACTTCTTGAGTTTTCTAAACATTCTAAGCAGTTGCGTATGTAGGTTGTCGGATGCCCCGGTGTCGAAATGGCCCTAACTAAATGGAAAAACGTCAAATGAAGAGTTTTAAATCTAATTGGTATAAGAATATGGCTGGTGCAATAGAAAAAAATAGCATGGAGCGCGCTTTGTTTTATTCTTTGTCGATATCCGTCCGCGGGGGGGGGTCCTTATTAAGGCGCCCTTACCTTGGGGAACCGGTTACCCCAGCCTAGCTCCGCCCCTAAGTGAATTTGTAATTTATTATATGTTGTACTACTTCACATCAGAAAACAATTAATTATCAAGTTCATCAATATTTTTTGTAATCAATGGTAACTCGATTATAACTTTCAATCACCGGTTCATATTCGGCTATAGACTCGACCCTTGATAAGCTGCGAACCTCAGCTATAGTGAAATGCAATATCCTTGAAATTAATTTCTTCCTGGAAAAAAGTATGTTGCCTTAGTGCCACAAATTCCAACAACAGACAGCGTGGAAAAAATATCGTCGTCCAAATATTATCGAAGAAGTTTTCTCTTAGGGAAATGGGAGTGAGAGAGGATTGGAGGTAGCGGACACGGAAAGGGGACCTCACTGATGAGTACGTTTAGGCGCAAAAAATGGACACAGGTGGCCGTTTAGGCGCAAAAAATCGTCTTTTAGGCGCCTAAAAAGGCACTGAAAAAGTCAAGAATAAGGAGAAAAAAGGCACTGTCGTAAATTACATTCACAATAAAATTAAAAATTATTTGTAAGACTCCATACATATTTACAGCTCTTCTACATTGTATTCTTAATAGTTTCCATTGCAATATATTACCAGTAACTTTTCAAGGATCGCAGTTTCAAATCTGCAACGATTGGGAGACAAAATCAATGCGGTTTCATATTTCTACCGTCAGTCAGATTCATGAGCGCAGCTTATTCGTGTGTTTAGGGCCTTTAGTTATTAAGGTATACTAATTATTCGTTTCATTTTCTTCACGCAAATTCAGTAGGCCTATTTGTCTCATTGAGATACGTTTCCTTCTTCGTTTCCCAACATTTTCCCCCTAAAAATGTCAACAGCTAATTATCTTATTTGCGCCGTATAAATTCTTTTTGTTTTCAGACACTATGAACCATTTTACAATATGTCGAACCTTCGTGAATATTCAGAAATCATTTCCGTACTTAAGGAAGTCCTAGTGAAATTCTCTTCGCTTCGTATAGTCCTAACATCGATTGTTCGCCGATCCCGATGTAGGGCCTGCTCCTTAGTCTACCCGCATGAACCTTTTAGAGTGGTGTCCTTTCCTGTCAGGTGGCCCGCATGAGCGTGACCACTAAGAAGTGACTTGTAGTATATGTTACTGTTCAACCATGAAGAATTCTCTTCATATTTTTGGAAACTAAATTATCTCTTTTTTTTTCTAATGTCATATTCTGGGCGGAGTCAGGTATCTGAGAAACTGACTTTCGGCTGTTCTCGCCCTCAGAAAATTATGAATATATTTGCAAATATAACGACCACTGGGATTCGATGTAGTTTCTTTTTGCCTTCACCACAAACACATGGTGAAAACATCAATGCCTTTCGCAGATTAGAATCCACAACCCTAACGCAGTGGTCTATGAACAGGTGACAAATATTTAAATCTTTTATTTTTATCTCATGATGAAAGCAATGGATTATAACTAGGTTTTGAGCAAAATCTCTTACATGTCAATAATTGGTAAACAGCTTATTTTACAGAGGCAATATTTTACTAGGCAATAGTTTTACTTTGTACCATATATGTTACTGTATATATGAATAAATAAATAATAATTGCAGCAAATTGAAACAAATCAATTAATAATTATTTTTGTTGTAAATATTCGCAAACATGGAGAAAAATGGTTGAGTTTATAATAACAGCTAATTACATGGAATTTCTGCATACTGAAAGAATTAAATATTTTCCTTTCACTTTGTACAATTTAGTTAAGTATTTCACATTTGTTGAGCAGAAAAAATATATTACTCAAACGGCTATAGATCTACAACTCGCAAAATTCTTGAAATATATCCTGACCTTTTAGATATCATACACCGAACATATTTTTTGGATGCATATTATCGCAGATTTTCGTGACACTAGAGAAGACTATTGTCACTTGCAAACTCTAACGAATGAGTTCCTCTGCCAAAAATATTTCCTGTTCATCAGTGTTCCACTTCTTATATAGTATATTAAGAATTTAACTACAAGAGGATGAAATTCCTCAAAGTGTAGAATATTATAATTACTCGCCTCCTTTTTTTAAATTTATTTATTTACAGTCGCATCAACTGCGAGGTTATTAGCGTCTATTCTGTAAGTTTACAATAAGGTACATACATTAAGTTTATAAAGTTCTGTAAGTTTACATAGCATGGTTACATTTTTTTTACAATTATACATTTTTGTTCAGTGAATAGTGATACATTACAGTTTATATTATACCAGGGGTTGGAAATATTTCACTACATGTGATAATTTACACAGTACGTATACTTAAAAACAATATTACAGTTTGTATTACAGTTCGACATTAATTGATTTGCAAAATTTAAAATTTTTTTCTTGTAGGGAGCTTGAATAAAGTAAAGCGTCAGTATTAAAGTTCTGTAAGATTGATTGGCGGGATTGATTGTACATAGGACATTCCTGAATGATTTGTATTATTGTTATTTGTACATTACATAAATTGCAAATTGGGGGAGTATTCTTGTTTATTAGGTAGAGGTGAGTAAGCCTCGTGTGTTCTGATCTAATTGTGGTGATTGTAACTTGATCTTTGCGGCACAGTTTTTTTTAGGTTTGCAGGTTGTAGAAGTTTTTATCTTCTTATGAATACTACTAGCCTTATAAATTTTCCAATCTTCGCTCCACTTGGTTTTCATTTTTCCATACAAGTACTTCCAGATATCATTCGTCGTGTGTGCTATGTTAGGCACATTTTTTACTGACTGGAGGTCGACTAGTGATGTTGGAATCTGACTTCCTGGTGCAACCAGTGGTATATCAAGAAGAGGGGGAATGCAGAAGATAACAAGGTTTTTATCAAGCCTTTGAATAAGATGGTGTAGTTCTTGAATCTTGACAGCCATTTCAGAGTTTGAAGTTTTGTTGGAGCATAGTTTTATTGTAGAGAGTGAGTTTGTGAATACAATTATATTTGAGTCCAGCGATTGATGTATCATTTTTAGTGCTGTTATTAAAGCATAACTTTCAGCTCTATTAGAACTGCAGTAGTGATGTAGTAAGAAACTAAATTTTTCATTGGGTGTACATACTATGACTTCAGTATCTTGTTCACTATTTTTGTTACTAATATAAAAATGGGAGTAGTTTTTATACTTCTGGATTACTTCTTTAAATTGTGTGTTCCAATCTTCTTTTGTTAAATTGCTACTGTTATAATCAGTGAGTGATAGCTCTAATGTCATTTTTTTCTATGATCCATGGTGGTATTTGGAATTGTCTGTGTTTCTCAGCACTTATATTTTTAATGTTTAGTTCTTTAAGTTGCTGGGTTATTCTACTGTTCATCGGTTTATATCGAAAGTGACTATTATAGATATTCTGTAGCTGAGGAAAAATGTCATTGTGTATTATAGGGTTAGTAGACGAGGCGGCTTTAGCAGCATACTTCAGATTGAGGGTTTTCTTTCGGTGGTTTAATGAGGTTTCTTGTGCTTCAATAAGTATATTTCCTATAGGGGTGGTGTGGAAGCATCCAATGCATATTCTAAGCCCTTTATTGTGTATTGATTCTATTTTCCTTAGCTCTTTTGTGTTAGCAGATTGGTATAAGAGTGAACCATAATCGATTTTTGATCGAATGATAGCTTTATATGTTAATAACAGGAGGTTTTTATCAGCTCCCCGGTTGTTGTTGGAGAGGCATTTAATAACGTTAAGTCTCTTCTTGCATTCCATTGATAGTTCTTGTAAGTGGATCTTCCATGTTAATTTAGGGTCAAATTGTAGTCTAAGAATTTTCATTTTGTTAGCAAAGCGAAGGGGTTGAGTTCCAAGCTGGAGTTCAGGAGATATTGTATCAAATATCTTTGAGGAAAACATGCATTCTGTTTTCTTGGCAGAAAATTTAAACCCGTGCTCAAAGACCATTCACAAATTGTGTTTAGTGCTTTTTGCATGGTCTTTTGAGTAGATGGGACAGATTTTCCTTTGCATAATACAGTAATGTCATCAGCATATTTTCTTATAATGACTGGTGGTTGAACCCCCTTGTCTATATCATTCATTGATAGTAGGAAAAGAGTCACGCTGAGAACGGACCCTTGGGGTACACCATTTTCAATCTGTTTAATATCTGAAAGTTGCCCATTGATCCTAACTTGTAATCTGCGATCAAGAGAAAAGTTTTTAATAAAATCATACATATTTACTTTTATTCCTATTATCTGCAAAATCTTCAAGATCCGTCGTTTCCATACCATGTCGTACGCTTTCTCTATATCCAGGCTAACAGTAATTACGTGTTGATTGTTCATGAATGCCTCCTGAATTTGACTATCAACACTTATTAGATGTGACATAGTGGAGTGTCCAGATCGAAAGCCGAAGTGATTATCATTTATGATTTTCTGAGTATCAAGGAACCATCTGAGCTGTTTGTTGACAATTTTCTCGAGTATTTTGCACATGTTACATGTAAGTGATATAGGACGGTAGTTATCAGATTTGGATGGGTCTTTACCAGGTTTGGCAACAGGTACTACTATGACCATCTTCCAGATCTTGGGAAATACTCTTTTCGTCCAAATATAGTTATATACATCAAGTAAAACTTCCTTTCCAAGTGTGGGGAGATTTTTGATGAGAATATTCGAAAAATTGTCTGGACAAGGAGAGGAATTATTGGTGGATTCAATGGTTGTAAGAAGTTCTTCCATGGTTATGGGATTATTTAGTTGAAGAGGTGAGCATTTGTCATCATAATCATCAGAAAGTTCTTCTTTTTCTTCTTCATTTTTATATTCTTGAAAGACATCAGAGAAGTTCTGAGAGCTAGAATTTCTGACAAATGTATCAGCTAGTACGTTGGCAATATCTGCAGATTGTGTAATAATTTTATTTCCGTCTTGAATAAAATGTATCTGGCTATATCTTTTGTGTCCTTGAATTGCATTTATTTTCCTCCATGATTCTCTTATACTATTATGTGAGCTAATAGATGACACATAATTATTCCAGAAGTTGCTTTTATTCTCTTTAAGGATTCTTCTGGTGAGAGCTCTTGTTCGTTTGTATTCAATTTTGTTATCGTCAGTTTTATGTTTTTTGTACCGGCTGTAAGCATTGTTGGATATTTTAATAGCTTCTTTACACTTCTCATTCCACCATGGAACAAATTTGGTTTTCAAAGATGGTGTATAAGTTCCTATTGCTTCATTTGCTGCATTCCTTATGATGCGAGAAAAATTATCAACCACTCCATCCACATTTTCTCTTCCTTGATAGTTGAAGCCAAAATCTTTAATGTACATGTTTATTAATTGGTGATACCTGTCCCAATTGGCTTGATTGAATTTCAATTTTTCTATTTCGTAATTACAGGCAGACATTCCTACAGGAGTAGAGACCCTAGTAAATAATGAAAAGTGATCACTGTCATGGAGGTATTCTGACACAAACCATCTGCATTTTTTAGCAAAATTTATAGAGCTAAATGTAAGGTCAATACTGCTGAAACTTCCATTACTTATGTTAATGTGAGTAGGTTTCCCAGTATTTAATAACATTATGTTTGTTTCATCTATGACAGCTTCAAATTTATTGCCTTTGGAGTCGGTTTTATTAGACCCCCACAATGTATTATGTGAATTGAAATCTCCAAATATTAAAAATGGTTTGGGGAGTTGCTTTATAATATTGATGAGTTCACAAATTTCAAAATAGTAGCTGTTTGGTAAGTATATGTTGCAGATACAAATTTGGACTGGGGATGAGATTTGGATACCCACCACTTCCACATCAGTATCAATATCCAGCTCAACAGCAGAGTAAGGATCTTTTACATATGTTGCAACCCCTCCACATGCAATATTGGAATTCACTCTATTTTTGTTGAAGCATTTAAAGCGTTTTATTTTACTACTGCCATTGTTTTTGAAATTAGTCTCTTGCAAACATAAGATATCAGGTTAATATTGATGACATAATAGTTGTAATCTTTCATATCTAGGATAAAATCCATTCACATTCCATTGTAGGATAAGCATGTCAAGAATAGTTAGGTTAGGTGCTACTAATCTGTTAATGAATATTCAGATTCATTCTGTATTACAACACTTTTCTTAAGTTTTTTTAATATTCTTGTTACCTGTTTTTTATAGATCTATCAGAGAGTGAGAGGTATGTCTCACTCATCATTGTAATTAATCCTTGGATATCTTTAGTGTAGTCTTTTGCAATCATTACTGGGTTATTAGATCCAAAGGTGTTTTCTAAGAAGTTTACAAATTGTTCATAGGATAGTGGATATTTATACCCATTGGTTTCAATTGTGTTTTTAATTTCTCCGGTTAATTCCTCAACTGTTTTTGTTTCGTTATTTAAAGGTTCTTCAGTATTTTCATATTTCTTTTTCTTTTTTTGCTGTCTTGTGTTCTTATCCCCCTGAGACTTCTTACTGGAAGTAGTTTCTGGTTGAGTTGATGACTCTGAAGGTAATGGTCGTTTTGTAAGGGGAGGGAAATTGTTACTTGATATTTCCTTCATACCATTATTTGTAGTTTGTGGAGTTGTTCTAATGTTAGAGAACATGTTGGGTAGAGCTTTCAGATATTTCCATGTCATTTACATTAGTTTTATTTGGACACAGTTGGGCTATGTGTCCTTCTTGTTTACAAATGAAATAAGAAATGTTATCGAGACAGAAATATGCGGTATAAGGTGTTATCAAAGTATAATAAAGAGAATCTGGAAGCTTAGCAATGTCATCAGCTTCAATGTAAACCTGTCTCCTAAAACTCAGTATATGTGATAGCCCTGGTTCTGATAATCCTGCTTTAATAAAAGAAATCTTTGTGGTAGTAACTGTTTCTCTTGGTAAATTCTTTTTCCACTATAACATGGGGTTTTATTGGACTAACATTGGAAATTATTACTCTTTTGTGCTTGCTGGTAAGTGGCCTGACCCCTAGTTCTGTTTTATTATTGTTAATTGTTTTGTTATTATCAGTAAAACTTTCTGCTACCTTTTGACTAGAGAAGAAAACACATATTCTGTTATTAGAAATACGTGACAAGAACCTTATTTCCTTGGAGTCCACAATAGACGCAACTTTCTTGATATAGTCCTTTATAGAGAGCCCCTCTTGTGCTTCAATCACAATTGCTTGATCTTTAGATGGGAATACGTCTGAGATCATGGCACTGGAGTATGATTTCTTTGTAGAATTTCCGTGTTGTTTATCAGGCAGGTTAGAGGTTATGGTTCTCCTGTACTCAGAAGAATCCATAGTGTTGGATCACTAGCTGCAATTGCAGCTATATCCTAGTCTAGTTTACAGTATGTTTAGTGTTCTCACAATCGCGACAGAACTCGTCTCACGTTCAAACACAAAACTACACTTCACTCGCGATTCAATACGCAAACGCTGCTGAACACGTCCACCTAGCAACGGTGTCCGAGAATGACTGGGGAGTCCACTCTTTCTTGGCCTCCTTTTTCTTAAGCCTTAAATATTTTATAAAATTACGAACCTTTTTTTAACAAGTACATAATTCTCGGAGAACCGAAAATGATATGCGAGGATGAAGATTGTCAGAATGGCACGTCCATGCTTAGTGAGAGATCCCAGTAATTTTGGTTATGACTTTTATTTACTCGAACGCTCTGTTTTTGTCGACATCATTTCATACGTTCATAGAAGTTCATACTCAGTATACTGTACCCATGGCTTGATTTAGATTTAGATTTTTTATTAATTCTGCAATTAAGTATCATTACTTGGTGGCAGAATATTTAAATTACAAGAGAGTAGTTAATTTAAAAAAATAGTAATTAGGAATAATAGTACATAATTTCACAGTGCAAACCTGACTCCAATTCATTTTACTCCACTTCACTTTACTGCACTGCACTTCACAACACTTAACTGTTATGCATTTTTTTTCGCATTTCTTTCCCTCCACTACACAACTCTGCACTACACTGCACTACACGAATAGAAATAAAATAATAATAATAATAATAATAATAACGACAATACTACTACAACTACTACTAATTATAATAACAATTAGACAAATTACTTAATAGGAAATTCTACTAATTTAACAGTAGAAACTTAACAATAATACAATGACCTAAAACAGATAAATAGCTAGGACACTAATTTATTTTTAAATGTTCTCAAGCTTTGAGGAAAGGGTTCAAAGATTGTCGCAGGCAAACTGTTCCAGTCTCTAATAGTTCTGTTTTGAATGAAAATTTCCCAACGTCCGTTTCATGCATTTTTGTCTTAATTCTTTTCTGCATTCTTGTCTTTCTGGCGGAGCGCGACGGAACGACGTTCCGGTATCTCGGGAATAATTAATAGAAATATTCAACTATTTCTATTAAATTAATCATACTTTTGGGGCGCGTTCCGGAACCTGAAATTTTTGTAAATCAAGAACTAACTCCACGTAACAGTATTTTTTTTTCCTAATTGTTCTCATTCAGGTATTCCATCAATCCATCTAACTAAACAAGATCGCTATTGTCAGGAATGTTGTTGTTACGTGCCAAAGTGTTACGAAGGTTTTGCGGTCACAACAAATGCCGGACCTCAGAGTCGAAGCCGCGTCCCGTTCCCGTACAAGCTCGACGAGATTCCACGACACGCTCTCCCCACTCCCAGGCCCCTCCTCTCCTCTTCCCCTCCGCCCCCACCCAACCCGTCGCTCTGCCACCGCTGGCAACGGAACGACGCGACGCGGCGTTGCGGCAACCCGTTAGGTCTTAACGCGATAACATGAACCCCAAGCTCAAGCCAGATTCTTGTCATACTTCACACGAGGACACGGGTTCTCATAGGAAAAAATCCTAGTCGGTAATCGAAGAGTTTTCCGGTGACTTCAATGCGTATTCTACTGGGGGGGGGATAGATGAACATGGAACTGTATGAGAAATTAATATGCAGATTTTTGTCACTGTCATATGCTTAAACAACTGTAGGTAATATTAAAAATAAAACGAATTTTCATACACGAAAAAGTATAGAAAGCACAGTTATTAATTATAAAGAATGGAACACAAGAGCTCAAGCTGTAGAACTTCATGATGTTTTGATCTTGATGAAGAAATTATCATTTCCGTAAGTTGGGATTCACTTGACTGCATGTTTGGTGTTCCCTTTGGAAAAGAATTGGGCGAATTTGTGAATAAACATGATTTGTAAAATAACTTCTTAGGCTCGCATAAAAACAGGAAACAATACCGTTAATCGCCTTCAAAATTACCAGTTTCACTGTCTTGCCCATGATGATCGTACGAGTAGTACAGGTTGATGCAAACTTATCCAAATATAAACCAATCTATCTGAGTTCGATTCAAAAGTGGTTTTAGAGGTAATTTTAAACCAGAAGATACCCAAACCTGTTTATGTGTCACTGTTTGTGTTTGCTAATGAAATTCTGTTCATTGGATAGATCTCAAATGTGTCCTGACGGAAGCTGGTTTCCGAAAATTTCTAAATTTCTGAGTCAATATTTGCTAAATATCTAACTGAAATTGTAGATGTATCGGTTAAAATACATTGATAATTACTTTTTATTTTCGAAGCTAAAAATCCAAGGCAATACTTTCTTTCATCGGATATTATTAAAGCATACTGGCTTTGCTGGTAATTATTGCATAAATATATGCATTTAATAAATATTTCTGCAGTTAAGGTCGCTTGAAAACTAGTTAGATTTACATAAAAACTCGTATATATGCGATTTGCGCCAATAACAACAGCCTAAGGAAACTGCGGAAAGTGAGACAAATAAATGATGGTGGGTTTAGTCAACGCAACAATACTGCAATTGGAGAATTTTAATGCTACGTCAGGAAATAGAAATAATAGTGAAGTGGGGAGGATTTCATGGAGTTCAAGTGGTATATTCAATATATTGATTTTAAAAAATTTAAAAATATCGATGATAATTTGTCGATATTAAATAATTATTAGGATATAGCGCGACTGTAGGTACTACATTGATTCGAGTATTAAGAGATGCATTTCAGCGAATTAGAAAAAAATACGCAAGAACCAGATGTGAAGATTAGCAATAGAAAATTCCAGTAATAATAATTTGAAGTAATTAGGCACCGTATTGACTAGATCAGCCTCTGACACAAGTCCCGAAAACGATCGCAATGCAGCCAAAAACGTTTTCTGTTATAAGCGACTCCCTATGACTAAACTAAGTCTGATATTTCTTCTTGTTCTTTTTATTCTTTTATAGTGGTACAGACCACTTCAGGTCATGACTGCCCTGCCTCTGACGCTTGTTGGCAATTCCGTATATCGTATTCGTATTTCGTAATGGGCCAAACGGTGAACTGTGATCAGCTCATCGCTCTGCCTTAAGGATAGGAATTGAACAGTTTAGGGGAGGAAGCACTTGCGGATCCAGGGGGGCCTTGGGAGCCATGCCCCCTCAAAGAGGCCTGGATTTTTCGTTTACCTTCCTTTATTTGACAAAATTGATTTAAATATTTATGTTCGAATTATGTAATGATTTAAACAATAATAATATCTAGTATCGTATCTACAGTACGTAAATAATATACAATATAATAACAAATATGTTTATTATTTAACAAAATCTACGACCCCCCCCCCCAATGGCCGGCTGGATCTGCTCCTGGAAGGAAGGAAAGAAGGATCGTTTTCAGTCAGTGGTCCGTTTTCTAGGGTACTTCTCCAGCATTTACTGGAAGGAAGTAATCAAGAAAACCATGGAGAACCACTGTTCAGAAAAGACGTGCTACGGCTTCTATCCAGTACATAGATACCACAAACTCATCGATATTAAACTGATCAGACACCTGGCGAGGATCGAATCCGTGACCATTCAACTGATATTTCTATTCTTCTAAAATTCACGACCACCAAGTAAATAATTGATTTGAGATGTTTCATGAGCAGTTCGTAAATAACTAGCAACTCATTTGGCTTGTCGACGCGGCGTATCAGAAATTTATTGTTCTCTCATCAGACGTCTAGATTGCGTATCACAATGTATTATTTCTACAGTGATTAAAATGGTGCACGGAATATAAAATGCATTTGAAGAAGAATCAAGATTCTTTGAAATATTATTTAATTCATTCTTTCATACATGTGAAAACATCCCTTGATATGGTATTATGGTAGGTACATAACCTACAGCCCTGCTAAGAGAATAATGAGGTTCAGACACGCCAGGAAGCTAAATGAATATAGTTATTGACGCTCTCTATTTCAATTCTTTCATAAAATGATCTAACACTGCCATCGGGAACGAGATACAATAAAAAGCAGGAGAATGGCATTGTAATGGTTAATGCACCTTCATATAAGAGTACGTAAAGCATTGCGTAAGAGAAGCAATGGATATTTCCTCACACATGTACCCGAGAGAAATATTGTTTCTTTGCATTATCTAAACTAGGGTGGCGTCCGGACCGGGCGCTCCGAAGGGTTATCTTTATCTTAAGTATATTAACGAGAGGGGTGCCCAAACCTCTGTTAGCGCTAATGAGGAGGCAGATTGTGGAAGCGGGTGTGAGCGCATCGAGACTTAAGAGAAAGTGATCTCAAAAAGGCGAAAGTACTCGCACAGTATTGTTTCTTTATTACATCCGAGGCATGTACAGTTCAGGCGGGGGTGGCGTAATGGCCTCATAAATTTCCCTGATTTCCATAAAAATAATCCTCTAGACCTGATAACGGGACCGACAGCCTAGAGACACCTTTGTAGCAACTTCACGCTTAACTTAAGCTTCCCTGCGAGCTCAGTATTTGCATCCTTATTGGAAGCTTGATTGATTGGTGTTTCCGGGCGCGTTAACTAACCATGTCATTAGTCTCGTAAGTGTAGTGTGTGTCTTTTCTCGGGAGGTGACGATGATCTTTTTCCCCACTGGATGGCGAGATCTGCCGCCGACCTACTGTCGACTAGCGGGGTTTTCTCCTCAACCAGGTATCTCCCACCAGCAGGGCACCGCCCCAGCCGGGACAAACTGTAAGCTCCCGACCGGTCTCCCGGCATGTGTGGTAGTGTAGTGCATGTGAGTGTAAGTGTGTGTGTAAGGGGAGAGGATAGGACAAGGAAGAGAAAGGAAAGATCGCGCGCGGTCGGTGGCCCGTTTGTTAGGGTACTGTTCCGGCATTCACGTGGTGTTGATTGGAGAAACCACGGAAAACTAGCGATCAGAGCAGCCGGCCGCTAGAATTCTCCTCCAGACAGCGACTGAACTCGACCTCGCTGACAAGCCAGAGTCGAAAAATCCTGCCGCCGTCGGAGTGGAACCTAGAACCTCCCAGTCAGAGGGACTGCAGTGACATCAGGTTGATGCACTGAGCCATCTCTCCCGGTGTATTGGAAGCATTTGTAAGCACTGCTTGTAGCACAGCACACCTGCAGCGAAAGGCGTTACAGCATCGCACCTGGTCCACGCCAGGGGGCGGGCGAGGGGCACGGGCGTGGCGGTGGGCAGCGCGCGTGCGTGAGGGGCCGGGTGAGGCGTGACGGGACGGGAGGGGCTGCGACCGGAAGCCCTCGGCCGCGCGGGCGGGCGGGCGGCGCCAGAGCGTTGCTCCTGCGGCGCGGGCGGCAGGCGCCACGCGGGCGCGGAGGGGAACGGCCCCGCTGGCGCGGCGCGCCACACCGCGCCACTCTCGCAACAGGAACTGCTGCTCGGGGAAGGGCAACGCCAAATGCAAGGAAATTCACCTACCTCTTCCCCCTCCAAAAAGGGATATGAAAATAAAAATTAAAAAAATATCGACTATGAAGTTCACCTATCTCTTCCGCCTCCAAAGAGGAATACGAAAATTACGGGGTATGTAAAATGGGGACCGGAAGGGGAATAAGAGTTAAGCCTATATGTAATTTGAGGACCGACCCAGAAAAGGGTATACGTAAGTTGAGGACCGACTACCTGGCATTCCAGGTAAATGTGAATGGTGACCACTGGCGTAGCATAGTGGAGGCCGCAGGGGCGGTCGGCTCCAGGCAGCAAAATTTCATAATAAATAATAACAATTCATATTTAGCCGTGATTTAGGGGAATAATAATAATATTAATAACAATAATAATATATTGTAAAAGTTTTAACATCTCATATTTTTATCGCACCTACGATTCGCACCCATTGAAATGAGCAGGGAATCTTTCATTACTTACTCTGTGACGAATTCTTTAAATTAGTGTATCATAATGAAATACTGCTAATTGTAGCGACAGGCAACAGTCTGTACCGACTTGTTTGGATTCCCTGTATTTTATTTTGTGCGCGGATGGTTTATGGCTAATATTCAGCGAGAATGACTCCTTTAATATAAAGCATAGTGTTCAATATTGTATAATAACACCTGCAAATTAGATTACAGTACGGAAAAGACCCTTCAGGAAAGTCCGTGACTGAAGCTTCGACAATTCTAAGAAAGTTTAATTTATAAATCGTCAATCATTCAATTCACATTAACTTAAGCGAATATAGGCCTACGTATGCGTTTCCAAACTGATTTTAGTGCTCATAAGTGGTTGTAGTGATTGTTTAATTATTGAACATTGTTGAAAAATTGTATTGTGCGTGTACGTATATATTCGACTACGTGAGTATTAAATATTTTATTTAATAGAATGATTAAAATGTAGACGAATAAAGTTGAAGTTAAAGTTAGAAGTTTTGCTTTTAATTCTAACAATTACATTATTTTCAATAAAAATATAAATGGTATCGGTATCGTTATAGTTCTAATTGGAAATTGGTGTTTTATTTTCAATTCGCTAATAACTGAATCTTGTCGTTCGTCAAGGTATAATCATGAGTATGGAGCTGATTTTGATGACCTGAAGCATAGCCAAAAAATCAATAAAATTATTTTAAAATGTTCTAAGAATGCCCTAAAAGCAAAGAAAAATGGCATAAAAGATGTGATCAAAACCAGTTCCCACGAACAAATCGAGCTGTCGGATACGTTACTGATGTAATCCAGACTTCTGAAGTTCAAGTGAACTCAGCTTTTAAACTATTGGATTGCACTCTTTTTTTACCGGGATATCTGTCCTTAGCTATTCCGAAATCAGCAGATCTGCCAATGGACTTGCCACAAACTCCTGCCAGCTGCCATTATCGCCGCCCAAAGTACTTTTTTTATTGTCTTAAGTTTTTGGTTTACTAATAGTAGAACGAAAATATTATTCTAAGAACATTAAAACACAGTAAAGCTTCGTCCTCGCTTTGACATTTTCTTTGAGTTTTCGAAAAACTTCATTAGAAGTCATTTGAAGCACTTTAACTCAATAAATAGAACAGTGTTTACAAATTGGTGGAAAAGTGCATATTAACTGTGTTAGAAATCTTAAAAAACACATGTCTAATTTTTGAAAAACAAAAAAATACCATAAAATGAACTTTACGTCATATCAAAGAGTGCAATTTGCATTGTCCGCCTGAAATGTTTGAAGAAAACATTTGGAGCCTTTTATGAGAAAATGCCGTTTGAGCGTTTCTGAAAATACGGAATTTGAGCTAGTTTTCATAGAAAACGGTTGAGTTTTCGAGAAAAATTACTTGGCATTATTTAAAGCACATGTACTCATAAATGTAATTATGTGAAAAAATTGCCGCTAATGTAAATATACAAGGATACAAGTGGGATACAAGTAAAAAAAAATCATCTATCAAATGCCATCAAAAGATCCGTCTGTCACCAGTTCTTTCCCTTTCTGCGTAACACCAGATTTCACTTCCATCTTTGAAAAAACGTAAATGCTGTTGCTACTTCAAAGCTCGAAAAGCAAATGAGACTATTGTCATCACTGGACCTCTCGAAGGATCTCTGCCGGGCAAGTGAAGGGAAAGGAACAAGGAAATGCTGGCCAGCAGCGCGACGGCGGCGGCCCTCTTAACGTGCCTACCTGAACTTCCTGCCTACTCAGTCCGTTTCTTACCTGAGATGGTTTGGTCCTCAAATTACATATAGGATTAAGAAGTAAGCTTCACGAGATAAGATGAAGGGATTATTTGGTCCCCATTTTACATACGCCCGAAAATTAAAATTAAAAAAGAAATCGACGTAATTTTGCAAGAATGAAAGCAAAATTCAGAAGGCCAGTAGAGTTAGGCAGGAATATTTAGTAAATGCATGTATTTATGCAATAATTACCAACAAAACCAGTACGATTTAATAATATCAGATACAAGAGAAAGTATTTTCTTTCAAAATAGCCTGTAATTTCTAACTACGAAAATAAAAAGTAATCATCAGAGCATTTTATCCGACACATCTACAATTTCAATTTAGAGATTTATCAAATTGGGTAATAATATATATACGAAGCACAAAGAGTACTTCGTATATTAAAGAAAAGAATTGAACCATTCCATCTTCGTGTATTTAACAAAATTACCCTGATAGGTGGTGGGCAGTTAGTAAAACAACGAAACACGACCAAACCGAAACCCCTTCCTCTTCTGAATTTAATGTCTAGATTTGCTCCTCTAGGCGCACGCAGGAGAATGCAATTATTCTTCTTGTCCTTTGTTTCCGCCTCCTCGCAGCGTCTGCCAGCTACTACTTCGTTTCCGTTTCCGTAGTTGTTTGGCCTCGCGCCGCCGCCGCCGCCGCCGCCGCCGCCGGCGCAGAGGGGAGCGGCCGCGCTGGGTGCTCTGCCAATCATTTATTCTCATTATATTGATTTTCTTATTTATTTTCCTTTCTGCTGTATTTCATGACCATTTTCTGTAGACGATTCCTTTGCGGGTTCACGGGTTTTGGTCCAAAATAATAAGCTATTTCAGTGTGCCGACGTTTATAATTCAATATTATATAAATTATTTACAAGGGAGAAAAACAAACAAAAAACCATAAGAATAATATGAATATATTTCCGGTAGTGCTATTATATATATATTAATAAATATTTTTAAAAATGTTTTTTGTTTTGTTGGTTTTGAACACAATTGAATATAATCAGCCTTTTGCGTTTTATATATACATACAGTGTGTAATGTTTATACATAGTTTTTAACATGCAATTGTAATTATCATTGTTGACAATATGTGTAATAACCGTGTTGTGAAACTTGTCCACCCCCGAGGATGGAGCAATAATAAACTCCGAAACGTCAGCAAACTGAAATAGCTTATTATTTTGGACCAAAATCCGCGAACCCGCAATGGAATCGTCTATTTTCCTCTCGACAAAATTAAAAAAAATAAACTGTATGTGACGCATGGGGAGAAGTGTCTCGCGAGGTAAAAGAGGCGGTGTTGGACGAGAGGAGTGGGAGATTCCTGTGGAGTGGGATCCGTCTGTTTGAAAAAGTATGTGTCATTTACCGAAGGAGATCAATAAACGCATATATTAATGATAGGATCAAGAGGAATTAAATCGAATGAATAAAATGAACGTGTTGAAATTCTTTGTTTTACATGAAATTACCTTCACGAGGTATCGTATAATGTTCTTTTTGTATCGTATAATGTTGACATTATTATGACACAATTATTGATGTCATAATACACTGACCAAGAATGTTATAGCCCTCTCTCCCAAATAAATTTCTACATTTTCCCCATTTGGATGAGGGTGATGACATAGTTTCTTCTTCATTTTTCTTTTTCCTCTCTCTCTTTCCCTGAAGCTTCTTTTGGTGTCGGAACAGCTATTGCACTTAGTCTTCCACTTTTCCTAAGCGCAGTGCATTCCGAAATACGCAGTTCCTCATTCGGGAAGTCGTCCACATATCGAGCCTTTGTTATTCGGTCTTCCCACAACTCTTCCATTTTCCGATCTCTCACCTTTAGGACAACTCTCTTTTCCGGGAGGTGCTTCAATATAGTAATAAGTCCAAACCATTTGTCATTCCCTAATTATTATTCATTACTTAAATGGAATTTGTTGCTACTTCCTTATATTACTGTTCCTTTTCTGTTTCGTTTAGTAACTACGGCCAGATTATGGAGAAATTTCATTTGAATTGGTTTTTCACGCCCTTCATGTATGATTCTTGTTCCATCTACAAGGTAACTCAGTGCAAACATTTTAGTCAAACATGCCAATATCCCTCCCCCCTAAAAAAATTGACTCTTCAGGTAGTGAATTAATATTTCATTACATAAATGATGTAGTTTAGTAAGTCAGATGATTTCCACAGAGAAACTGTTTGGTGGTCGTATCGTGTGTGACCACTTAAGTGGGACATACCGAAAACGATAAGTTTAGTGCAAACGAATGGAGATAATAAGTTTCAAGGAGTAATGTCATTTAAGGTATTTATGTAATAAGTGTATTTAGATTCGGAGCAAGGCAACTAAAGAAATTTTAAGACAATATTCCGGTTGGATGATTGGAATGCTAAACTTACTAGTAAGTCTTAAATTGTCTTGGGATTAGTTTTGGGGGCATATAAATATTTTGGGCTAGCTTTTCGGTTCTGCTCCACCCCTTCCGAACTGCTACCTGTCGGCGCCTAAAAAAACCTACCAAGCCCTCCCACGGTATCTACTTCTCTGGGAACATTCCCAGCGAAAAGACCTTCGCACCCCCTACAGACGTCTCTATCCTGTACCTCTCTCTTGACTCCATTTCGGTGCTTGTGCTATTATTCTGCTTGTAAAGATGTAGTTCCTCAATTGACTGCAGTTGCCTATTAGGCCAAGAGATTATGGAAGGATTATAGTATAGATGTAATAGTAGGAAAGCTCCGCATAACACTGAAAAAAACTTAAAATATTCATGTTGACGCGGGTTTCGAACACGCATTAGAGTCCTTGAACTGGAGCTCACCTGCCCCAAACGGCTGCAACGGCTAATGACTGCAACACACAACACAGATCACTACGACGGCAACCACCCGAAGCTGTAGTTGAGCAATAAAATCGTCTGTGACATACACGCTTCCATTTTGTGGTTGGTGATGGGTGGCAAAGGCAAATAACTGTGTTTATATTATTATCAGTCATCAACATTTCAATATTGCCTGGTTAAGCCAAGTATTAGTTCTCTGGTACTTGAACACCAGCTTTCCAACAAGGATATGGCCCTAGAGCCAGGACCGGCGCTAGGTTATTTTGCGCACCAGGCAAAATTAGATGTTTGCGCCCCCCCCCCCAATAATAATAATCTTTAGAAATATTTTTTAAAGTAAAATATGATTTATTATATATAACACAAATACATATATAATATTATTATATATTATAATATATAATATTATATTGAAATATACCTTTCTCAACGTCTCATCAAAAGCATGGCTGTAATCATGTCCTGTTCCAAATTTATTAAGATTTGGGCGCCAGAAACAGGTTACATGAATTACTATCAAAGTTTTTCTATCTAATTTTAACAAAATTATATAAAAATCCAGCTAGCTTGGGTCGATGGATCCGGATACAAATACTCGCTATCGCCTCGATAGCCGATTACCTGATCTGCCAACTATACAGTATGGCGTGGAATCTGAAATGTAATAATTAGGCTTCCAACTAATTAACACTTATGATTGACAAATGAAAAACTCTTTTCTTTTCCAAAGAACAAAATTCAACAATTTATTTAACTTTAAATTAAACAATTAATCTGATGGTCATGACCCTTTTTGAAATAAATTGTCTCTTTTATACTGCAGTATTTTTTACCGTTTGTGCATGCCAACGCTCCGTGGTCGCTTCTCACTTGGCCGTTGTTAATTCCAATTTCCGCTTCTTTCTTCGTTCTTGCGCCGCTGCTGACACGTCCAGTCCACACTGCCTAAACTATTTGTTAGTTCTTATCCGACGCTCCCCGGTTCCTAGTCTCTCCCACTGGTTATGTAAACTATTGAAGTCCAACTGCAATGTCCGAAAATCGGAACAAGTCCGCCGCGAAATCACTTCTGGTAAATTATTTTCAAAGTTCGGAAACAAACTATCACTTCTCGCACAAGAAAACTATACAAGTCTTACTTTCCCACTATATTGTCTACAACGATCTTTACGCTACGGTACCCCGAGAGAGAGAATGTTCGATCTACACTCCACGACACCCAGAGACGGAATATACGATCTTCACTCCACGACACCCCGAGTCAATATGTACGATCTTCACTCTACGACACCCCGAGTCAGAATGTTCTGTTTAATGCATTTTTGAACCCTTCATGGCTCGGTCGGCGTCCATCCTTCTATTATTTCAAAACACGGCGGCAACATTAGACTATCTGATCTTTTATAGCCAACCCGTGCGTCTCTTACACATCCGAGTAGCCGTGACTTCCGTCAGTCATTCGTTTTTGCACCAATTATATCTTAGGTTCTTCAGCCCTCTAGCCGGCGTCCTGACGTCATCAAGGCCCGTGAATAGTTTGTTGACCTTGCCAACCTCTGCGCTGACGTTGCTAAGGCCACATACCGCCATATTGGATGCCCATTTATCCACCCCATGTCTAACTAACATCATTAAATAAAATCCATCGTATTCTGGTATATCACAATATATATATAAAACACAAATTATTTTAAATTACATATTTAGGTGTACCACAAATATAAGACAATGATAGAACAATAATATTTCTTATAAAAATGTACCAAATTTGCTCCCTAGTCGGTCGCCTAGTTTGCCTGTAGGTAGCGCCGGCAGTGCCTAGAGCAGATATTTCAAGAAGAATTACACTAGAAGACTCACGTGGGAGAAAATGACCGTAAAACCTCTTCACCTCTTTGTCCTTGGCGAAGGGTTGGATGAGAGCGGTGGAGCGAGGAGAGCTGCTTTCGTGACAGGGAGTCGGGCGTCGAATCTGTTCCGCCCAGCCGCACGAACTTGCCTTTTTATTCCGTTTCTTTCCACCTCGTGTTTTTCTTAGAAGCTGAACCGGCTTCGCGCGGCTGAGACACAGTGATGACCACGGCCAGGTGCTCTCAGTGGCCTCTCGCGGCGGAATCACGAATTAGCAGATAAGGCCCGCGTGTCGACCGCGCTAATTACTACGAAACCACGCGCGCAAATTAACTTCCAGTAAAGTGATTTGCATCGCGAGTAACGTAATGAAACAGGAGAAAGACATGAAACTGAACATTTATTTTAAAGATTAAGAAATTTTCTTCGTGAATTGTTGCAATATTTTCCTTCTTTAATTTTTTTTTTCTATCTGAAATACGGTTAATAAGAATGAAATATTATACAAAATGTATTCAGCTACTTACAGCACTTTTATTTGTTACCTCCAGTTTCCTGTTTGACAGAATATCGTTATAGCCAATGTCTTGACAGTTCATTTTAAATAATTTTAGTAAGTTTAAATTTTAAGTAGATGCTCGGAATAAATAGGAAATTGTAGTGTTTTATGGTACAAGACGGTAAAGAGAAATTTTGCCTACAAGAGGAAGGGACTAATCTCTTTCATCACTCGTGAAGTATCTTTCTCGAGTGCATAAATAGCTATCATCGTCGTGTGCAGTATTGAATAAATTTTATTCCATTTCCTTTAGAAATATACAAAATACAAATGACGTGTTAGTTCACGTAAGGTTCAATTCTTTCCGGTACTGCTACACGGAGTGCCCGCGAGAGTATTTCAAAAAATTACAACCTGCAGAAGTTAATAGGTATCTGTACTTTAACGTCACATGATTAACCATTATAAAACTTCTTTAACAGACATACCTTTTAATTCTTTAACAGAGTAAAAGATTAATGATATTATGATGGTGGGCCTTATTCAGAAAGACACTTTTATCAACTTTTACATCGTTTTCAATCAATTAATCCTTATATTTATTATATACATTATTTATCAGAAAAATTGTTAAAGGAAAATACAAACATTTTATTGAATTCATACTTACAGTTGAGTAAAGTTTTGCTATATTAACAATATTGAGAATAGTGCATATTGTTGAAACATAAGTACTTTAAGAAATAGGATAGTTGGGAGAGAATGAGGATTGTATTCTAAGTTAACGACCCAGGTGACATAAATCTGAGCGGCGCCCCTACACTTCGGTTTTTCTTTCTTGGCGCACTGGGGGGTGTCAATAAAATGGAATATTTCACGGTATTTCGCGTCATCCTCGGTTTTGCGGCTAGGAGTCGCATGATAGTGACTGTATCGATCAGTGCTGGTGACCATGCGATTCCTGACGGCACAACGGAGAAAGACGCGAAATACCGTGAGATATTCCATTTTGATGACACCCCCCCCCCCGTGCGCCATGAAAGAAAAACCGAAGAATAGAGATCTTCTAGCTCCTAGGCTGGAAAATTATTCGGAAGGATTATTTTACGAAAAAGTCCGGTTCCTTAATATTGTCATCCAAGTATTAGCGTCAAGTGCTTACCTTGGCTATAGCACTCGTGAAATTAGAACCAATAGTGTTTAGTTATACGTATAAAATGACCCAATCAGGGCGGTGAATCTCAAAAAATTATTTTTTCTAACCGACTTTTCTTACCGCTCCTCCCTACTGGCCAATAATTAGCTGCAACTCATGTGTGTTAGGAGGCGGTATGTATCGATCGCTGTGTTGACGTGCAATAAACTGCTTATGTACCTTTTTGATTTGAACATGTATAACCTTTTCGATTTGAACATGCTTTCAGTAATTTCATTCGTGGAATAGTCCTATTAAATACCACTCGTGCTTTGGAAATTCTAAGATTTATCGACAATTTCCAAAGCACTCGTGATATTACCTATGATAAACTCACAACGAATAGCCAATAAAAGGATCTGTGAGGTCGATGACAGACGTACTAACTCCACTACAGTAATCCCTCGACATTCGCGGATTCGCTATTCGCGAGTTCCGAACATTCGCAATTAAAGAAATGCTCCCGATTTTAACATTGGCGAATTCGACATTCGCGAGTGGGTCTTTTGATCGTATATTTTCTTTGAAAGCGAGCCGATTTCATTTCCTTTATCATCATAATCATCAAGGAAACGAACTCGGCAGATCTCGGAGCTCGCAGTATAACTTTCTTCAAAAATTACACAGATGATTTATCAATTCACATTTATAGAAAAACACAATTGTAAAATAATTCAATTCAGTTGCTCCAGTAAGGGTTTTGGCCAAATGAACAGAAAAGCCATTCAGGATCTGTGCCACTCTCATTATAATGAGCTCATTGTAGGGGAGCTTGGGGAAATCGTCATTGAAGAAAACCTCATCGACGGTAATGATGAAGAAATGGGAGCGAAACTGCGTCCTGGAGCAACATCAATAACAAAACTGTTGATGGCGTCCTAAAATCAACAAGCTCTGGTGGAACTGGCATTCGAAAGTGATCCAAACACGGAAATAACTTCGAAATTTAAGAGAGAATAGAAGCAGGAACTCTTTCATATTTGGATATTAGAACACAGTTGTACTGTAATTGACTGCCAGATTTTTTCTTCCTTTTTTAAACAGTTTTTCGATATCCAAGAACCTAACCCACCTTTCTTCATTAAAAGATAGACGTAACATTCGCGGATTTAACATTCACGAGGTTTTTTTGGGAACCTAACTCTCGCGAACGAGGGATTACTGTATTAAAATTGAAATGCAACGACAGTCTTGCGGCTGCTCGAGACGTAATATCTTCTATTTCTGACCTAGTCATCAACTATGGAATCCCTGCAGGCTACAGGAAGGCATTGGCTCCAAAGCATTGTTGTGTAATGCGTGGCGTGGGAGACGAAAAGCCTTGCAGCGTTAGCACAGCGCCGAGGGAATGGCTGACGACGGTAGAGGACACGGACAGTAGCCGAAAGACGAGATATGCAAACTATGACAACACTCCTTCTTACAACAGCAAAATATTGTTGTGTATACAACAGGAACAGTATGATATACTATTTAAAGTTCCACTAGATTTATTTTTTCGAGAGTAATTCTTAACTCGCCAGAATGATAGTATTAAGCCTTGAGTAAAATGGAAAAATATAATAATAATAATAATAATAATAGTTTCAATAAAAACAATAGAAATAATATACAAATTCTCGAAACCTTTCAAAATCTTAAACCAAAATGAAAAGTTGGCCTTGAAACTTTTGAAAAATACCTTTTCAAAATTTAAGGTAGTGAATTAGTTTTAAGATCATACCACAGTAACAATACGTACGTAGTAGAACATTCTAGTGTCTAGAATTAGCTTATTTATGTTCACATGTTTACTACATATGTAGAATTCTTCCATCTCTACCTAAGTAGTGTAGAGCTAGTACCTTACCGAAGACTCCGGCTTGTCATTTTGCTAAGACTGAATGCTCAACACGGTCCAACGAAGTAACTAAACGCCATACTGAAATCTGGAGAAACTTATCGAATAAACGGCGTTTCTGGCGTACATGCTGTCTCGCTGATTTATGAATTAATCCGAATTACACATAACCCACGTTTAGGGCACTACGCACACATATATCCATTGGCTACTCACACTCATATCATTTGCTCACATTCCAGAAGTCACAAGTTCTTTCAATCCAGTTGCGCTCCTTACTCGTACTTCCAACCACGGTGAGAAACGCTAAAACGTAAAAAGAAGGAAATGACGAATAAGAATCATCGGAAGTACTATGGAAATATTGAATCGAATATAAGTCGAGACTACACCGAGCATCAAAAGGAAAGTAACATTAATTTTAACAATGATAGTTAATGTAATTATTTATCATTTGGACTGTATACTTCTAAAAAACCTGTAACAAGTATTGTACCACAGCTTCCGAGTTGATGGCCCCCATCTCGATCAGGTTTTTCGTCCAGTTTCCCTGATCCTTTGAGCAAATGCTGAGATGGTCCCGTGTTTTGCTTCTGGACATAAATGTAACTTCATTATTTGTGCATGTCTTCTGGATTTCAGTAGGAAATATAGTTATTCAAATTATCCATATTGACACGGCAAAAAGTATTATTCTTTCATGAAGAACATGATGAGGGTTAAGGGCTCAAATTTATAGCTAATTTACCTTTGAAAATATATTTTATTATATAGGAGTGAATATTTTGTCAACAAAACGCTCTTTTTTCTGCATTTAAATTCGTCTAGAATATGGTTCCGGATAGAGATCACAGAATCATGAGAACGTGCACAAGTTTCACTTCTCCCCACAGCTCGTCACATACAGTTTTAAACTTTTTTTGGTGTAAATAAATAAATAAATCTTGCAATTTACGTTCCATGTTCCTCAGAATTGCGCGTGTTGGATCACTGTGCGGCTGCGGCGGGGGCGGGGGCGGAGGCGGCGGGCGCGGGAGGTCGCCCACGCGTGGCGGCGAGGGTGGGGGTGGGGGCGGCGACCTTGGCGGCGGAGGCAGCAGCGACGCAGACGTGTGGGTGGACGGGTTTTGCGGCAAAATTTTAACCGCTTCTCCACAGCGCTTAGTGCCTTTTGTCATCCCACGCAGCTGCAACGCACAGAGCAGCGTGCTTAGTCCTTCGTTTCGTTACGATAAAGTTCACGGTTCGAGTTTCATTACCTAATACGTGCGAGAAATGACATTTCATATTCATACAATATTATTACTCAGTTCATTTTGATGAGTAGTTATCGAACACTGTGGCTTATTTATTTATTTGGTCAAAAACAGTAAAAACTGTATATGACGTGTGGGAAAAGAGATTATCTGCGCACAGCTTTTTGAGACCCAGAATTTAAAAAAAAGAAAAGAAAAAAAGAAAGAAGGAAGCAACATTTAAAAAACTAGAAATAAGAATTTAGAAAACAATTATTAACAAAATTTCGTGAATGGAGCAGTCAGTGCCTGTGTAGGTCGCCAGCCCGCGCCCTCCTGTCGCGTCACGTCACGTCGCGTCACAGCAAACCACTTACTCTTCAACATTGTATTTACAGAAAGTAATAATCGACGTCGCGCCCAAACAAGAAAAAGGCGTGAAAACAAAATTTCGTGAATGGAGCACTTCATATTTGCTCAAAATATGGAAAGATATATTCATGCATTCGAACATGAATGTCCAGTTTAAGAGATACCATATAATTGCTTTAATAATGAATTCAATTGACACTAGAATAGAAACAAATGACTGAAGTTTATTTTCTATGGAGCAATTTTGCATTCAGATTCGTATTTAGTTCAATAGATCGAACAATGAGTGTTTACTTTTCATTGACTACTGCACTCCTGAGTTGTTTCAGTCCGGCCAATATCGTTTTTTAATAAGATGGTTAAAAACCAATCACGGGCGCCTAAAATAGAAATATCGACGTGTGTAGTTTTCGCTATCATCTTACCGCACATGACGTTCAACTGTTTTGGAAAATAAATGAATATTCCATCCATGACGAAAACTGCAGTGATCAATATAGCGACTGAAAAAAACACCAAATATTTTCGCTATTTTTAATATTGCATTCTTCTTATTAAATCGATTTATGATTTTTATTCGCCCGCTCTTCGATACGTTACTCATGAATTTATCGATAAGTTGCAAACTTCTGGTAAAATTATTTATGAAAATTAAGACTTTCAAATAAGCTCTTTATTGGTGTACGAATCGCTGTCAATCCTGCCGTAAACCTTACCACCAAAGTTATACCTGCGACGGTGACGTGCAAGAAAGAGTCAAAGCAAGGGATTGGCTGCGGGCTTTCTTCACAGAAAGGGAGTTAGTGAAGGGAAAAAGGTGAGTGGAAAGGGTCGGACCTTTTTATTTTCCTCTTCAGAGAAAATTTCGTTCCCCATCCCCGGCCGGTGGTGTTACTTAGAGCTCCTCGAGAAGGGTCGTGAGAACACTGCGGGTGCGAGGTATCTGAATTCAGGTAACGCGTCTCCTTTCTGTTATGTTCATAAATTAAACATTGCACGCATAATTAACAATGATTTATTCCCACATATGTACAATTACAATCGGCCTTAACACCGTTCACTGACAATCACCCATGCCGTCTCTCGTACCCCGGGCAAATCCCTAATGCCCTCCGGGTGCTGCGTCTGCCTCTTGGACGCTACACGCTGCTGCTGCTTGTAGTAAACCCACGACGGCTTCCGTATGGCGGCTGACTCTCCGGACCTGGCTCGTCCACTCACTCGTGCTCTCAGGGCTCGCTCCCAACTGCAGACTGCCGATCAGGTGTCGGCTGGCTCCTTATAAAGGGCCGGTGTCCGGCGGCGAGACTCGCTTCCCGGCTCGAGTTCGCCGAACCGTGGCTGCAGCCAGTTGCTGCCGCCGCCGGCTCCCGCCAGGACGCGCTGCCTTGGCGCTAGCGCGCCACATCCAAAGTTATGTCGCGCCTGGTCGCGGCGCACGTAACACTTTCTTCGCCCTAATTACAGCTCTGCCAAAGAAGCACACTATTTTTCAACGTATAATGTGGAAGTTTTACATTTACAAGACGTAAACAATATTAATGGATTGGTAATTACATACGAGGAAATTCACACGATATTGTCATAAAAGCGACAACGATGCGACGCGCGAACGTTTGGAAGAACAGCCTGACTGATTAGATCTGGGAAGACCAGGAAAAAAGTCCCTCCCGCGTAGTTTTAAGTCAAAATGAACAATAGTGGAGAAACTAAACATGCTTAATCCAATTTTTACAAATTCATTTTTATATTTTTTCAGTATTATTTAGGCGGTAATGTTAGTTAACCGTTCACTATAACAACGGAAGTCTTGGAAAGAAAAAGTGGTTTACGTCAGGTCCTCGCTGAAACTTATGTTTTTATTCTCAACTTTTACTCACATTAATCGCGTGGACCGAATGGTGTTTTTGCGTTCACCACTGAATACAAGATCAGGAGAAATATATAATATGGAGTGATCATTCGTTTGGATGCAGAAGTGTCTACTAAATAAGTCTCTTTGGAAGTGCATCACAGCGTTAGTATAACAAGTTTTAAATGGTAGAAAGCAATGATTTAACTCAGTTCAGGCATTTAAAAATTGAAAACAATATGTTTATTCTGTTCATGGGTCGGTTACCGACACCTTGATGCGGTGGATCAATAACAGAAGCCAAGACGAAAGATTTGAGGGACCTACTGAACTATAATCCTTCAGTATATTGTACTGACTACTCGTTTAGCACCTCTATTCTCTTGTTTTTGTTTTACACGCTTTTCCTATGCTGTTTTATCTGCTTCTCTGCTGTACATATGAGTTCCCTTTTCTCCTAACAACGTCTTATGTAAATATTTTATTTGAATAAAATATTTTCCAATTATTTAAAATATATTGCCCACATGAATTTTATTCGATATTTTCCGCGATCTCAAGTCCCAAATGTCTCATTTTTGAGTAGATTTTCTGGTATTTACTTATTCTTATAATGGTACTCCGTCGACATTTAAATTATATTTTCATAATATTCCGAGAGGTATTTTGACTCCTCTCAATACAATCATGCTATTTGTTTAACTTATCATTAGACCTCGGATTTTAGGACAAATGCCTATAGTTCCTTTGGGATGTTGTGGAAAATAATTACAGATGTTTACGAATCATGAAAAAAACAGACCTACACAAAGCATTTAATAATTCCTAAAATGTTCTAAAAGAGCGGTTGATGCCTGCTTTAATATTATTTTGCCTAAAACAGGCAATTCTGAAGAATTGTTATATTTTCGTCACTCATTTTTTAAATTTAGTTTCACCGAAACGCAAATACTTTTCCGAATTTCCCTGATCGAATAAACAATTGACGCATTGAAATCTCATCCAACACACCGAACGTAAAGAGCTCTGCAAATCAATATAAAGAAGTTTCACGCTCGTCAGCACGCACATTGTAGACAATTGCACCCTGTGCAGCTGCGTGTTGACTGGTTGAGGCTTCTCGCCGCGGCGAGAAATACAGGCGGGGAAAGGCACATGTTAGTCAAAAGTCCACTGTTGGAAAGGCAAACTTTAAAAAATACAGCCCTAATCTTGAGCACTTAGAAAGATAAACGACCATTTCGAGTTTTCTTTTCTGTTCGTGTGTGTGTATTCGTATGCGTGTATTTGGTGTGTTTGTGTGTGTGAGTGTGTGTATGTGTGGGGTTCGGTTGATGTTTGGTATCAGCTGCATTGCACAGTGTAAAGAGGAACAATGTTGTATCCTATTTTAATTGCCTAAAACGTCACAATTCATTCCTAATAGTGTTTTATTGCATCGTTTTGTTACCTATTTTAGGTGCGTAAATCATCATTTTTTGTACCTTAAATTCCGAGAACTACTTATCATACAGCTTTCTCGAAGCGCTCTGAAGGAATTACACCAATGTTCTTCATTGCTAGCACTTCTAGAGAACAGCAACCGAGCAGAGCTTTAAGGTGGCGGGCGTAATAATGAATCGGCGATGAATGGATTTCTTGGTAGAGGCTCATGATTGTCGGCCGTAGTAGCCACTACGCCGCGCGGGGCCGGTTTCTGCGGTGGAGCGTGTGCGGAGAGCTGGAGGAGCAGTGGCGGCCGGTTGCGCGATGGTCAAGGGCGCCCGGCCGCGTCACCGCCGCGCATAGCAGTCTCCGGCGCCGGCCAGGCTACGTCCTGGTCCTCGCAGAGCAATCACTTGATATCGCGCCTCCAAGGACACGCGCTACCACCGCGTGCCTGTGTACAAGAGGAAGGAAGGAAAGATGAAACAGGAATGGAAAAAGGAAGGATGAAGCTAGGAATGAGAAAAGGAAGGATAAAGTTAGGAATGAAAAAAGGAAGGATGAAGATAAGGAAAAAGGATGGAAGGAAGAAAGAAAGGGATGGAGAAAAAAGGGAAAAGAAGATTCAAAACTCTTCAAAACATGGCCTCCGTGTTTCACAAATTCGCGTCTCACAGATGTATTCAATTAATCTCGATACACTCGTATACGGTTCAGCTACGGTCAAACCTACAGTACGAATTGCGGACGTCGTTTCCTACTGCGTTCTTGTAATTGCTAAACGTAAGTGTTGTGGCAATAGAAAGGCGCTCCAGTAATACCAATACGAGTACAGAATATTACAAATGATTGCATAATTTTGCTTCCGTGGTCGTTACCTGATTCAGCCGTAGCCTCCTCCACTACAAAGTTGTGCTCGTGGTACAGCCTACTCTCCTGACGGCATGAAATTGAGTGGATTTAATAAAAGAACCAGGGTGTCAGTAATTAATTTAGGCGAGATAGACAGGGGGGAAAGAGAGAGAAAGAGAATACGTAAAGTTGAGTTTCAAAGAAGGATCTTCTTCTTCTTCACTTCAAGGATTAGGCGGCAGCCTGTTCCGTCTTCACACATCAAACCATCTTCTACGTACACTTCCTACACTCCTTCTTTCGGTTGGGTTGTACTGCAACACTTGTTTAGGTAGCCTATTATGCTCCATTCTTTCTAAATGGTTTTTCCAGTCTTGTTTACATAGTTGTAGGGAATACATTTTATATTTTCAATTTATGTTATCAAAGAAGGATGAAAAATATTTATATTTTATGAACTAGATTGGTTGGACCAACAAACTATTTCTCGGAGGGTTGATATCTGTTGCTTTTTTTTTAATTTGTTTACTTTAAGTCGCATCAACAGCTATGGTAATTAGCGACTACAAATTTATACATTACATAACATTTTCTTCAGTTATAAAAACAATGATAAAATAAAAAGTACAGAAAAATTATACAGAATAATTTAACAGTTTTGAAATACATTTAGTAGGATTATATGTCATTTAGAATATTACATGATTTACAGAAATGTAATACTTTTTTTGATAATCCTCAGATGTTAGGATTAGTTCTTCCTCATGCACATCAATATTCTGCTCGCGTCTGTTGTCCTGAAATAGATTACAGTTATAGCAAATGATGGATGTTGACAGAGGTATTGCAGGGCACACAGGTGGGAGGGGGATCTCTGGTTAGAAGGTGCTTGTGATATCTGTTGCTTTGATTGATAGTTTTCCTTTTCGATCAACTTAAGGGATCTGTGGGCGTAGTGCGTCCACATTTGGCAGCGGATCGCCCCCGATCCATCTTTCCTCATTCAGTTCCTGCTTCCAATATAGACTATCGTTCCAACCATGCATTCACATCATTGGACATGTTCAGTTGTGACGAACAGACGGACAGACGGACGGACCGACAGATAGACGGACGTTTTCCTTTCATTTGGTTTTTCGGTATCAAGGACCCACAAAAGAGGGGTTCTGGCTACACCACGTGATAGGGGATTTTTTTTCTAAATTTAGCAACTGGTTTTATCAACTTTTTCGTTATCAGCTCCCGGCAACGAATTTTTTTCTGGCGAAAAATGGCCATTTTTTCGCGCAGCATTACACAACTTTCCCTATGCTACGTATATCACTCCGTGTATACGTACGTATACGAGAAAGTAAAAAGTATGCACATTTTTTGTGAAGGACTGGTCTCAGTCATATGAAGAGGTAAAGGACAAGCGCGAGAAGAGAGCAGTTCTTTCGGACGAGGGTACCCACGGATAAGAGGGTAAAAAGTTCCCTAAAACCAAATGACATATGAGTAGTTACACTATAACTCTAACATGAAAATTAGATTTTCGAAAGGTTTCTTTGCCCCCGTCCCATCACCCACAGCCTTCTACAGTCAAAAACATGTTTTTTATTTCAGTTTTATTCGAGAACATAACTTTACTTTATCTTATTGAAAAATAAGAAAATAATTTATACCATCAGAAAAAACATTTTTTTTATATTTTCTCAGCGCCAAATTCAAACAAAAAAATATTATTGAAAAACTAACAAAAAATATATTGATGGGTCTTACAACCGTGGAAAAAAGCTCGAAAAAAACAAACTCAAAAGTTCCTCTCAAAACACAAATTGTTGTGATTTTTTTAAAGATTTTTGGTTGCTGGGCAGTAGTTAAAAAATAAAAACTATTTTCATAATTTTCCATCTTTAAATCACCTTGATTTATGAGTTTTAGTGCTTATTACACATTTGTTTACATTGTTGGAGCACGCAATAATATTTTGTAACAAATTATCATGTTTTTAAAGCTTTAAACTTTTTTGTAAGTATATCATACACTTCAGACATTGTTTTTGGCAGTTTATGAGAAATAAATTCGGTACAGGTAAAGTATAAGTGGGGCAAATTTGGGGTAATGAAGAGGAACAGGTTGGACCCGGATTTACAAGAATGTTTTACTGTCTTAGGATGCCGGCTGAGGGACGAAGAAATCTCAAAACTGCCTCTCAAAACACCTATTGGTGTGATTTTTTCAGTTTTATTTTTTCAATTGCTGGGCCATAATTATTAGAAAAAACTAAGACATCCGTAGTTCCCCAGGAGGAAGGTCGCAGAACGGCGGCCAATATCTGAACTCTTGATCATCTAGAGCTAAAAATTGAAATTTTAGGATGCTATGCATGCCCTGAAAAATAACCTTTTACAAGTGACTGTCTAAAAAGTATTTTAAATTGCTGGAACTGATTATTAACATAGTTGGCAGACATTCTTTTTAGTAGGTCAATTGTATAGTTTTTTCTATAGTAGGCGGCCCTATCTTTTTTCAGGGATTTTTGAAAACATATTGACATTGGCATTTTCATTAAAACAGGAATGCGTGAGATTGAATTTAATCTGCTGCTTATTTTTCATTAATTTGTTCGAGAAAAATCCTATGCAAAAACATCTGTTGTACAATATATGAAGATGATCATTAAGTGATGATGTGTGACTCAGGGGTTTGAGGAAGGAAGTGCAAACTTGTCTTTTGAGTTCATGCTTATTTGCATAAATAGTTATTTTCGGTTGACGGATGTTCTTTTTCAAATATCATGCTGTTCGGTGCCATTTCGTCACAGTGCTTAATGCGAACGTGTCGCACCCGCCCACATAGTGCGCTTACATAAATGTGTATGCCGACTGATAAGCTGAGCCGTCGCTGTGTTCGTGCTCTTTGGTTGAAAACATTTGCCAAAGATTCTTGCACTGGAACACGTAAGCATTCATTCTCGTACCAGCGCAATTGTGTGGGATCAAGTCAATGGATTCAACGAAAAAAATATTTTTAGTAGTTATTATATCCGATTATTTACATTATTATTATTATTATTATTATTATTATTGCTGATGACACATCGACAAGTCTGATTAGCTGAAATATCAAAACTGACTGACTTAAAAAAACAAACAAATGTAATATATAAGTACGCATATATTGTTAATGTTACAAAACACGTTACATTCTTCTGTATAGAGGGCTTTGGAAGTTGGGATAAACCGGAAAAATGGCTGAAAAGAGGATTCCTAACCTCCTCTAACCGTAAGGGGGACAATCCTGCAGCACTGAAAGTGCAAAGTGTGTGTGTGTGTGTGTGTGTGTGTATATACATACACACACACACATTCACAAAAGTCAGTATTATAATGGTATATAATTCATTAGCGGTGACGTAATAAGGTCCAGTGACACCCAAAAGAGGTAGGCATGATGTAATCCCTTCCCCACCCACAAAACTAACCTGTTGTAATCTTGTTTTGAGCATCAATTTCTCAAGCTATTGCACTCAAATTGTATGAGCTTAGTGAGGCGGTAAATGGGGTGGGGAGCAAACACAGTTGAATAGGCATGACGGTCGATCCCATCGTCTCCGGTATCGTATATTACTTCAAATATTAAGAAGAATTTTAAGTTGTTTTATTTCCTTTAAAAATGAGCACATGTTTCCTACCTAATTCTCCCAAGTAAATCGTGTGAATCATGTACACCAGGGGATGTGTGTCGAGAGAACTGGTGAAAGGAGGATCAGTATAATGGCCTCGCCACCAATACAGATATTTATTTACATTATTGTAGTTACTACAGTGACCTGCAGCAACAAAAATATTGCTGAAGAAAACCACTCAATATGGTTTTCCAAAATGTGACACGCACACTGTCCAAGAACAACAAATAATATCATCTTGTATAACACATTTAATTAAATATTTTAACAAAATCAAAACTGCAATAACGTAGTATATTGTATACGAATGCACAGTAAACAGGTCTTTATATATCAAGAATATAAAAAAAATTTCTATTACATTATGCAACTGTGAATATAAAATATTTAATGTCTGGTGGCCTCTTCCTTGGAGCTCTGCTGTCGCATGATGATCTGCTGCGTCGAAAGCATGCGTTTGAGAGTTCATTCAGTACGCGATATGAGAATAGGTGACATAACACAATCAAATATTTGCATTTTCAATCCAAATCGAAACTGTTTCACTGTTTTTGGCTTTTTTCCAAGTTCCTGAGCATCTAACGAAACCATTGATACCTCTCGAATGGCCGGAGACTGCAAAGATTTCTTTCAATTGCTAGGAGCATTGTAAGTTACTAATACTGATAACGGCTGATACCACTGTCCTCGCTACCGTAGGTAAGGTAAAACTGAAATATTTTTATCCACTTGTGTCACTTTTAATTAAAATTTTAGTATTTATATGACCTCTGCCTCCGTGGAAACCTTATGAACCAGGATTGAGAATGAAGAGCGGCATAATGCCTTGTCTCCGTCCCCGTACTTTGGGATAAATGGTGATTTATGTTTAGTTTAACCTTAAGGTTTTTACTTTTTTCATTGTTCTTTTTAATACAATTGCGTGTCTCTTCGCCATCTTAACCAATCTTAATCATTGGAACGGCACTCATGACGTGTATACCTAGTTTGAGCTCAAACACCTCTAATCTGCTCGAGTTATACTTGATACTCACATTCATCCAAATACACAATTTTTATTGGGCATTATTTATTATTTTTATGCATTTTATTATGCACATTTGTATTATGCAACATAATACAAATGTGTAATACATACATACATAAATCTTTAGAGACATCATGATAAAAACATTATTCTTTTCAGGGATTGTTAAAACAGATTTTAATCACCACCTCAACTTTTATACCGATTCTGTACTTTTCCTCCGCGTGACGTAGTACACTCGGGGAAAAGTAAAAGGCTGTACAAGAGAAAAATAATAAAGAGACAAGCCATTTTGTAGTAAGTGATGAGGAAAATCCTACTCTGACTGATCGACCCAACAGTCGATAATCATGAACATGTTTCTAACGAAACCTTTGAACTGATTTGCTTAGTAAAATAAAATATACCGTGTCAAATGTTGACGTACAAACAGGCCTTAAGAGGCTTTTGAGAGGCCTTTGTAGTTGCAAGTCTTTAATTTGACAAGTAATATTAGATAAAGAAAATGTTTGGTTATGAGAACAATATGAGAACACTTCATCTAGTTCCTGTGTACCTGTAGAGCCTTCAAAAATCTCCTAGAGATAGTTTAATTTCGCGATAAGAATTTATTTCCTGAACATTTTAAATATTTTCTCTTAAAAGTTTTAATTTCGTTTTACGTTTCCTTCTTTCGTTGTGGTTCATTATGCAGGATATTGCACATCCCCAAAATTTTGAAGTTTCACAAAATCTCCAATAGTCTGTTCAAAGCTTGAGAGTAATGAGATGTTTAAAGTAAGAGTATTGAGAATTGCTTGCATATGTTTTCCACACGAATCCAGATTTTTGAATCATAAATTTTTTAAGGTGTTTTCCTTCGAAAAATTGAATTAATGACGCTGTTTTTAATTACTTGATTTCGTTTTGATATTAATTTTAGGAAATTCTTTGTTCTGCGAGACAGGCATTCAACACAAAACTCAGTGTAATTGGCGTGCAAGCCACTCGTAAGTCTTGTGGATAGTGTTTGTAACCTACTTCGCGTGTCCCCATTATTCCCTCTGTATTTCTGTTTGCAGTGACACACTCTTGAGTTCCACCTTTTGTGAAAAGGGGTTAGTAACACAATATTAATTTCGTTACAATTTGATACGACGTGGGGGGGGGATTTCTTGGTGATATCCTATTATCTGTCATGTATTAATCCGATAAAGATGCTTTATAATGTAAAGTATTGAATTATGACTGAATGAAATAACTTGTTTTTGCGTAACATGCAGATGTGTGTTTTAGAATGAAATTGAAAGTGAAGCTTTTCTTTGCTCACAAAGTAAATACGAATGTAGTACCATTAATTGAAGGTCACGCAGATGAGTGCATGAAGTGATATTGACCAACTCATTTTAAAATTAAAAAGCGCTGCGGAGTTAATAACGCTGCAACAGGATGCATGACAAACCGATCAATTAAACGATAGAAGAGAACAGAACCGGGCAAGGCATGACCCGACAGACGACCATTTAATAGGCTCGTGGATGACATTGCAAGTAGACAGATTGTGTGACTTACTAAGAGATAAACCGATTTAGTCGTCATTGAAGTGTCTAAAATATATGCTGTCTGGCTGCGACAGAGTTGCATTAATAAATCTCAATGGCTTCACGAACAGAAAAAATTGCAGAATAAGTGGCTAATTAGTTAACTGGCTAGAGGCTACTGGCTAATGGGTGAATGCCACAGAGTATTTGGGTTCCTATATTACTGAAAATAATGAAGTAGAAAAGGATATTAAAAGGAGAATAACAGCGAGTAACAGATGTTATGGCAGCCTCTACAACATTTTGAAGACAAGAAGGATCTCAAAGGCCGCTAAGTTAAAATTGTACAATATTGTCATTAAACCGGTAGTATTGTATGGTTCAGAAACTTGGACCCTCACGAAGAAAATGGAAAATAACCTGGCAATATGGGAAAGGAAAATATTACGTAGAATATTTGTACCGGTTAAAGAAAATGAAATCTGAAGGAGTAGAACAAATGCAGAGTTGGACAAACTATATAAAACACCTAAGATAGTTACCTGCATCAAGACAAGAAGGTTGGAATGGATTGGACATGTAATAAGAATGAAGGAAGAGAGGGCAATAAAGAAGATATATGTAGGGAGCATGGCCGAAGGGAGGAGTAGAGGCAGGCCGAGGTTAAGATGGAACGATGAGATGGAAGATCTGAGCACCCTAAGAGTGAAAAGATGGAGAAGAAAGGCAGAAGACCGAAGAGATGGGGCTACCGTAATAAAAGAAGCCATGGCAAAACTATAAGTGCCGGACGGCTGCCAGAAGAGGAACTGGCTCATTAAACTGGCTAGCGGGTGGGGCGAGCGCTGCGTTGATCCGGGGGAAGGTGAGGGCGAGATGTGCGGAGATCCCTGGCGAGCGTGGGCCCGGCTGGCGCTGTAACGCGCCGGATGCGCGTCGCCGCCGTCCTCCCACGCGCCCCGCCCCGGCACGTGCCTCCGTGCCGCACGCGCCTCCCCCCACGCGCCCGCGCTCGCCCACTCACTGCGCACCATCACCTACGCTTTCTCTCTTAAATATATCACTTTTCACTTTTATTTAGTTAAATGCTGAGATGAACCCCTATTTATTTATGGACCCTAATCAACTGAGTTGAGCTAAGAGCCAGCATTAACGCTGACTATATCACTCATTAATCACAAAAGTAAACTATCTCTAAACAACGCAATAGCCCTCTACAAACATATTATCCGACCTACTATGACCTACGCGTGCCCCATCTGGCTAAATGCCTCAAGAACCAATTTAAACAAAATCCAAATCATCCAGGACAAGTACCTCAGAACAATAACTCAAGCCCCATGGTTCGTTTCAAATCTACAGTTGTACAAAGTATTAAATATTCCATATAGTCTCATTCATTACCAAGATCTCCAGCAAATTCTACTCTTTCATCAAACAAAACGACCAACTATTCAATTTCAACCTCGCTCAAATCCCGGATTACCGAACTAGAATTAAAAACTGGTTCCCTATTCAAACTTTTTTAAACATTCAGTCCGAGTCGGAAAATAAGTAAGGCACTTCATGAGCTCCCTTATCCTGTGTAGTTAGTTTTAGATTTAAGTTAGTATTAAGTTAATTTAAGTCGCTAAGAATACTTATGTAAAAGTACCAGGTACTGATCTATGTAACTTATATTACCAATTAAAATAAAATGAAAAAAATGAAGAAAAAAATACCGCTGGCTATAGCGACTCTCTCTGGGAAGTTTCATGGTTCTAGTACCGACGGTGACGGATTTGCGACTCTATCTGTATACGAGTAGTTCGTCCAGTTCAGCAACTGTCTGGAGGAGAATTCTAGCGGCCGGTTGCTCTGTTCGGTAGTTTTCTATCTTTTCGAAGATGAATGCCACGCGAATGCAGAAGTGGTGCCCTAACAAGCGGACCACGGACCGCGTGCGATCATTCCTTCCTCTTGCTTGTCCAGTCTTCTTCCTTTACACACACACAAACACTCAGTTCCGCTACACTAATACACTTGTCTGCAGACCAGATGGGAGCTTACAGGTTGACCCGGGTTGGGTGGTACCTCACTGGAGAGAGATACCTGGAGGCGGATTCCCCCCCGCAAGCCGACATGTAGGTCGGTGCCGAATCTCACTCTCCAGCAGCGAACACTGTCACGTCCAGCGATAAAAAGTTCACTTCACTAACGGGACTAACGATCATAGATATTGACGTATTCGGAAACATGGACCAATTAGTCAATGTCAATCAATATGGATCAGAAATACAGCTTTTCTTCGTTTAGAGTCAACTACACATACTTTTCTGTTTTAACATGAATTCAACTGTTATGAAATGAAGTCCAAGTTTTAAGTTAAAAATCGTTTGTTTTCATGGAAAAAGTTCATTAGATCAATTCTATTGTTTTACTTATATCTTACAAAAGACTACCCCTGTCAAAGAAAATACCGCCATTGAAAGCACAATCGCTAAATAAAGGCCTATCATATATCTTATCGAAATAATCTCATGCATCCTTCGTCTCCCAAATTCCTATCACTTTTCAAGAAAAGCCAAGAAAAGCCATCTTGAATTAAGATTTGTTTGCAGTCAACCTAGTTATTGTGATAAGAAATATAGAAACCACAACGTATTTGCATCAGTCAACATTTCATAATTGCACATGAATGTCAATTAACAATTGTCTGTTAGTGTTCGTCAACAAGCAAGTTGCAACATTCCAACGTTAGGGAAATGACACTGCAAATGGTGTTTTTGAAGACCAACGCTTCGAAATAAGCTTCCTTTTTTAAAAGATAATTTAAAGGAAAAATACCTTGTCGGTATGTTTCTCCACTGAGATTAACGCCTTATTAATGAACAGTCCTCAGTGAGACAAGTCACACTCCAGGTAGGCTCCCGCTTCAAATTAGCGGTGGATCATATTAATATTTCAGCTTCACTAAAAAACTTTTAACGATCCCGTTCTAAAAGGGTGATCGCAAGCTGAAAAAAGAGAATTTGATTCGACGTGAGAAATAGATCCACTGAGAACTGCATAACTTCTCCGATTCATAGCACAACCTAAAAAAATTTCGAATGCAGGGATAGTCCATTCGGCTCTTAAGCACTTCACTACACAAACCACGCAGGCACGTTGTGCTATACCGACAACCGGTATTATTTATCACAATTGGACAGATTTATTCGCAATGATATAAGTATATAAGTTTGTAATTTGTTAAGATGTGAGATGGTGGTGGCTATTGTTATAGGAAGGTGGATCATATGGAGGGGGCCGAGGACGGTTAGTGGGAATTTTGTTGGTCGATAGCACAAAAAGTAAATGGTACTTTTGGATGGTGTGTTCGGAATCCGGAATAAAGGGAGTATTCCTAGTAACACAGAGAAGCTGAAGAATTGCAAGGTGCGACGTTCAGGATCGGGCGTTCGTCGACGAGAGGAGGCATTTTGAATTGGAGCAACGACAGCATGGATGACTATGGAGACCAACGGAAGTGAACGTAAGAATGTCAACTCATTTTTTAAAAATAGGTTAACAGGAGTGGAGATCAGGAGATTTATGTAGTTGAAAGAAAACAATAAATATTAATTGTATTTGAACTAAGCTAATTATTTGTTTGCGAGCAGTCCGATGTAGTAGAGTCGAAGCTACAATTTCCAACAGCTTTGCTCATTCGTATGGTGGGCACGTCGACCGTCTGGACTAGCAGGGCAAAATAAATTTAATAATGGTTCCAGTTTAATTAGGAGTAATTATTTGAAGAATTGAAATAATCATTGGAACGTACACACCTATACATAAGGTCCATGGTGGACCAACCGTCCTCTAATTCTTCATTAAGCATCAATCACAGCACTGACTTAATCGAAGAGTTTGGCCAAAACGAGAAGAACATGAGCCAGGAATCTCCTCTCCCCTCCGCCATCTCTGGGCTTGGCATTATTTTATCAGCGGGGAGCCCCAGGCCGTCTACAGCACCAGGTAGTAGCTCCACAAGAGTGAAGCTTTCTTAGTAGATGGCGGAGAAGCAGGTGGGGTATGGAAGAGATAATATAAAACCACTCTTCCCTAAGATCTGCGCATCGACTCGGCCATCAACGAAAAGTACATGAACACGCTCCTCTCTTCGGCGATACCTTTCCCTCTCTGACACGAGACCGGCTCGTAGTACAATACAAATGCAATACTACATGCAAAGTAAAGTATGTAAGTAAGTAAGTTACAGCAAAGTAAAGCAAGTAAAGCATGCAAAGCAAAGGTGTAGTGAAAAAATGCGACAAACGCCAAAATAAAAACAACGAGACATCCACTGAAATCAAAATACAGTAATCCCTCAACATTCGCGAGAGTTAGGTTCCCAAAAAAAAACTCGCGAATGTTCAGTCTATATTTTAATGAAGAAAGGTGGGTTAGGTTCCTGTACATCGAAAAGGATTTTAAAAAAGAAAGAAAAATTTCAACAAGCAATTGCAGAAAAACATTTCACAATTAACATCCCAAAGAGAAGAAATAAAACAATATTTGAAACTAATTTCAAAGTTGAAAGTGATTGAATATAGGATTTGGTTATTATTTTCTTTCATTACCCTCCTCATTGTTCTAATATACAAACATGGAAAAGTTGCTGCTTCTATTTCTCTCTTAAATTTTGAAGTTATTTTCATGTTCGGATCACATTCCAATGCCCTTTCCACCAGAGCTTGTTGAAATTTTAGAACGCCAATAACAGCTTTGACACTGAAATTGGTCCAGGACACAGTTTCGCTTCTGTTATTTCATTACGTTCGAGATTTTCTTTGCTGATGATTATGCGAAGCAGCTTGTCAGTGAGGTCATTATAATGAGAGTTGTACAGACTCTGAATGGCTTTTCTGTTCATGTGGCCAAAACCCTTACCTCTAATTTCAATCAACTGAATTGAATTACTTTACAATTGTATTATTCTATTAATGTGAATTGACATTCCAACTTTGATATTTTTCCAGGAAGATTTCCAGGAAAACTATTTTTCCTTACGATGTGAAATTACTTAATGAAGTCGCTCGAAATACGAGTTGTTGGTGTTTACCATTTAGGAAACTGAGGCGTAGCTGCTTCGCAACGAAAGGAATAAGCTTACTCATCCCTGGCACTCTTCCTTATATTTGACATTCGAGGCACACGGAGCTCTGTTTGAAGGGGAGAGGACGTGGAATAAGGAGTAGCAGAGGGGCCGAAGGAAAGGAGAGCCGCGGAGGGACAGGCAGAAGGCGGGACTTCGAACGTCGTGTGCATGGCAAACAGACGCCGAACAGGCTCCGTGCCCAGGCGACGCAACGCGACGCATCGTGCGAGGAAGGCGTCGCTAACGGCCGGGAAAACCCTGCGGCCCCCAGCGCCCGAAATGGCCACTTGCAATGCTACGAAGCGTCGGGAATAATATCGATGGATTGACCGAGGCTTTGCCCTTTTCGGAGAACGCTGTCACTACCTTACGTGAAATGGCGTTACTGGAATGCATAAGTAAAGAAGAAAACGCAGCAGGAAAACTGGCGTCGAACAAGAGCGCCGAAGGAAGCTACTAAGCGACAAATTGACAATTTTTAAATGCTGAACCTGAAGCTCTGTTTTATCGATACCTTCCACCGTGGAGGGCCTAAGACTTCGGTTTTACGGTCTGCTGAAGGATTAAAAACGTTTCTGGTTTCTCATTCTCTTTTATGTCCACGTCGTTAGTCTTAAGGGGCTGCAGTGGAGCGACGAACAAGTCCCGCGGATTCGTCCGGGCAGTGACGAGGTTCGTTCGGATTCTCTGTTGTTAGAAGCATTCCACTCAGAAGAAAGCAATTAGGGATGATTAGTAAGGAACTTTTAGCTTGACAACCTCCAAAGCTGGTAGTGTATAGTTACGGGAGCGCCCTAACTAGGTATTGGCTGCGGAAGCTTAGCGACAACACCGTTTTTTCTGTAGCATCGTTGAGTGGGAGTTTGTAAAGTTCAAGTCTCGTCCGTGGCAGATTATCGACATTAGCTACACAGCTGGGCGAATTAGTCCACTGTCTGAACAAGTCTATCGACCGGCCCTTCAGACTTGAAGTTAGCATATGTATGATAATATATTTATAAAATAGGATTTGGAATTTCTTATTAAGTGATGTGTGATTATGAGTGGATCAAATTTTGAAATTTTGGTATAAGAATTGTTGATTATTGAGTGAACATGGCGTTTCGTTGCCTATCGAAACGGCTTACTAGATGGCTCAGGGCCACAGCTATTTCTGACCGGAGGTTCTAGGGATCCGAATCCTGACGATGGCAGATTTTCGAGTCAGCTGAACAGCTAGGTCGAATTCAGCCGCTGCTGTCAACAGGAGAATTCTAGCGTTTCGCAGCTCCGATCGGTAATTTTCCGTAGTTTTGCAATCAATGCCAGGCGAATGCCTGAGTAGTATGCAATATACCGGAACATTCGATCCACGTTTGTGGTTGGAAGACTTAGAATTAGGGAATATCTGTTTGACATCGCGATTTAAGGTCCAGGTGTCAGCTTCAGTTGCAGCAGTCCAACAGCGATAGGGCGAGAGTGACCACCTCAAGAGCCCCTCATAAAATGGACGGAGCATGATTGATAAGCAGCAATGCTCGATCATTATCGAATGTAGATCGACTGTTCATTATATGTTTTCTACTTGATCGACAATTTTTTCTTGCAAAAATTTTAATTCTTTTCCAGTAATTAACTTGTACAATCGGACATCCTAAGGTTTACATGAGATTTACTCTAATTTTGCATTACTGTTAGGTTAAGGAAGGTAAATACTGGAATAGGGATTTAAAAATCGGTGGTCAATGAATCTTTAGCAAACGGAAAACAAAAACATAATGGTTTTATCAAAGATTTACCGATGTTGTATTCTAATAAGCAAGCTCTATGAGTCATTGAGGAGTAAACCGATAATGTTCGTATGTATGAGTCATCAGGTCAAAAAAAGTTGGAAATCATTTTTCCAGCCAATCTTTGGAATATACTGGTACTCAGTGAAATTGATTTTATTTTAGTTATCGTTAATTATAGTTATCTTATAGCTAGTTATAGTAATATAGTTATAGTTATCTTATAGCTAGTTATAGTTATCTTCACAGCCAACAACAATATTTCACTGTATTTTTAAAATTGCTTCTTTTCTTTCTTTTGTGGCTTCTGTCCGTGTTTTTTTTCTTTGTGTTTGTCAGAAAGAGAGCGGGAGAGAGATGAGAGGACAAAGGTGAGTAAGGAAAGCGCGCGATATAGACAGCGGCTGAATTCGACTTCGCTAGTTATCTAGCATTTAAAATTCGCCACGTTCGGGACCCGAACCCCGGGATCTCCCGGCCAGAAACGCGCAGTGGCAACCTCTGTTACTACTCACTCAGCCCATTCGATGGTTCGGACAACCCATAACATCCGGGATGAGTCATTTTGTTCACAACACACGCGAGCGATCGTTCTACCTGCCGCATTGCCCTTTTCTTACGCTACTCTTGTAACGCTAGAGGGACCTCCGATTGACAAGAGGGGCCCTCACAAACGGTCCGCCGAGCCGCGGCGCCGCGGCGCAGGTGGCCTGCAGCCGGCGCCGGCCCTGCCGCCGCTTCCTGCGCCGCCCGCCCGGCCTCGAAGCCGCTGGCCCATTGTACTGCGGGATTGTGTGGCTCCTACCTGTGCCTTGCCCGCCCCGCCCCGCTCCGCCCCTGCCCCGCCCACGCCCCGTCGCCCGGCGGACAGTGTAGCGCCCCGCGTGGGCCGCCCAGCTCCATTCAACGAAGGCTCCTGTGGGCGAGAGGGAGAGGAAAGCGGCAACGGTGGCCCCCGATAGATTCCACTAACGGATTTTAAAAGAATGACAATACTGTGGTCACGGGGTAAACGTCAAAAATTTTAGTTTGGAGAAAACAAGGGTTAGATAATTGACCCAACACTTTTTCCTACGCTCAGCGCTCTTTCCGAATCCTTTTTTCTCGTTAAGGAGGCGACATTTGAATTCGGTCTTTTTACTAAAATAAAAGAAAATACTTAACTTGTAGTTTCACAACTTTACCCAATTTTGCCAAAAATTGACTGAAGAACTTTTACCCCGTGACCACAGAATAATGAGTAGGGAGCGGATTTCTATGATTTTGCATATTTTTGTCCGTTGTTGCAGTGCATAGCTAAGTGAAATTTCTTGACATTTGGTTAGAATATTATGCTACATAGAGTAATATGTTAGTACATATTTTTGCATATGTGGCCGATTTTTCCTAAATTCGGGTAATTATTCGTGCATATTTTGCATATTTCGTTGAAATAGAGACTTATCTCTACAACGTTTCATCTTTTCCTAGAATCTATTTGTGAGCGTTCATTGATTCGAGAGAGCTTGTTACAGTTTTTTTTATAGATGATAAAATACTTGTGCAAATGTAGGATGTTTCTTCATAACTTATTTTGTAAACCAGCTCGAAGAAATATAACAAGACCTTCACTAAGTTGAATATTTACTTCAATTATTTCTCTCGTGAAGTAGGGTGTATTATAATATGTTTGCACAAAAATGTATATTTTCATTCCAAGCATACGTCTCCTGAATTTTATCAAGAAAGGTTTACAGAGGAAATTTTGTTAATTTTAAGTGCATATTTTTACAAGCATATTTCGAGATTTTTAGGGCATAAAATCCGTTCCCTAATAATGAGCGTATCATGAAGAGGCGTATGTGATGGTGAGCCTTTTAGCGATCATTCTGCCGTTTAAATTAAGTTCTAGACAGGTGATTTGCTTCTGTTTCTCAGTGAAGGTGCTGGGAAGAGAGAGACTCATAATTATTTTTTAAATCTTCGCTGAATATATACTTTCATATACATAATAATATACATAATTTTTTCAGAAAGAAAGTTGACTGTAATATGAGAGATTTAATATTTTACAAGTTGTTCTTGCAGTGTGGAGAAAATCACTCTAGTCCTGATTTTATTATTGTTTTTATTTTCAGAGTGGTCACCAAAATGTAAATCGTTATCGTATGCCTAATGCCAGCGTAATGGTGTAGTTACAATGAAAGACTGTTTCAAATAATAAAGGAGTCCCACGGATAATGAAATCGATTGCCACTTTTCCATTATTTCACTCCACACCATAAACATAAATGCATTCATCTGATCAAAGTGTTTATCTTCATGACAATTTCTACTTGTGGGATTCTGATAGAAGACACCTTTGCATGTACGAGAAATTGTAGTTTCTACATTTTTCTTGACTTGGATGTTTCTTTCTTGCAATCCATGTTCTTGTGCATGTTGTGTATGATGGGAGAGGAAGGAAAAATGGCAGATGACACATCTAAAAATAATATTCCTGTCGACACCATTTATGATTTATATAAATCCAAGAACATTGTGAATATTTCCTGAATGTGAATATTTTATATTTTTCTTTCAAACTTGTTACTGAGAGACAATTATAAGTAATGTATGGTATTTTATTTTTTGTCGAAGTTCCATTTGATAATAGAATTGCATTCAGACAAAACTATTTGACTTTACTACCTCATTTGGTTGCAAGAAAACGAAGTTTCTCTGTCTTGGTTCTTGTGGGGGGCCTGTACTTATCCTGCAACCCCCATCTCTTCCAAAAAATTACTATTAAACCTGATGATGTAGGAAAGATATTAACAGATATTACAGTCTTTCCTCTGAAACATGACTGCAAACGTGACAATAGGAACAGATATCTCTGCTTTCATTGTTCACAGGTTGATGTCTAATGGGGGATTTAAGGGATTTTCAGATTATGATAAATGATCGTGATGACTGGGCTAATTAGAGAAAAATAAACAAGAAGAAGAAGAAAATCAGAACAAGGAAAAGAAAATCAGAACAAGAAGAAGAAAATCAGAACATGAAGAAAATCAAAACAAGAAGAAGAAAAAGAGAAGGAAAGGAACAATCTTTAATATTATGGATCAGAACGCTAACGTAAGTAAAGTTTTGCATCTACGTTTAGTAAAGCTTTGCATCCCACGATTAGTAAAGTAAAGCTTTGCCACCTACGTTTAGCAGAGTAAAGCTTTGCCTCCTACATTTAGTGAAGTAAAGCTTTGCCATCTCCAAACGAGATATGCTCTCTTTAGATGAGAGGTTTCTATTTTACGCAATAGGATAAAGCAGACACACAGACTGGTCAAACACTCTCTGGTAAGACAAATCTATTTTCGTTGCCACTAAATTATGATAAAGTATAATTTACTTGATTATAAAATATAATCAAGGAAGAAATTTCACATCCTGTACAGGGATAATTGTTTAAGTAAAGATCATCAAGTGAATTCCTGAAGATGATGTCTTCTCTATCAGTACTTGTATTCTTTATTGTGGTATCGTAGCTTAATTCACCTCCGATCCTGAAAACGCCTCGAAATCCATGTTAACCTTGGTTTTCGCTGATGTCAGAATCTCAGACGAGCATGTTTATCCTTCACGAATACAGATATCTGTTCTGTCGTTCGTGAGGAGGGAAGAAATAATTACCCATGCGTAATTTGAGTCTACGGAAAAGTTAATAAATTACAGTGTTTAAGTTCGTTGTGGAGTCAAGTTACTTTTTCAATCACTGATATTATCCCCAGAAAAAAAAACTTTTTCTTAATGAAATACACAGTTGTACAAACATGTCTTTAAAAAATCGTAACTTGAAGTAATTCATTTGTCTTGAATGAAAGTATTTTTTGGGAATTTTTGTAAACTTACTAGTGAAATTCTGCAGACCAATGTAGGATTGCGAAACTTTCAATGCTTTATTATCTTTGAAACGTTCTATCTCTCCTATGTGGCGTACTTTCCTACTGGTGAGTCAGAGAAGTACGTAAACAAAATGCTATGCTTACGTAACATATAAAGTATGCCTTCGGATTTTCAAATACATTCATTTCACTGCTCTTCAAAATGTTCAATAAACGGTTTTCATGCGCCTGCCTTTTTTACGGTTTCGGTCGCAATGCTCTTGTGCGTATCAAAAATAGGACATTTCATGGGGAAAAAGTGACCTTGTAATACGTGCATGCGGGTGATTACACGGAACGCGTTGGGGTAGGTAGAAGCAAGGTCTGAAACAAAATATCAGATTACCTTACCAAATCGTAAAGTCTCTCATTCACAAATTCATTTATCCAGCAAAGATATTGCCTACAATTAATTTCACGAAAATCTGATCTGGAGGTTTTGACGGATCATTTTGAAGATTGCTGGTACCAACACAATGTCATATTTCTAAACGTGTTTGTGTCAGTCTACCTGTTTGCCGTCTGTTTGTTTAGTGGCTAATCCAACTGTCCGTTGATATACGCACTTTTCGGATCATCCGTCGTTCTGAATTCGTCCGTAAATTCTTCCGTCCGTTCCACTTGTACGTTCAACCGACCGACCACCCGTCAGTGTGTGTACGTTCGATCGAAACATTTTCCTCTACGGTTCGGCCTACTCAGCTGACCGTCTTGGCCCGTACATAGCCTGCCTTTTCCGCTTACAGCGCGATCTACGTTCCAAACGAAGTTCGTCTGGCGTGTTTCATTGTCAAGCTCTCGCAGTCTGTTTTTACAATAGCCATACAATTGCTGTTTGTCTTTCACATATGGGCCCAATGAAATACTCGTTCTGTTGATATAAAACGTTCTAGATTATGAATCATCGTTTCATACACTTTTCAGCTTCACACATATCTATGAATCACCAAGACATTATTTGTACTGTATTAATACACATCGGAGAATTTTTTTTGTCAATCGTCTGAACAATAAATCATGTATCTCCATAAAATAATTGCTTTCTTTTTAGGTTTCTAACTCACCCAGGGTCTATTACATTACTTAATTTAAAGTTTTGGCAACTTCAAAGATCAGATCACATACCTTTTCCTTTCTTTCCAGAGTAATCGATCTTGTTTACAAAGGGACCGATGTAAAGCAAAATCTGGTGCAACTTTATATCCGAATATAATCTCAACCTTTTCAATACTTCCACGAGTTTTTACCCAATTCTGAAGGGGCATGGGAGTCTTTGTGGTTTCTTGCTATCGGAAGAAATTTCGATATATTCTCCTGATTTTGTCCTCTACAGTACACATCGAAGAAAATTTCCTGATTCCCAGACGAAGTTCTCACATTCATTGAGTTAGTCCGTATGCTTTGTTGCGGTACGAGAGTTATTGCTATTAAACAAACTGTTGTGGAGTGAATATTCTAAAGACAACTTTCCTATCTTACCCTTTGGTCAGGTCAACGTTCACTCGAAAATAATGAATCATTTAATTCTTCTCCAACACTGAGGTTGAACAGAATATATATATATATATATATATATATATATATATATATATATATATATAAGAATGATTTGTTCATTGAACAATTTTACTACGACAGATAAATAATTTTCTATAAGTTTTACGCGAGTCATTTAGACAATCGAGGCACCACGCAACTTAGTCTGATGATTAGAGACAATGTACAAGTACATAAAATACCTAAAAGTTCCTTGGCTACGGTTTCGCAAGGGCTTAGAGAGTTACTTTCAGTACGCGGAACTGAAGGCAGTCGGATCGAGGCATGCATATTTTCACCATGAAGACCTGGCATAATAGGCTTCTCATACATGCCTGTACTTCATCTGAACCACCATTCATAATCATTCTCCCCTCATTGTCACACCTTCCGCCCTTCGTGAAATAAAGCGCAGCGGCATGCCATCACGGATTTCGTCTGTCCGGAAAATAGAGGACATAATTGTGAGAGTATCATTTTACTCCTACTCCCAATAATAAGAATGGCACTCACATCACCCATGTTGGCCAATTAGGGCAGTTTACGTATAAAAATTAAAACGGCGTGTTTGGGAAATCTACATGAAAATTATTGCATTGCGTCTGCGAACTAGGTTTTGTGCCTTAGTGTACCTTAGTTAATGTCTTATTTTTCGTGGCGATACTCAGTCCGCTCTTCCGACAGACCACGCAAATTTGCTGCGCTCCTTTCCCCAAATTGGAACCAGCTTGGAAGGATATTAAGAAACGACGCTTAAAGTCATCATACACTAGTCGTCAGGACCACAATTGCAAAATTATGGGGAGAAGGAAAAAAAATTGGAAAATTTTCGTTCGTTCATCGGACAATCAAAAAACGAAGAATTACCTGCAATACTGCTAGACTTTACCCCAGAGTGTGGGAAAATTCAACAATAAATTAAAAAAAACTAAATTAAAAATAGTTATAATTGTACATACGGTATGTTAGACTAGAACATTCAAATTTTGTGTTTATTTAGTTTTTGTCATAATCTGCATAAAATGTGTTTATAATGTACTTAATTTAATGTAAACTTCTACGTAATTTATAACTTGTATGTAAATGCATTACTTGGATGTATCCATGGAGAGCTGCCATCGACATCTTTCCCAAAGCAGTTAATATATTATTATAGATTATAGAATATAGCGGGAAAAGAAGTTATCACTCAGGCGAGGACAGAGGCAATTTGAATTTAGCTCAAAGGCCTCTTTTAGGCTTGAAAATCTTTTATATGCAGTAAATCTACAAAAGGCTTTACTTCCCCTCCGAAAGAAGGCGTACGAAGGATTTTTCGCCCTTAAAAGTCCTCAGTTTTGATCGGCTTGAACCCGCAAAGTACGGTACAACAGTCCGATATTGAATTGAATTGCCTTATTTTACATGGCGAGACTCAGACCATGAGGCCTGCTCTTCCGTCTGACCATGCAAATTTCGTTACGCTTCTTTCACCAACTAGCGGAGAAAGAAGGTATTCCGTGAGCATAGACTAAGGATGTACATCTTTACTCTATGTCCATGGGCGACGAAACAGGCGATTTTGAATTTTGCCCAGAGGCGACATTTAGGCTTGAGGATCTTTTACATGCAGTAAATCTACTAACATACTCGATACGATACTCTAACCGTTTCACTTCAGAAGCCTAATTTAAATCTATCGTCAGTGCACTAGAACTGAAAGACAATTAATGTTGAACATTTTTGTAATGTATACTGTAATGTGTTTTTGTCAACCAAATTTCGTTTCATCTGAAGTACTTACACGTGTGTAAACTGCATCAAAAATTCAGGTACCTAGGGCGATAAGATTACCCACAAACCATTTATTTCAGGTCCAAGCCACTACAGTGATTTGAAGCTTCAGTTTGAAATTTCATAAAAGAATTTACTAGTCTTTAGGACACTCTACCAGAAACAAAGATTACGTTGCTCGAAGCAGGCCAAATGAGCGTAACGCATTCTGAGAGTAGTGCGACCAGTACAATGGCGCCTGAGGTCGTAACTTTTACGACCATGCAGAATACGAGGCCAGACTCCGCGGCGGACGCGGGGGGTCCCAGACGGTCAGAGGGCGCGGGGGCGGAGCTGTCGCAGAAAGGTACGAGAGGGCAGCTGGGCGAGGGGGCCGGGGGCGGAGGGTGAATGACGAGGCCCTTTATGGCGACGGGCAGACCCCGCTGGCTACAAAAGTTGATAGGAAACAAAGGGCGGCAGGTAAGGTGGCGCGGGTAGCTGGGGGTGACTTATAACCAGGGTAGTGCAAAATACTTTAAATTTAGTATTTAAATACTTCGGCAAAATACTTTGTAAATAAGTATACATAAAGTAAATAAGTATAGATAGATATTTATTTCCGCAGATAGGTGTATACAACCTGGTGGAAGAACACTAAAATTTACATATTATATTTAAGATTATACATTCTCAAAATACCGTGAATATAATAATTTTAAATTACCGTAAATACATTAATTTTTTATTAAAAGAAAATATTGTAATCGTCAAGTACAATAAATTAGTAATTGATATTCATACAAATTTCTGAACAATAACTAACGTTTCTATTTGCGTGGTTCACGGGTATTGGTCAAAATAATGAGATTTGTCAGTTAGCCGACGTTTCGGAATTTTATTACTCCATCCTGGACAAGTTTACAACACTGTTATTACAAACATTGTCCCACTGTTAAATTCAAACTTTGTCACATTGTCAAATGTCATTAATGTCACATTGTCAAATTACACTATGTACAAACATTGTATAAAAAATATGTAATAAGTAATATGTATAAAAAATAATTATATTCAAATGTTCTGGAAAACAAACAAACAAACTATTTTTTAAATGTATATAATATCAATACCAAAATTATTATTAATATTATTCGTATTGTTTTTTATTAATTTATATAATATTGAATTGTAAAGCCTAAGACACATCTTAGGCTTTACAATTCAATATTATATAAATTAATAAAAAAGTAATAAGAATAATATTAATAAATTTTTGGTATTGCTATTATATACGTTTAAAAATATTTTGTTTGTTTGTTTTCGAGAATATTTGAATGTAATTAATTTTTTTATACAAGGTGTAATGTTTGTATATAGTTGAATATGCAATTAATGTGACAGTTTGTATTTAACAGTGTGACAATGTTGGTGGTAAGTGCGTAGGTGTAACGGTAATACATCTGTAGAAGAATCGTTGAGTCCATAAATGCATTTTGTTTAAGAAAAGTAATATTTTTACCTCGTTTTAAAAAAAGTTTTCTTTTTTCTCAGAAAATGTCATTATGAACTGATACAAGAACATGTACTCTGATGGATCAATGCTAGTTTTTTCTATTTTTAACCATAAAAATACTTTTAAGATTCTAGATAAATGGATTTATGAGCAATACTTTAACGATTTGACGGATACAGTTTGGGCCTGCTTTCACAATCCACTGTTAACGTTTTCCAAACTGCACGATTACCTTTGGAGTTCAAATAAAAGAAGCCAAAATAAAGTGCAGTACAAAACACCTTAAAAGAAAATTGAATCCAATCTAATTTTGTCCCTCTATCAATTTGCGTGGTCATCGTATTACATTAAAAATATGATCCTTTGATCCATCCTGCGCTTGAATTGCGGCACACTGCATAACTTATTGTGCTGACGAGAAAAGAGAATTACGGGATAGTTGTCTGACCACATATTTTTCAGCAACATTAATTATTGCTGGGGGGAAAACTCATTTGACAGTTTATTCTACAAAATTTCCTGAAATACATTTTCAGTATTAATATTGTTAATAAGGCAAATGTTATTAACGATGCACTTATACAGCACTATTAATAACAATGATAAATTACTGTTAACACTACATCCAATTTTCCAATTAAAGAAAATTGCTTAAGGCAACGTAAAATAGTTTTGTCATTGGTTTCGGCTGCTGGCATTGAAACCTGAGTAATGGCATGCCAGTCTATCAGCTATTCTCTAATTTCATTATCTCTGAAGAAGAAAGAACACGAATTTTCGTTGGCTACCAAGAAGGAACAAATGAAAAGTAGTGAATTTTTGAATCTTGACGATGCAGATAATTCTAAATCGCTTTCAGTAGAGTAGAGAATCATTATATAAATACTCTACATGATTTTATGCACCAGGTAAAAATAAATTATCCTCCAACTGAGTGTTGTCATTGTTTTAAATCAAGTGAAATACATCTAATTGAGAGAACAGAGCTCTGTTAGCTTCTACGTCGGCACTTAATTTGATCTGTGATATAGAGAATTCAGTAATAAAAAAAGAATGCACTAATAAAAACAAATTGAACCAAATAATTAATCCACATTAACGTTAAGGAAAACGCGCCCATTAAATTGAAATTGTTTATTAAAATTGTCCTTTTTGGTGTACGTAATTCAAGAGCAAAGAAAAACAATAAGGCCTGGTCGGCAGAGCCCTGACCATCAGAAGTTGAAAACCCGCCCGGCGCGGCGACCCGGCCCCACATGCCGAAGGGTGGCATGCGGGGGGGGGGAGGGCGGGAGCGGAGGAGGCCTTGCCATCCACAGGGGGCGGTGGATGGCGGTGGGGGAGGGCGCACCGCTGGCGGCCACGCGGAAGGCCTCCGCCACCGCCACCCTCGCCGCCCTCACCGCCCTCACCGCCGCGGCCGCCCAGCGATGACTCACCGCTGTGACGCGCCACCGCCACCGCCGCCACCGCCGCCGCCACCACCACCACTGCCGCCGCTGCTGCTTCTGCTACCTCCGCGGGCCGCCATGTTGCCGCACCTGGCCGCGGAGGCGCGCGAGCGGGACAAACCAACTTTCGCCGCGTGGCGCGCGGACCGCGCAGGGGCCCAAAGCGCGGGAAGTCCTCGGGAGCTTCCGAGAACGTTTTACGCAAACAAGTGCAAGATCCTGCGGCTGATGCAAGCGCGCTGCGACCGCAAATTGTCAAAGTTCGACAACCCTCCGGAGGTGTGGTTTAACAATTTGTTTTGGAGAGGTACAGATTTTACATATTACACTCGTAAGAGTGCGAGAATCCTTTAGCTTTATGAGCTCTCTGACACATTAAAAATTATTCAATATAATTTGAATGCACATCGAAAGTGTGCAACGTATATAATGTGATTGTAAACAACGATTTTTAAACAGCGGAAATGTTTTTAGCTTCCGTAATTCACGTTCAGTATATACTGGATTTTTATTTTCCAAGAAACTAGAGAAATTGGAGGAAAACAAATAGATCACCCTTGATGGAATACCAAAGAGGTCTACAATTAGAAGATTCGATTAATAAGGTCTAATAGGCATAAACACCAAAGGTCTAATAGATATACAAAGATGTAAACAAGAGTTTCTATTTCTTCATTTTTAAACTCCTGTAAACCAAAATTCTGTATTTTAACATGTAAACCAAAATTCTGTATTTTAACAGTGTCAATTAAATTTTCAAAATTTGCGACTGGTACAAAATTACCAAAATTATAAAGATCGTAGTGATTTCGACTTATCTTCAGTCTTCAGTCTTTGAGCTACAAACTGAATATTTTAACACGTATCGTTTTATGTACATTCCGTACTTCATGAAGGACATTGACAGGTGGACAACAATAAATCAGCATGTTTGATTACAGACATTTCTGAAGAAAATTGGGAATCATATGTGCTCGAAATCATTTCACTCATTGTTTGAGGTGACGTATCAAGCCGGTTTAAACAACAGAAATAAACAGAACAGTCTTCACTAATGTTAGTACAAAACGTATTGTGATATACCAGAATACGATGGATTTTATTTAATGATGTTAGTTAGACATGGGGTGGATAAATAGGCATCCAATATGGCGGTATGTGGCCTTAGCAACGACGGCGCGGAGGTTGGCAAGGTCAACAAACTATTCACGGGCCTTGATGACGTCAGGACGCCGGCTAGATGGCTGAAGAACCTAAGAGGGAATTGGTGCAAAAACGAATGACTGTCTGAGGTCGCGGCTACTTGGATTTGTAAGAGACGCACGGGTTGGCTATAAAAGATCAGATAGTCGAATGTTGCCGCCGTGTTTTGAAATAATAGAAGGATGGACGCCGACCGAGCCATGAAGGGTTTAAAAATGCATTAAACAGAACATTCTGACTCGGGGTGTCGTAGAGTGAAGATCGTACATTCCGTCTCTGGGTGTCGTGGAGTGTAGATCGAACATTCTGACTCTGGGTGCCGTAGCGTAAAGATCGTTTGTAGGCAATATAGTGGGAAAGTGAGACTTGTATAGCTTGTTTTCGGATTATGTCTTGTGAGAGAAGTGATAGTTTGTTTTCGGACTTTGAAATAATTTACCAGAAGTGATTTTCGGAGGACTTGTTCAGATTTTCGGACATTGCAGTTGGACTTCAATAGTCCACATAACCGGTGGGAGAGATTAGGAACCGGGAGCGTCGGACAAGACTAACAGATAGTTTAGGCAGTGTGGACTGGACGTGTCAGCGGCGGCGCAAGACCGGAAGAGAGAAGCGGAACTTGGAATTAACAACGGCCAAGTGAGAAGCGACTACGGAGCGTTGGCATGCAAAAACGGTAAAAAAATACTGCAGTATAAAAGAGACAATTTATTCAAAAGGGGTCATGACCATCTAATCAATTGTTTTAATTTAAAAGTTAAATAAATTGTTGAATTTTGTTCTTTGGAAAAGAAAAGAGTTTTTTCATTTGTCAATCATAATTTTTAATTAGTTGAAAGCATAATTATTACATTTCAGATTCCACGCCATACTGTATAGTTGGCAGATCAGGTAATCGGCTATCGAGGCGATAGCGAGTATTTGTATCCGGACCCATCGACCCAAGCTAGCTGGATTTTTATATAATTTAGTTAAAATCAGATAGAAAAACGTTGGTAGTAATTCATGTAACCTGTTTCTGGCGCCCAAATCTTAATAAATTTGGAACAGGACATGATTACAGCCACAATCTTGATGAGACGTGAGAAAGGTATATTTCAAAATGGCGCGCCAAGTGGGGCATATTTTGTTATAATTTATAACAAAGTGAAGTACGTTAATGGAGTTATTATAAATTATAACAAAGTGATCTGATGGAATCTGAAATTTCGTGATTGACATATGAAACTAACGTGTAATTATAAGAAAGAGCCAAAACCATTTCATTGACGGTATTTGAAAGGAATTTGATAGAGAAAATTCTAATTTGTATTATAATTTTAAGATGGAGACTAGAAGTAAGACAGCACGTGCCGAAAATATTGAAACAGATAATATGGCGGATACCGGTATGAATCCCGAAGGAGATATTTCGCGAGACGTAGTTGAAATAGAACAGGAAGTAGCGGTATCTCCAGTAGTTAATACGGATTCGAGTAATTTAATAATTAAAATGTTAGCTGAAATGAAGGCAGAAATGAACGCTAATAATGCTAAATTGGAAAATAAACTTGAAAATATAAAGATAGAAACGAATAGTCAAACACAGGAATTTAAGAATTTTCGCGAAGCCATATGTGAGGAGATATCACAATTACGGACCGAAACAATTAGTGAATTCAGTAATATTTATTCAAAAATAGACTCATTGAATTGTCAAGTAAATCAAATACAGGAAGAACAAAAGGAATGCTTGAATAAAATGAATTCGGAAGTTGTAGCTTTACGGGAAAATGTCACCGCGTTAGAACATTTACAAACTCAACAATGCGAAAAAAATGACAAACGTTGAATCGCGTTTAGAATGTTTGAATGATATAGCGCAACAACATGGCGATAAAATAGATAATCTTGAATTAAAAATGGTTGTGACAGACAACAAGGTAGAACAGCAGATACAAGAGGGGCTAAGGAGTATTAAAACCTTGCAAGAGTCCGAATCGGAAAAACAGTTAGCTAATATCAAGGGAAAAATAGATCAATTGGAAAATGAAGTCCTAACACGCGCGCAGGGAAATGTAATAACTTCCGCATCCGCGTTGGTTTTACCAAGCTATTTGAAATTCCATGGGGATGTTAAGGAACAACCTTGGTCATTCATTTCAAAATTAGAAAGCTACTTTACGATCAACAACATTCCGGATAGGTTAAAATTACATGTTGTCGAGCAAGCAATGTCAGCGAAAGCGCATCATTGGTGGACATCTTTAGTTCCAGAACCAACAAGTTATAAAGAGTGGAAAGATAAATTTTTAAGGCGTTATTGGAATGAAAACCATAAATTTGATTTAAAGTATAAATTGATGAGTGAGAAATATAGGAAAGGCGGGGCGGAAACCATGTGCGATTTTGCGACACGCAAAATTGCAGCATTTAAGGCTTGCGAAGAAGGAATAAATAATAATGACTTAATTAGAATTATTATTCGACAGTTGCCAGTTAGTATCCAAAATTTACTATGGAACTCGATGCCCGTAGATTACGAAGATTTGGTGGAGCGGCTTAGCCTCTTTGATCGGACATTGAATGGCGACGGATATCATGATAATATAAATGGAAAGAGTAATGGAACGGGAAAACAAGCCGATAGTGATAATTGCCAAGGAAAGTATAGCTCAGAAGGGAAGGGCGAGCGGGGAAATGAGACCAAGATAGAGTCCAAAAAGTCCGGAAATGGTTATCCGCGACGATTTAAGGATGACAAGAAACACGAACATGTAGAAATTAATGTCATAGAGCAGGAAAACTCCCATTGTTCGAAGTAAATAGGCGGGTTATTTCGAACAATAAGACTGATGAGACGATGATTACAGAGTTGAATAGCATCGAGGTATCAGCGGATGATTTATTAAGAGAAGATACGGACGAACGGGCGGAAAATAGCACGTGTTTAGTGTTGAAGGGGACATTCCGGAATATACCAGTAGACGTTTTGATTGACACAGGTGCCAATGTTTGTGCGGTATCGGAGGAATTGTATAAACAACTAAAGAAAGAAGGGAATAAGATGGAGGAATTACCTACTAGGAAATTGAATATCCGTACAGCTAACGGGAGGCGCATCGAGACAAGAAGTCAGCAGATTTGGGTGGAGCTGGAAGTCCAAGGGGTGACGATACAGTTTCCTGCAATAGTTATAAAGAATTTGATTCGTCCAATCATTTTGGGGATTGATGGCCTGAAGATGTGTGACGCCAAGGTCGACGTAGGTAACAGGAGTATATTGTTACGAACTGACAAAGGGCAACAACATTGTTTAGGGATCAAGGACCAGGAGGGCGAAGATTTGTGTATTTGTGATGTTGCGGAACTAATCGAAGAGACAAGGGACCAGATTCAAGCTGCAGCCGAGAATGCGGTCGATGAAAATGGTGTAGATGTTAGCCATTCCGTTGAGACGTTAGTGAGCAAATATCGAGATGTTTTCGAAGGTTCGAAGGATCCTGTAAAGGGATATCAATTTAAAATTGAATTAATGGATGAGGAACCCTTCAATGTTAAGCAATACCCGATCCCACATATATTTAAAGCCGAGGTACGGAAACAAATCAACGCGATGCTTGAGGATGGTATCATAAAAAAATCTATGACACCGTATGTGAGCCCGATAGTAATAGTCCGAAAGAAAGATAATAAGATCCGATTTTGTATCGATGCTAGAAAACTCAATAGCAAAACCATCGCTCGTCATGAAAAACCGCCAAAATTGGACGAAATGGGGACATATAATTACAGGAACATTAAGCCGTATAAAAGGGACGATACCCATGATTGAATATTTTGTCCAGGAATAAATCATTGTAAATAGTATCTGTATATAATAGTGTGTAATAGTGTTCGTTGTGTTGTTACGTCTATTTTTAGAATGTGGAAAAATTTTCAATTAACATGTGATGGATATAAGACGGAAGTAAATAGCAGGCAATAATTTATACTCAATGAGATGGTTCAAAACTATGTTGGCATATTAACAAAACAAATGTAAATAGTTTAAGGCTGCAAGATACAAGATATGTGTTGTGTAAAGTGAAAGGTGTCAGTGAATATATCGTAGTGAAGTAAGAAGAAAGTGTTTATTGTAGTCTTGTCATTTAGTTATGTTGTAGCAAACCAAATGACGCTTGGAGAGGGGAAGTTGTGATATACCAGAATACGATGGATTTTATTTAATGATGTTAGTTAGACATGGGGTGGATAAATAGGCATCCAATATGGCGGTATGTGGCCTTAGCAACGACGGCGCGGAGGTTGGCAAGGTCAACAAACTATTCACGGGCCTTGATGACGTCAGGACGCCGGCTAGATGGCTGAAGAACCTAAGAGGGAATTGGTGCAAAAACGAATGACTGTCTGAGGTCGCGGCTACTTGGATTTGTAAGAGACGCACGGGTTGGCTATAAAAGATCAGATAGTCGAATGTTGCCGCCGTGTTTTGAAATAATAGAAGGATGGACGCCGACCGAGCCATGAAGGGTTTAAAAATGCATTAAACAGAACATTCTGACTCGGGGTGTCGTAGAGTGAAGATCGTACATTCCGTCTCTGGGTGTCGTGGAGTGTAGATCGAACATTCTGACTCTGGGTGCCGTAGCGTAAAGATCGTTTGTAGGCAATATAGTGGGAAAGTGAGACTTGTATAGCTTGTTTTCGGATTATGTCTTGTGAGAGAAGTGATAGTTTGTTTTCGGACTTTGAAATAATTTACCAGAAGTGATTTTCGGAGGACTTGTTCAGATTTTCGGACATTGCAGTTGGACTTCAATAGTCCACATAACCGGTGGGAGAGATTAGGAACCGGGAGCGTCGGACAAGACTAACAGATAGTTTAGGCAGTGTGGACTGGACGTGTCAGCGGCGGCGCAAGACCGGAAGAGAGAAGCGGAACTTGGAATTAACAACGGCCAAGTGAGAAGCGACTACGGAGCGTTGGCATGCAAAAACGGTAAAAAAATACTGCAGTATAAAAGAGACAATTTATTCAAAAGGGGTCATGACCATCTAATCAATTGTTTTAATTTAAAAGTTAAATAAATTGTTGAATTTTGTTCTTTGGAAAAGAAAAGAGTTTTTTCATTTGTCAATCATAATTTTTAATTAGTTGAAAGCATAATTATTACATTTCAGATTCCACGCCATACTGTATAGTTGGCAGATCAGGTAATCGGCTATCGAGGCGATAGCGAGTATTTGTATCCGGACCCATCGACCCAAGCTAGCTGGATTTTTATATAATTTAGTTAAAATCAGATAGAAAAACGTTGGTAGTAATTCATGTAACCTGTTTCTGGCGCCCAAATCTTAATAAATTTGGAACAGGACATGATTACAGCCACAATCTTGATGAGACGTGAGAATGGTATATTTCAGTATAATCTAACATAATAAGCGAATCCCAATTGTTTTAAATTATTTATAAAAGGTATTCGCTCGTAGTAGCGAATAGCTGAGATATTAATATTGATTGAACTTAAGGTCATTTCAGCATCAAATGTTTCATAAACAAAATATCATTATATCAATAAGTATTATCCTATTTTCAATGAGAAAATTTTATTTATTTATTTATTTATTTTTGTGTAGATTTTATTTGTCGGTGCATTCAGCATGGAAAACAACAGAGAGTGCAATGTTACAAAATTTTTAAAACGTTTTATGATGTCGTAAGGTATTGCTCTTGCAGAAACTGCACCGATATGACGTTTAAGAGTCACAGTTCAAAGCACGGAAAAGCTATTTTTATTTTAGAAAGTTCACTGAATTTTCACCGAATGTGACCTTTGTGGAGTAGCTTTACTTGTGCACATTTCTCATGGCTTGTCAGAGGCACTGGGACGATCGATAAAGTAAAGCGGCCAAATTTGATGGCAATTTCAATGTTTATCAACCTAAGTGTAATGTACATTGGCCTATTGGAAATAATGCAATGGTTCAGTATTACAGAGGCGAAATTTATTTAGCAATTCGGATATGTTCACTACAAGCTACTGTACTAACACCTCGAATGTCAATTCCTGCCCCATACAACGACGATTTTAAGACCATTAAGATATGATAAAAATTGGGTTACAAAAACCTGAAGATAAAGAAAAATACAGTATTAGGACAAGAAAAGTTGAAGACAGAGAACCAAGTGCATGGATCGTGATGCAGATTCAGTTCTGAAATGAACCGTACTCGTCTCTTTTATTTGCGTGCTTGCACGCATGCCGTGTCAGCACTTCTTTTGTCAGAATGATGTCGGTCGCTCGTGGTCGTTAGTTTATTACGCTTTACTCGCATATCTTCCTATTTATCGGACACTTTTCTTTTTTTAGTTTCCGGTTTCACTTCCCATTCCCTGCGTCGTGTGGTGCATATTAGACCCTGTGTCGCGTGGACCTTAGGTCGCATTAGGCCTGGTTCGCAATAGACGTCCTGCTTATTACACCTAATGAATATTAGACATTTTCTCCGTGGACCTAAAGACCTGAACCCGATTATACTATTAAAATAATGAAAACCGTGTTATAATCCTTACACTAGATAATTATTTTGACGTGCGTCACGAACGTAATCGGCTTGCTTCCGACCGCCGTAGTGAGAGCAGAGGCCTGCGAATCGGGATGGCCCGCCGAATCCAGGCCGCGCGGTCAGGCGGTCGTGGCGGCGCGACAAAGCGGCAGCTTTCGGAAGCACGCGTGCGCGCTTGCGGGGAACGAACGCATCGCGTCGGCAGACTTTCTCCGCCGCGTCGCGCCGCCCGCCTCACGCCTCGGCCGCGCACGCGACGCGCGTGGGTGGCAGCGGCGCGGCGGTCGACGCGGCAATCGATGCTCCACCCGCCGCCGCCACCTCCTGCGCGCCAAGAACACGCGATTACCGCGCTCCGATCCCGCCCCGCCCCTCACTCCACTCCACTCCACTCTCGGCCGAGTGGAGCAGGCCTTCTGCCGGCACGTGCGAAATTGGGGTGATTCGTCAGAATTCTCTGAAATACCTGGAAGTGCAATAAACAGACTTGTTCGCTTTGCCGGCCTGGAAAGCCGAGGTCGCGACGCTGCAGAGCCGTCACCGCCTCGTGCCTCAAGGGTCGCGGGTTCGAATCCCGCCCGGGGCGAGGCGTGTGTGTGTGTGACGGTATACCGACATCATTACCCCCAATGTGTACCCGACCCTTGTAGTGGTCGCTATAGGACCGTAGTAGTTGAAAAGCAACCGTAAATAAGTTTTAAAAAAAATCGCTTCGTATGATTGTCGTTCGTTGTCCAGTTACGAGAAACTTTTGTACATTAAATTAATATGTTACTCCGATTGCTGCTCCCTTATTAATCAAAATGTTGGTGCCTTATTAGCAAATAATGGCAATTTTTACAATGCTTGTCTCACATATCGACCAATTAATTACATAGTAAGAGTATAAGTAGTTAGAAAATGATCGTTGAATTTGGAAAATAACGTTCTTTTTAAAACGCAAGACGGAAGCAAGAGAATGCGAATGACGACTACAGCAAGCTCATTTCCGCCTGCTGTTCGGAAGATGTCAGATTCCCGTTCCAGACAGTAATCCCGACGTTTCGGTAACCATTCCGCGCTCATCTTTAGAGAAAGAACACCTTGTGTTTTTACCGAATGTTAATTTTTACGTGCATTTTAAACGAAATCCTTTTGCTTTGGCACTCCTAGGCGGAGGTCTGCGATTCGGGATGGCCTGCGAAAATGGTAGAACGGAAACACGCGTGTCCTCTTGTGGAATTCTTATGGAGATCGGAAAGAAACTATTAACTATTCAAAGGTGAGCAAACCTTTGCGATCCTTTTTCCAGTTGGGGCTACTTGTGAGTACAACCAATCTGAAAGGAAACATCTTTTTTTCTGGGGTAATATAAAAATGACTGAATCTACAAACTGTTAAGCGTGCGTCAAGGTAGTCTTTCGTGAAGATATAGAAAACATTGTGTCCCGTGCAAAAACAGACGTTTTTACTGTGTGGAGTCTCAGTAAAACACTTCTTTGCGTGATGACGTCCTTATTGCTCGTCCTCACTGTCCGTCCATGGCGTTCTCCTATAGTCTTCTACGAAGATATGCTTTGAAAGGAAGGAGCATTTCATGAAAGCAAGGAGACTAACAATGAAAATCACAATTTGTTTAATCAGTATTTTTATACGATCGTGAAAAAGTTGTTTGTTTTTTGTACGATCTTGATTGTTTTTTGTCTGAATCGGTCTCGGCAAAAAAAGACCCTCGCTCTCGCTCGTGCAAGAAAATAATTTCACATCCTTGAAAATAACTAGGTGTATCAGGAATGCAGTGTATAAGGAGCAAATATATTTATTTTTACTGATACTAGAAAGTTCACTGAATACTTGTTATTGCCTTCGATACGGAGTTCAATATGTAATGCATAACCTACCTGGATCGACAGGATCGTGGTTATGCGGGAAATAAGAAAACAGTTGAGTAATGCTACATGTTCTCTTATGGAAGGAATTAAGAAAGGGAATAATGGGAGGGAAATATGAAAAAAACAAACCGAGTCAATTTATCGTCTAGTTAACTAGTAAATAAGTAAATCTGAATCTTTAAAATGAGGTAAAAAATAAAATCTTGTATGTATCACGAGCTTCAATTGTTTCTAATGATCTCGAGCGACAAAAAGCCCTCGAGCCAAAGTCATTAGAACCCTCAAAACACCCTTGGTGCATAAATAACTATTTGATTTCGCGGGCGAGAAAAATAGTTGCTGAATCTTACTACAAACACTGCTGAATCCCCTCCCAAAAGAAGTTCCTCTACGTCTCGGCACTGACTTTGCCCTTGATTACATCCCTGCCCTTGACTTTACGCTTCGCCCCATTCATTTTCAGAATAGTACCCAGTCACATTAATCGGCGTGCACGATTATAGGCTAAGGATTTCGGTGCATCTGCAATTCTTTTGAGGGCATCAAATGAATAAATAATCAGAGAAGTACTTAGCAATCAGTTGCCTGATTCAATTGTTTTCGTTGATATAGTTAACGTATTTGAATATGCAGTATTATAGCAAACAATAAATAACTGCAAAATGATCATACATTCCCATGTTTAGAGATCTTCAATCAGTGTGTACCGATTCGTCAGTTTCGTCTTCGTTTCACTTCAGCTAGTTAGACGTATTTGGAAAGTTTCCGCGAAGACGTATGTAATGAACCTCAAAATAAATCTCCTACCATAGTTCGCAACATGATGTGAGTGTTCATTCGGTTCTTGTTATACTTTTTCTGCGTTTAAAGCCAATTAATAAGGGGTAAGCAGTATTACAACTATGCAATTTTGAATCTTGTCATACTGCCTCTTATACATTTACTATGTATTATTCATATAGTAGGCTATTGTTCGGCCTTAGGGGCAAAACAAGGAGGGGAAAATAAATTAAGTATGCAAAACAATTGGAAATAAATGATAAAAAAGAAAACAAATATGAAGATAGAACAAGATGACAAGTTATGAAATCAATATGAAGAAGATGAAAACGAAGAAGACGTACAGTGCATAGAAGATAAAATTGTACGAGACATTACGAATGTTAAGAAGTAATGGCGTAGCGCCAAAGGAACGCAAAAGAAGTAACTCCCATTTTGGTCCCCTCCCCTCCCTGGCACGATTTTCCCTGGGCTCGCCGCTTCCATTGAGAAGCGATGTTGACGGCTGCGCAATCGATGCCAGCCGCCTGGAGATCGCGTGCCCCGAAGCTGACCTTGTTGGCTGGCAGCCGGGGCCGCCGACCTCGCGGTTTCAGAGGGGAGTCGGGGCAAGACCACTCGTACGACTCCCCTTCGATGCGATGCTGTTTATCCGGAATCCGTGCACTTGCTCTAGGAACGAGTCGACCCGGAAGGATCGATACTGGGCGCACTAGGCCAACAGCTGCGATGTACACGCCCATCGATCAGTCGTGAATAGTTTACTTCCGCTCTAGGCGTTTAGAGTATACGAACCGAAAAGCAAACGATTATTTTACCTCCCCGAACACATGTTGCAAAGAAGTACAAACTATTTAGGAATAAAGAAATGTAATTCTCTGCATTAGCTTCTGTCAGGTAGATAATGGAAATATTAACAGTGTTTATATTCTTGAACCATGGATTTTAATAAAAATCTCACATTACTCCTGGTGACATGTTTTGTTTCGTTGATAGATTATAGTTTACTAAAATCACATTTATACTACATTTATTTAATTTGTATTTGTTGTTAGTCGTGAAGTGTCCAATTAACGCAACCTTATTAATTTTAATGTTATAACCAGAAATGCGGTGGTATTAGAAAATAGGTTAAGGTAAATAGAACGAGCACCAGGACATCAGATGTTTTCCGATAATACAAGACAATTTTCATACGCAACTGGTTTCAAAATTCGTTAGATTCGTAACAAAATCTTTCACAAATACCTAGAATGATTGATATGTCAATAGCTAGTTTCTGTGTGAGAAAGCGAAAACAGATAACTAACATTTTAAAAATTTGTTGAGAAATAACAGAATCTTTAAATCAGCGTCTAGCGTTCTTTAAATCAGTCTCTGCTCTTGAAAATGTAGATTTTCAAGAGCACCGATCAGTGATTTCTCCCATGAACAATTTCCTCAAATCCAGTCACATACCACCTTTGTCACAAATTGCATTACATTATAAATTAAACAGATGTTATCCGGAAACCAAGCAAAACCTTCAGTTTACTATACTCAGTGTAATAATGTTTTGCACATGGCAACGCATTTCGGCCTCACCTATAAGACGTAATACGGGAATTGAAGGTGAACTTAGCTGTCGTATAATGTGGAGATGGTGCCCTTTGTAAAACTCGACAAGTATCCGATTACTAATTTTGAAAAACGTTTTTGGGTTAGGTATCCAGTGCTTTATGAGAGTATTATTTGATGTATTGAATTACGAACTCTGTTGCAACTCGATTCATCGTTCATAAAATGACAAAGTTTGGCACAATGAAATTAATTGTGCCGTCAAAGCTTTATTGAAGCGAAGTGTGAGAGAGACTTGAGTCTAATTATAAAATGTTTCTATGACCAACATGGAACTTCTCATTTTGCATGTAACTTGTAATGGCACAACAAAATATCTTTCATGTAGATGAATCAAAGGGCAGTTTTTTTATTAACATTACGAATTTACTACGAAAATCGTCGTATAATTTTTATTAATCAAATTTAATTTCGTCCATGAAGACGAGTTGCACGGGTAAATCGCTCCGCCTCGACATGGCGATTTTTGCGCACTTAGCTACAACGTCCATTTTGCGACAAAACAATTATTGTAAACATTACTTAAAACATTTCACTTCAGAGAAGGAATTATGGATTAATAACACGACATTAATTTCCTGACATCAAAACTTTCCTGACATTTTGTAGAAACGTACGAAGACATCGTATCCAGAATTGCAAGAGTGGTAGCCTGTACGTTAAGGAAGAAGAGGTAGTTGACCTTTACTGCACAAAACAAAATTGTGTGAAACATAATGGCCTATGTAAGGGTCGTATTTTCACACTACAACTGTTAGCAGTTTTTTCCAGTGGAAATTCTTCGGGGCAGGGAAAGAAAAGTTGAGGGAAGGCAAAACGGCGTGAGAGGAACGTAAGGAATGCACCCTACTGCGCACGCGCCGCCCCCTCCCTCGGGACGCGGCGGCGACGTGAATGAAAGGAGGGTGGCCGCGAGAATATCGAACCGCATTTTTTCTCCCTCTCCTTAAACTAGTGGACATCGTTAATGCCGCTCCGAATATTTCTTCAGGAACACGGTTGTTCCTAATGTCTCTCTCTTTCTCTCTCTGTCTTTCTGTCTCTCTCTTTCTCTCTCTGTCTTTCTGTCTTTCTCTGTCTCTCTGTCACTCAACAGTTTAAAAATGTGTGTGACGAGCTATGGGGAGAAGTTAAATTTGTACACGTTTTCATAATTCTGTGATCTCTATCCTAAACCATATTCTGGTCGAATTTTGAAAACAGAAAAAAATAGCGTTTTGTTTTCAAGTTTTGTTGACAAAATATTCGCTCCTATATAATCAAATATATTTTCAAAGGTAAATTAGCTATAAATTTGTGCCCTTAACCCTCATCATGTTCTTCATGAAAGAATATTAATTTTGCCGCGACAATATGGATAACAATCATTTGAATAACTATATATCCCACTGAAATTCAGAAGACGTGCACAAATAATGAAGTTATAAGGATCAAGGAAACTGGACGAAAAAACCTGATCGAGATGAGAAGAAGAAGAAGAAGAACAAAAGATAAAGGATTTTATTGATCCATAAAATGTTTCCATCGCATAGCTACCACCATTCTCGGTGCTTGTGTTATGCGTCCATAAAAGCTTACTACGTTGTGGGTACATCCTCTTCTTTAATCTGCGCAAATATTCACACTGCACCATTTCCTAATACCCAATGAATGGCCGAAAATGCGAGACATTTTCGAGATATTATTATTTAATTTTTGAGAAACTATTAGGAGCAACAAAGCTACATTACATTATATATAATCCATTATACTATATAATGAATATAATACTCGTACATTGACTCAAAGACAAAATATAACACGTTTTTAAGTAGTCGATTACATAAAATGAATGCATTATTTAACTTTGTCGTATAACATATAATCTATTCTAGATCCTTGTGAGTTTATTCAAGTATATAGTAGTGCACATCGTTAGTGAGTAGTGCGAATTCATTCACATCTCTCTTTCTTATTTTGCTACAAATTAAGCCCTTTTATAAAGGATTGTGAGGCTAAGGCAGCGGAAGCCTACAGAGTTCTTAAATATGTATGGTGACTCGCTATCCAGTTTTACTGAACGTATCACATGATCTAGTATGTTCCAAAAAGAACGAATTGACGATCTTCACAACCCAAACTCTAGTTTTCGTTGTAAAAATTGTCGTTAAAACACGATAGAAGTGTGTTGAATTGAAAGAAATTTAAACTTGACAAAGCGCGCGCGCGCACGTGTGTATGTGTGTGTGTATATATATATACATATATATATATATACATATATATATATGTGTGTGTGTGTGTGTGTGTGTGTGTGTGTGTGTATGTATGAGAGAGAGAGATAGCGGAGGAGAAATGAATGAAATAAAATAGAAGATAATTCGATATTTTTATTTGTGGACCATTTTAAGCAATTCTTTTATGAAATACGAGAATGTTGTAGCATTACTGGTTTATAGTTAATTAGTTTCTTTTTAGTACTCTTTAGTTTTAAATGAATTATTACAAAATTAATTTGATTTGTATGTGCGTTTCAGCTTACATTCACGACCAGCGGTATGTGCAACGAGACGCGGACATCATTGAAACCCTATCACGTGAGTTTCCAATTTCATTACTTTTCTTATGAATTTTCAAACCTGTATTAATTTTCCAAGAAAGCAGTAAATTGAATTATTCAATTGTATCAACAAGACAAAACTATTTAAATGCTCTGAAGAAGTCAGAAAAAATACGTGTCATTAATTCCTTTTATTTCTGAGGGACGAGTCGCCAGGAAGGATTATAATCACTGTATCACTTAAAATAGGTAACATTGACTTTAATCGATTTTTGGTCGTGCTTTGATGAAGATTGGAATAAAGACTGCCTTCATTATCTTTAAGGTGAACGGCTTACAGTTGCAGTTGTGAACGATGCCCAGGTGGCACAGTAATTTGATCTGAGTTTGTTGTGATACCCGGCAATGAGGATGGATTGTTAATCGTGAAGCCACTTAGATGAGAAATATACGTATGTCAGCTATATGTCATAAATTTAGGAAACTATCATAAGAAACGAAAATTACGTAATGAATACATATACAAAATCACATGAATGTAATCCAATACATGCGAGTATATGTAACATAATCACATAATAGAACGTAATTCACAGAGCATTAAGGGCACCCTTTTGGCTTTTTTCACTTCCGCAGTAGAGCGATGTTCTGTCGCTATTCTTCGTGATTTTTACACTGTCATTGGCCTTTGCTGATCGTGTGACTCATTACCGCTGTTCCGGTTCCGTTGAAAATCTCCTTCCGTTGGATGTTGGCCAACTGATTTAGAATACATGCTTCATTTTTAGATGAAGTTTTCTTAAAAATAACGCTAAAGTCAAATTTTAAAATAGAAATTTTTCAATCCTTCACATATTTTTCATTAATAATTCTTTATTTCATAAATGGACACTCTTCCGTTGGATTTTGCTATATTCCATGTAAAATGAATGTAGACCAAACTCGGAACGTTGTATGAAATATGTATAGATGAAGGGTCTAAAATGTATTATTGTAATTTCTACACAAACTTTACTATTATTTTTCGCTTCTTTTGTTTTCTAGTTTTTAATTTGATAATGCAAATCTGCATTATTGGAAACCGAATGTCCTTCCAAAATACATTTCACTCGCAAAAATCCGAAACAAAATCCTATTTTTGGAGATATTAGGAAAATTGATATTAATAAAAGAAAAGTCATCATAATTTTATTCGAAGAAGTTTCTCTGGCTTCTTTGTAGCCTCCTTTAATTTTTGAAATACTCTCTTTAACAAACTGTTTACTATCAGTCCACATTCCGCAAATTGAGTTAGTAATTCTTTAATTACATCTTTCAGAACTCCCACTTTAACCTTCGCTGCAATGCCCTTGAAACCATTTACGCCATGCAAACAAGTATTATACTTCCACTTCGGGGTCAATGACACCCCTCCCCCGTCTCTAGCAAGGATTTTCCCTTAATGAATTGAGCAAATGCTATCCTTGTTTTACTCCTGGACTTAATTGAAGCTTCACTACACGCGCACGATTTCTTGAGCTGTGTGATGTTTTTAAAGGAAATTTAGTTATTTTGTCAACCGTACAATAAAAAAAAAAAGCAGTAGAGCCAAAATCTGTAACTCTTTTACTGTTTCAAATAGTTTTTATTATGCGGGAATATTTCTTGTTATCAAACCTTGCCAAAAGCGCTAGTTATTACCTTTATTCATAAATCAAGATACAAATCCAGTATAAGAGTAAGAATAGGGATTCCAGAGTCAAGAAACGTGCACAGCTCGAACACACTTCTCCCTATACATGAAAGACAGTTTTCAATTGTTTTTGTACGTTAAGTGAAGTAATACGCAGGAAAGTAAATAAATATTAAATAAATTTACGAATAAACAAATACACAAATAAGTCATTTATTATTTAGTCATTATTTATGATCAATTATGTAATTATTGATTATTAATTATTTATTGATTATCAATCATCAGTAATTAGTTGTTAGTTGAAAGTGGAACTGAAGGCGCTGAATGCGTGAGTATGTGTGTGTGCGCAGGGAAGGTGCAGAACCTGACGATCGTGTCGTCGGTGGCGCTCATCATCGGCGTGCTGCTGCTGGTGGTGGGGGCACTGTACCTGGCGCGGCTGCTGCGCGCGCACCGCCACCTGCTCTGGCGCTTCACCAAGCGCGGCGCCGCGCGCTCCTGCAGCGCCAAGCAGAAGGTGAGCAGAGTTTGTTTTTTCTTCTTCGATTTTCCCCTCTCCAGTTGCCCTTCGTGAAAGAATAATACTTTTTGCCGCGACAATATGGAAAATGATAATTTGAATAACTATATTTCCCACTGAAATCCAGAAGACGTGCACAAATAATGAGTTTCATTTATGTCCAAAAGGAAAACAAGGGACCATCTCAGCATTTGCTCAAAGGATCAGGGAAACTGGACGAAAAACCTGATCGAGACGGGGGCCATCAACCCAGAAACTGTGGTACAATACTTGTTACAGGTTCTTTAGAATTGTAATGATAATGATAAATAATAAATGATGATAAATAATTACATGAATGATAAATAATTGCATTAACTATAATGGTTAAAATTAATGTTACTTTCCTTTAGATGCTCGGTATAGTCTGAAATTGTATAGAAACAGTTATACAGCAGAAAAGATTTTACTTGGGACTTAAAATTTTCTATTGAATTTAATCGTTTAATGTCATCTGGCCAAGTGTTGTAGAGTAATGTACATGAATTGTATGTGAATTTTTTGTAGTGAGCTGTTGATACTGCCACCTGGTGAATTTGATTACTACGTCGTGTGTTATACTTATAGACATCGGCGTTTGCTGAAAATATATTCCCGCCCTTAAGCAAGTCATTTTTGACAAAAACTACTGATTCGTAAATCAGGAGACAAGGTAATGGTAAAATTCCTAGATTAATAAAGAGAGACTTACAAGAATCACGTGGGTGGGATTTGCTTATTATTCGTACAATTCTTTTTTGTAATATGAAAGTCTGGGAGCTATAAGATGTATTTCCCCAGAATATTATGCCGTATCTCAGGCGGGAGTGAACATTGGCAAAATATACACAACGAGCTATATGAAGGCTGACGGAATTTGAAAGAATTCTGAACGCGTAGCTTAAGGAACCTAATTTTGTGTTTAATTCATTTAAGTGGGCATTCCATTTATTTATTTATTTGTCAAAAACAGTAAAAACTGTATATGACGTGTGGGGAAAGAAATTTATCTGCGCACATTTTCTTGAGGGCCAGAATAAAAAAATTTAAAAAAAAACGAAAAAATGAATTTAGAAAATAATTATTTTAGAAAAATAAAAATATTTGAAAAATGTTTTTTCCCGAGTTATAGAAAATCAATTTCAACGGTAAATGAACTAAAAGCAAAAGGAGTGCTCAACAAAACGTGCGCACAGTGAAGCTACATTTACGTCCAGAAGCAAAACAAGGGGCCATCTCAGCATTTGCTCAATGGATCAGGGAAACTGGACAAAAACCTGATCGAGATGGGGGTCATTGACCCGGAAGCTGAAGTACATTACTTGTTACAGGCGTATTAAATATTTTTTAAATGTATACAATGAGGGTTTTTTGAGGTTTGACTGAATTGACAGACCTAAAAATTTTGTTACTTTAACATCAGTCAATGGCACACCGTTCATTTTCAATGGAGTACAGTATTGTTTATTTGAAATCGAAAACTGCATTGAAACAGTTTTCTTTTCATTTACTATTAATTTGTTATTACGGAACCAATTTGAAACATCTGATATTGTACTATTTACAGTTTCTTTGTTGCAAAGAATATTTGTATCATTCGCAAAGAGAACTGTTCTTCCGTTTCGAATCGCTAAGGGCATGTCATTTACGTATAATAGGAAGAGAATATGGCCTAATATCGATCCTTGCGGGACTCCACGTGCAATTGGCAAAGAACCGGAAAGGTGTGTACATAAAGTTCCATCATTCCAGTAAGGTATTTCTACTCTCTGAGATCGTTGTTTAAGATACGAACATAGCCAATCTAGACTTTATGACTCGCGTAGCGAGGAGTGAATTTACCGGCTAACACAGCACTTCGAGTGATATTTAGTGTGATATATAAAGTATTTTTCTGAATTATTTTTTATGTAACGTTCCACATTGTTTTGATAGCATATTCTTTGTACTCTTCACCATCTAATCTTCCTATATTAATTACCTAAAATATGTGTCAATTCCTCATTTGTAGTTTGTGCTGTCCATTTGCATTTTCTTTCTTCACAAAATTCTTGAAATTGCTTCCACACGCTTTCTCTGTTCCTTTCGCTGTTTTTCGGCACTGAAGTTTTAAAAATAAATTCTATTTCAGAGTTTTAAACATGACCAAAACGACATATTTTAAAATTATATTGATGCACACAAGCTATTTTGGAGGTGAAACAATTGCTATCGTTATCTTAAAAAGGTAAAGAAAGGTTTTACAACGATAAAAAAGGTAAACAAACTGATGGCGATAAAAATCTGGGTTTGGTTTAATTTGAATATATCCTTGCATAGCATTGGCTACTTACGACGCGGACAGACATGAGTGAAATAGTCATATTAAAATATTTTATTTGTGCTTCGCAAGTTCACCATAAAATGAACTTTTAATATACTATAGGAGACCGCCGCTTCCACCTTCAAGCATAGAAGCATTAAAAAGTGTAGATTTACGTACTTATATATTTTTTTCGTTCTCAAATTATATTTAATTATCGTCAATCAGACAAATTATGTCGTAAAAATTCATGTAGATGTCGGAAAGAGATAAGTAATTCACTGTGTTTCACCAATGTACGCCTTGGTACATTTGAAACCACAAAAAACGTATTTTACTAAAATTCTTCCAGAATATCCTAGAAGGAATCTGCTCAGAATAATGCAAATCTGCTATTAGTCTTGATGAAGGGACTAGAATGAGATAGTGATCACTTCTACAGGTGTCGTATGTCACCCAACACTCTGCTGAATCGTTAAAAACTGAAAAAAAATTAGTTTGTGGAGACATTTATTAGAATTTTCTGAATTTATATGCAAAAAATGATTAGTTACCCATCAAGAGACGAGACGTGTCGAATGGTCTTATTTGTTTCTATTGGTTGACCGGAAGGGGTTTGAATGTGACGGACACAAGAGCGCTAAATATAAATTATAAACGTATTACAGTTGCCCGGCTCATGCATTTTCGAGCATAGAATGATACATGAGAATGTATAATTCAATACTTTGTTTAAACTTTTGTTTCATAACGAAAATAATTTAATTAGCGTCAAACTGTTGAACCAACTTGTAATGATTCATATAAATGCTGAAAAGAGTACAGTAATTCGTAGCATTTCTTCCCTCGAATAGGTCACCATCAAAAACACGTGTTTTTATAGAATTCTTACAGAATATTCTAGAAGGAACAGGCTAGAATTGTGTAACTGATTTGTCCTGTCGTGAGGAATTAAATTAATTGTTAATTACCTCTGTAGGTGACGAAAATCATACCAAACCTGTTTTAGTTGCTTAAAGAGCCAAAAAAAAAAAAAAAACAATTTAGAGAAATTTCCGAGAATATTGTGGATGAATCCGCAATAAATGATCAGTTTTCCGTCAGGAGACCGAGACACGTTGAATAACAGCTCATTTGTCTCGATTAATTGACCGGAAGGGTGGTCGAGGTATTCTTTGAAAGAGTGGCTGAGGTATTCTCTGTTGGCAGTATTATCTGATAGACCAACCGTGAGTGACGGTCACTGGTTACCTACCCTAAAGTACAGTCTTGTTTACATTAGTTGCTGAAATGTACTGCTACGCGCTTGGTTGAATTGTGATCCAGAACAAAACACATTCTGTTGAAATGACACGCATGAAATCATTGTTCAAATCTCATACGAAAGTAGTGCAGAGGTAGAATTGAATATGGGTGTTTTTGGGTAATGTGACGACGGACTGAATGCCGTTAGAAATAACGGAAAAGCAGCTTGAAACTATTTGAATTTAATAAAGATCGTGCACGTTCAAGACAGTTAAGGACGTTAGGAACTTGGGCTACTACCATGGATGTAATGTCTAGAAACAAGGGGAAATAAATGCAGACATCATAAGCCCACCGTTTTTAAGAATCGTGCCAAAAGCAACTTTACCGATGGTGACGCAGGACGCTATTTCAGTGCCATGCGTAATTGAGCATTATACACCTTATGTAGACCTTGACTTTAGAGATGCACTACTTTAAATATTGAATTTTTTTCCTAGAAGCAACATGGAAAGGACTCACTGGAAAGTTTGCAGAAATCGTGCTTGCACTGGTGCTACTAGCGTGTTGGAGGGCCGTTGAAAGCACCCGTCAGCTGCTTGTCCTGTCCCTTCACGCTGCCACCACCGCGCGAGTCCATGGTAGAACCACAGCCCTCTGCCAGTTGCGACCTCACTAACCGAAAACCTTTTGCGTTCTGGTCGCGTCCTGCCCCGACTCGGCTCAAATCTCGCCGCCCTATCTTTACTCCACTCACCTTGGGTGTGTTCACTCCCAGTCTAAAACTGAAGCTTATGTGAGGCTAGTTTTCACAGTTCTCGCGTATAAGCGCTGCGATCTTTGGGTCTCATTTGGGCAAGGTCGTAATCCATTCGACAGCTCTGTGGCCAGCTGATTTCTAGTCTCAAGTCAGTGATTTGTCGCTTCGCGGTGGAATTGGTAAAGTCTAGACCGGACAGTTACGAAAATGGGTAGGAAATGTTTTGTAAAGTTGTGTAATATCCACAGTTTAAGATGTCATCTTAAGATGTCTATCTTACACTGTGACCCGTGCGCACCGCACGGACAAGCGAGGAACTAGCCTCAAATTGGCTTGAGAAAATTTGCCCTAAAGGCCGCCAGTTGACACACCTATGTAACCTATATATCTTACACCGTGCCTTACCCGCTTCCCCTTGAAGACGGAACGACTCTAAATATATTCTTTGGCCTTGCTGGGCCACCTATTTGCTTATAATCGCGGGATGAATCGAACACTAATATCCGGGCTCTGGAAACCTGTCCATTGCTCACCTCAGATCAGTGGTATTATTCGGCATTTTAAATATGGGCATGCAACGCTACCGACTTGTTTTTACTCCCATCTTCGCAACGACGACGGACCGACACGACAATGCATCCGAGCATCAAAAAGTAAAGTAGCATTAATTTTAACAATGATAGTTAATGTAATTATTTATCATTTGGACTGTATAATTCTAAAGAACCTGTAACAAGTATTGTACCACAGTTTCTGGGTTGATGGCCCCCATCTCGATCAGGTTTTTCGTCCAGTTTCCCTGATCCTTGAGCAAATGCTGAGATGGTCCCCTGTTTTGCTTCTGGACGTAAATATAACTTCATTATTTGTGCACGTCTTTTGAATTTCAGTGGGAAATATAGTTATTCAAATTATCTTTTTTCATATTATCGCGGCAAAAAGTATTATTCTTTCGTGAAGAACATGAGGGTTCAGGGCAGGAATTTATAGCTAATTTACTTTTGAAAATATATTTTATTATATAGGAGCGAATATTTTGTCAACAAAACTCGAAAAAAAACTCTCTTTTCTGTATTCAAAATTCGACTAGAATATGGTTTAGGATAGAGACCACAGAATTAAGAAAACGTGCACAAAATTCACTTCTCCCCATAGCTCGTCATACGCAGTTTTTAACTGTTTTTGACGTAAATAAATAAATAAAATGCTCTTAGTCATATTTATCCGTTACTCGCGTCGCGACGCGTCTTTCTCTGGCTGAACGAATATTTAGGGCAGGATTTTCACAGGATTATTTTTGACGGGTATTTTGCGAGGGTTCTTTTATTTGCTCCAAGCGTGACAGGACACATTGAAGACCGTATTTCATCCTTTGAAAATCCACTGCCTCCAGTAGGGATTGAACCTAGAAACTTGGGTTAAAAATAAATGTTTTAATTCATAAATTTCATTACACTTTGGATTAACATATAATAGTGTTTCTTTCTTCTATTCAATTGTGTTGTAAAATGAACGTTTGTATTGGGAAAATCTCATTGAATTAACTTCTGAGTAGATTTGCAAAAGGGCAATAAGTGAAGTAAAGTGAAGTGAAGGGAAGCGTGGTCCAGTGAAAACTTGCGTGAAATTATTATTTTTAATTAACTATGATTTTATAGAATACTGTTTTGCCGTTCAATGTATGATCAATGAATGTAAAATTAAGATATTCTCTCACAAAGTTTCCATACTTAATTGCAGAATTATTAATAATAAATATTTAAAAAATCCTTTAATGAAATGATAGGAAAATGGTAAGTTCTTGGAGAAAATAGTTAATGTAAGAGAATTGCAAGAGTCAAATTTTCATGTTTCAGAAAAGCATTTTAAAGTTTTACCCATATTCCTTATTCTGATTGGGTGTTATTTATTTTTCTTTCATTTCCAAATGTTATGGCCTAATAAGCATATTGCAAAGCTTAAGTGTCAATGTTTCTTAATGCTTAAAAACCGTTGTTTTTTTCTAAAAATGGACAAATCCCGTGTATTACTTCAACCCTTCTTGTTTTATTCAGCACCTTTATAAGTACAAAATATGGATTTTTAGTAGTGTGTGACACTATTTATTTTGATGCGCAAAGGAATATTATGTGGCCTTCGATCTACGAAATAGGCTTACTATATGGCGCAATAATCCGAGAAACTTACTCAATTTCGGGCTATAGATTAAATTATAATTTCGTAAATTCGTATAGATGTTTAAATTTCTCATGTTGTTAGACATTCTTATGTAATCTCAATGTTAATTTCATATATATGTGAATCATTCTCACGCTTTCCTGCGGTATCTCTTCAGAACTATCTGTCCGACCACTAAATTAAAAATGATCTCAAAAGAACGCAGTAAACACTTTGTTGACAAATGCAGGTGATATCTTGAAAGCGTGCAAACAAACCACTTTTAGTCTCTCATTGGTTGCATCATACCACCTCCTACTTTTCTGGCGAATGGTTGGCACTATGGCTTGTTGAACGACGTTCATTTCAATTCCAACATCTGACTCAACCCACCATAGTTCGTTCAGAACTTTATTCTCAAAACATTAAGCTAAAGGTATTTAATCAAGCTTCGAATGAGAGTGTAAGTTTAATATATATTTGATAACGTTACCTCTACTTTAATATTTTGTACTGCCACTCGTTTGAACACTTCGAGAATATTTGTTGTGTATCAGATGACCTATTTCTTCAATGAAATCTACCGTTGAAATACATACCAATGCAGTAATAATAGTAATACATAATTAAGAGCAAGTAGTAGTAATTCTAATGAATTGTGATGCAGAGTTTCTGATAATTATGTACCAAATGCCGTGGATGATGTTTAAGTGATCGTTAGCTGAGCTAGGTTGATGTCGATCGTTGATGATGATTGCATTAATAATAGCTTAATTCTTCCAATTTTGCGAAGAAAATCACGTAGTATACATATATTTATTCTTTTTGGATTTTCTCACGCATCCAAATACCTAATCACTCTCGTTGACAGCATAACTTTTGGGCTTGAGTTTATGGTTTCTCTGTTGACTTCAGAAAAAGTTTGAAATGTATTATCATGATTTTTTGCATAAATGCTTAAGAAATTGTTTCATCTTTCCTTCACCGGAAGTAAATACACTAATTGTAGGTGCCAAGAGCATAGTGACACGAAGATAGTATGTAAATAAAGCACTCTTTGAAACATTTCCTAAATTTTGCAATATATTTTTCTCGACTTAAGCGTCATCAAAGGCTTTACAATTTCTCAAGCGTTTATCGTGAGAAGAGCTATGTAATTTTCGAAGAAGTTGGAAATGTTATAGGCATTTATGAAAGAACTAGTTAGAATATCATCCATCTGAAATAAAATTGTTGATACCTTCGTATAGTATAAAACTTTTAAACCACTGTCATCCTTCTATTCATGAAGGTTCCAAACAGTGCGCATTCGAAAATAAATATTTTACAACCATTTACGAAATCTTTGAAGCAAGATGTCGGATATTAACTGATCAAACCATTCCTTGATTTAAGAGCAAAAAATTAGAATCCACATTTACAGGTAAAGAAATAAGATCAAGTAGCCCGAAGAACCTTTTCCATTTTCTTATCCCAAGAGTTCGGAAAAGAGATGAGTTGACTAGTGAAAATGTTTTCAGAATTGTTCTTCCAGATAAAAATAAGTAAGAAAAATCAAACATGTTTTAGTAGGCCTCAGCGCGGTACCGTTGCCGTTCCGTCTGCTAAGCTAAAAGCTAACTGTATTTCACTCGCTGTGACGTAAGAGTTTTAGCGTGACAACGTCCTTTTTTGAAAGGCGAGGAGGTGCAACATTGTTGGCTTCTCAAATAATAGTTGATAAATAAGTATAATATATGAATAAATTGAATAAACAAGTGAAATAAATAAGTGTAGGAACTAGTGGAGTTTGTGAGTAATCTCAATAATATAACGCGAGAAGTACTATTCAATCAGGATGTACTGCAAGTCATTGAGTACTCGTTTCTAATTTTTCGGGCATGACGCTTTCTGATGGCATTTCTTACGGTGCCTCTCTCAGCTTGCAGTACGGTGTGATTTTCTGCCGTCTGTTAAAGGCGTCAAAAACTAGATTCGCATCTCATGACTTTGTATTACAAATGACAAGGATCTCATTTTAGAGTACATTACTAAAATTAATCTTCTCCAATAAAAGTAAATTTGTGGTTGAGATAATTAAGTGCGCGCTTCACACCTCTTCCACTCTTCATTGACCATTTTTATCGAGTATTTTCACCAAAATGCCACTGCAATTTCGTACTGTCAATTACGAGCTATTTATTTTAATCGACCTAGGACACTTCTTTTCTCTTCCTTCGTTGGGTACAACGTAATGTAAACCTTTGCCTGGATTATTCCCTTTAGAGATTTGCCATCTCCCTACTCATGTCAGCTAGTTTTAAAAAGCAGTTAACACGTTTTAAAATATAAAGTATCATTGCTGTATTATGATGATGATGATGATGATGATCATACATTCATCATCATCATCATCATCATATTATTGCTATTATTCCACTACATCACGACTAAAGATGTTATGTGTCAGCTGACTATAAAATCTACTCCAGGTTGCAACAAGCTACCTAAGAGGCAGATCTAGGGACTGTCGGTGCCTCTACAATACTTTGCACAAAATGTGAGCTGTGCCAAATAAAGCAATTTCTTGCACTTACCAGTCTTTTGAATGACCTGGGAGTTCTGCCAAGTTCTTTCATAATTTTTTCAGAACAAATCCCAGAGCTCCGATGACTATCGGCACGACCTATACATTTACGCCCCACATTCGGCTGATCTCGATTTCCAAACTCTTGAATCTAAGACGTTTCTCTGCCTCCTTCGTTACGACATTTTTATCACAAGGCACAGCAACATGTACAAGTAGATATATTTTTTTCTCCAAATCACGGATATCAATATCCGGTTTATTTGCCGCTACCGTGCGATCCGTTTGAAATTGTTGGTCGTACAATATTGCATAGCGTCTAACCGATGTCAGCGGTTTTGGTGAGTGTTCGTACCACTTGGTTCATGTGTTTGGAACTTCGAGGGCGGTACAGATCTGCCGATGGAGGTAACTACACACCTTGTCGTGTCTTTTCAAGTATTCGGTCTTTGCTAGGATTGGACAAGTTGAGACAATATGATCAATGGCTTCTACGTATTCCTGGCATATGCGGTATTTATCATCTTGGGAAATTTTAAGAACCGTATTATTATTATTATTATTATTATTATTATTATTATTATTATTATTATTATTATTATTATTATTATTGGTTGTTATTGTCATTGTGCTGCTGTTTTTCTTGATTAAATGTTGCTTGGTGTTGTGCCGGCAGGTGGGCGCGGGCGCGGAGGACCCGGAGGCGGGTCGCAAGGCGGCGGCGGCGGGGCTGCAGCTGCCGGTGGCGAGCGCGGGGGCGGGCGCGGGGGCGGGCGCGGGGGCGGAGGGCGCGTCGCCGCCCACGCCGTCGCCGGCGGCGCTGAGCCGCTCCGTGTCGCGCGACGTGGCCACGCCGGCCACCACCTCCACGCCGCTCAGCCGGCCGCGCCACCCGTCCGAGGACACCACGCTCGAGTACGCGTACGACAACCCGGCGCTGGCGCCCAGCCCCAGCCCCGGCGCCGACAACTCGGCCTCCGCGTCGGCCTCCTCCACCGCCACGCTGTCGGGCGCCCCGCCGCTGCCGCCGCACGCCGCCCCCGCCACCCCCGGCCCCACCCCGCGCCTCGGCGGCCGCAAGGAGAGCTCCTTCTGACCCGCGGCCGGCGCCCTCGGAGGTGAGGCTCCTCTCACACACACACACACACACACACACACACACACACTCACTCTCACTCACTCACTCACACCGGGAGAGATGGCTCAGTGCATCGACCTGATGTCGCTGCAGTCCTTCTGATCGGGAGGTCCTATATTCGAGTCTCGACAGCGGCAGGATTTTCGACACTGGTTTGTCGGCTAGGTCGAGTTCAGTCGCTGTCTGGAGGAGAATTCTAGCGACCGGCTGCTCTGATCGGTAGTTTTCCGTGGTTTCTCCCATCAACACCAGGCGAATGCCGGAGCAGTACCTTAATAAACGGGCCACTGACCGCGCACGATCTTTCCTTCCTCTTCCACGTCCAATTATCTCCCTTAAAAGCACAAACACATGCATTTCCCTATCACGAATGTCGGGTGAGCAGTCGAGAGTTTAGAGCTTGTCCTCGCTGGAACGATGCCACCTGAGTGGAGATACCTGGAGAGGGAAACACCATCAAGCTGCCATGTAGATCGGCGTCGGATTTCACCATCCAGCTGGCGAGAAACACTTCCACCTGCCGAGATTAAACAATCACTACACTAACGGGACTAATGGCCTCAGCTGCTGACGTGCCCTCAAACATCAATTAATTGAATTTCCTGAATTCGGGAGCGGGAACAATACAGAGCTTCTCAGTAATCGTCTAAAGAGTAAGGAGTATGAAATCACCAAACTCATTCTTAATACTCTATGTTACGATATTACGTAGTATCATAAATCAGAAGGCTACGTTGTTTCTTTGCGATCGTCCTCCTGTAGAGATAACACGAGAAACGACCCAGGGTCGGTTTAAACCACAACCGCACCTGCAGTGAGCTCCGAGCTTCAGTGGGGCACGTCATGGCCAGTTCCATCAATCAGAGTCCCATTCATTCATAACCTTTACTTATGTTCAAGTTTGTTGTCAATATTTTAACATATTCTCATACAACTTCATAATAAATTAAACATTGGCACCAAAAAAAAAAAAAAAAAGATCTGAGATCCCATTAGGAAATTTAGTATTTTACTTGCAAGATATGACATTTAAAAAAAAGAATATCAGAATCTAAAGAATATCAATTTCAATTATTTATGTATTTTGAATTTTGTTAGTTATTATTGGTGTGTGAGTGTTTGTGTGTTCGTGCGTGTATATGTGTGCGTGTGTGTGTGAATGATTGCTAATTCCGGGCGTGCCAACTGCTAAGGTCATTAGTCCTGTAAATGTGGTGCATGTTTCTTCCTCGGTAGGTACTCCCAACAGCGGGGCACCACCCCAGTCAGAACAAGCTCTAAGCTCCCGACTGGTCTCCCAGCATGTGTGGTAATGTAGTACATGCAAGTGTAACTGGTGTAAGTAAGAGGTAGGACAAGGAAGTGGAAGGAAAGCTCACACATGGTCCGTGGTCTGCCCCATTTGTTAGGATACTTCTCAATCATTTGCCTGGTATTAATCGGAGGAACCACAGAAAACTACCGATCAGAGCAGCCGTCCACTAGTATTCTCCCCCATACAGCAACTGAATTTGACCTAGATATGTAGCTAGAGTCGAAAATCTTGTCACATCAAGACTTGAACCTAGGACCTCCCTGACAAAGGCATATCAGTTGACATCTGACACCTGAACCTTCTCTCCTGGTGTGTGTGTGTGTGTGAGTGTGTGAGTGTGTGAGTGTGTGAGTGTGTGTGAGTGTGTGTGAGTGTGTGTGAGTGTGTGTGAGTGTGTGTGAGTGTGAGTGTGTGTGAGTGTGAGTGTGAGTGTGTGTGAGTGTGAGTGTGTGTGAGTGTGTGTGAGTGTGTGTGAGTGTGAGTGTGTGTGAGTGTGTGTGAGTGTGAGTGTGAGTGTGAGTGTGAGTGTGAGTGTGAGTGTGAGTGTGAGTGTGAGTGTGAGTGTGAGTGTGAGTGTGAGTGTGAGTGTGAGTGTGAGTGTGAGTGTGAGTGTGAGTGTGAGTGTGAGTGTGAGTGTGAGTGTGAGTGTGAGTGTGAGTGTGAGTGTGAGTGTGAGTGTGAGTGTGAGTGTGAGTGTGAGTGTGAGTGTGAGTGTGAGTGTGAGTGTGAGTGTGAGTGTGAGTGTGAGTGTGAGTGTGTGTGAGTGTGTGTGTGTGTGTGTGTGCGGGTGCGCGTGCGCGTGCGCGTGCGCGCGTGCGCGCGTGTGCGTGTGCGTTAATGTGTAATAACTTTTGATTTACACTGTCTGGAAGAAATTTTAAACCAACCTTTTGTGTCTGCAGGCGCAGGCTTTGTGTGTCTGTCTGCACGGGACCTCCTGGCATCCCGCCCCAGAGCTGTTGCAGCGGTTGAACGTTAATGGAATTCAATGGGCACTACTCATCTGGAGTAGCTTTTGTCAATATCTTTGGTCCTTTGACAGGAATTGTTGATGCATTGCATCAATTTGCATTGCACCTGTCATCAATTGCAGCATACTGATGACTATGCTTTGCTTTTGGAAAGAGGCAATTATGATATTTCCTCCCAGAAATGATGTTTGGAAGCCCGTCCTTACATCTGCAATGAAGCATTCTTGGAATTGTTGAAAAGCAGGATTGTATTATCCAATAATCCGATTAAATGTATTATTTTTTTAAATGTTATGTAAAAAAATTCAATTAGCTAAATCACGATCTTTTAAAAAAATTGTTTTAAATATTACTTGAAATTCCAACCTTTCTTTACTGAAACTCTTTATTGTTAATATATATTAGTACATCTTGATTTCCTGTCACTTGCTTTCTCCATACAGTCTAAATACTTTTTTTCAGTATTTGAATATACAAATCGATTTAATATCATAATGTATAATTATTTCCTTCCCATAGACAAATGCTAAAGATTATAAAATCTAAGATGACTAGATTAACTCCTTGTGGGAGTTAGTAATGTTTACATTCCATTGTCTGTTTGACCATCTCTAGTCTTTTAATGATGTGCCAGGCTCATCCAGTGGAGTGTGTGTTAATGGGAGTAGTAAACAACTCCTTGTATTGAAACAAATTTATTCAATATTATTTCTGCCTTTGTTTACAATTTTTCTATAAAAAACATTCTCAATAATTTTGCAGAGTTGCTTTCAATTTTTTCCCCTTGCTATAACTTTCATTGTGTCCCAGTTCAGCAAATAGATGTCAAAAAGCAAAAAATAAAGTTTTTTCTCTCATGAAGGGACTAATGAACATATTAATGATTCTGGCTTTGCCAAACATTACTCAAAGAAAGAAAAAATTTATTCTTAAAGTTAGTTTATAGTTTATATTAAAAACATTACTGAAAGATATTATTTTTATTTCATACATCAAATGAATCTTAATAACCGCTTTTCAAAAGAATTCATAGAAATGAACTGGGAAAGAACTGTTGGACACAATGTCCATTGTTAGAAAAGTTTTCTGACACTCAAATGCTTGAGTGTCAAAAATCAGAAAGAGAGCAATAAGTAGACTCTACTGACTTTTTGTGAAACTTCTATATATATTTCTGACATCACTTCTTTGTACTTAATTAATGGCTTAATGCAATTGATAGTTTATAGATTAGAGACAAACCTGTAATTCTTCAAGACATAGTTTCTTTTCATTGAATTGATATACAGTATGTTAAAAATGCAATAGTGAATTCAGATATTCATTGATATTCAGTGTAGGCACTGAATGTACTGCAATGTTAAAAACATTTCAACATAACTACTGAATCAAGTAGCTCAGTCACTTAAGTGTAGTAGGTATGTAAAAGGAAGATCATTGCACTAAATGTACTTTAATTATTCAATGTGTCTTTCATGAACATATGTGATGCCCAATATTTCCGTCCAATTTTTAATTTTATATGAATGTATAATGGTCCAATGCTCACAGTGAAATGTGGCACAATGACTGATACGCAGTTATGATACATTCCAATGTACTTTTTAAAAATGAATTCAATTGTAAATATTTGTTTGTAGAGTGAAATAGAATGCAATACTAGCATGTGATGTAATTCAAAATACTGCAATATAGTTATATTTCATTATCTACTAACAATCACAAAACTATACACCGTGTTGCAATGTACTTTGTAAAAAATAAATGAAAAACATATAAATGAGGAGAATGTTAAATATTTTAATAAAACAATTTGTGAACATTAATTAATGTTCTGCTTAAGAGAAAAATTATAAAACTTTTCTAGATTTAATAAAAAATATAAAGTTTGCAATTTAAGGTAGAAGTTTATTTGCTGTTGAAGATGGATCGTTTTTTCTGAAGAAGTATTTGTCAGTGCCTAGTAGACAATTTCTAGAAAATATTTTGAAATATAACGCAGTGATCATCCCTTCTAAAAATTGTAACAATTTTGTCTTGGCATTTCATTCCCTCCTCTCAAGCCTTTAAATATAAGAAAATAAGTCCTGCATGGAAATTACCAGTAAATTGAAGTATTTTTGTATTAGGACTGAATTATGCTTTAGAGAGTGTGTCAATGAAATCATGTATATCATTCGCTTCCTATAAATAGCAATAATTATTATCGATGGTTAATAATATTCAGCCTAAGGGTTCAATCACAACTTGTTCTTCTACCGTATGCACGACATTAGAATTTGTACTGAAAATACAATTTTGGTATTTAAGTAGATAAGCAAGATGTATATATCACAATAATCAATAATGTACATAGGTACTTCATCTTGCCATTAATATGCCACTTCATATGCATATATTCATATTTTTTCTCTTATGCTACATTGGTGCTACATTAAATGATGCTTCCTGTTTTTGTTAATTCAAGCCATACTGAACTGTTCTACATTATGTTAATGAGTACTCATTCAGAGGGCGAGAGAGACAAAAATTTGTCATTTAACATGCTCAAACATTTTAATTTTAAACTACTGTTTTCTCAAGCATTCAAACATTTTGTTGTAATAACAATTCAAATATTTAATCCCTTAGACTTCTAATTTTAATTAGGAGTATTTCAAATTAATTTCACTCATCAAATGTGATTCAGTAAAACCAATAATAATTCTTCTTTCAACAAAATACCAAATTTTTGCTCAGTGTGGCTATGTGGTGCTGGAAAATGGAAGAAGAAGAAGAAGAGAAATAGATATTCAAGCAGTATTCAAATATATTGCAAATAAAACATTGTAATATAAACTTAGTTCTTATTAGTCCTACATCACCTTTCTTGATTAATGTGTGTTTAAGAATGTATATATTCATGAATATGTAGAGTCAGTTTTGAATTTGAAACAGATATCAATTTAGAAGATTCTTGAAAAATATTGGTATGTAAATAAATTATCTGTTCTCCTGGGTTAATGTTAGAGAATATGCACTATCTGCACTATAAGGTATTTAGAAACACTAGTAAAAAATTATTTATTTAATAAATATAAGCATCGTACATAATTATGTACTTCACTTATCAAAGGTAATTGGAAGATGAAAATAAGTTAAAAAGTGAAATAGGTTTAAAAGTTGTGTTTCCTAAATCAGAAAACATTCAAGAAGCAAACTATTCAGGCCTTGAGATATCAAGTACAAAAGGAAAATAAGGAAATACCAGTGAAAAATGACTGTCAATTTATAATATAAGTTTTGAAAAAACAAGAAAATAATTTAAATTCATTACTACTTATTTTCAAACTTAATTTTTTCAGTATTAGTTAACTTAATTCACATATTTTTGTAAGAGTGCTGAATGTGATGAGAGCCTGCTTCTACAATATTTCCAAAATATATTGTCAAGAATATTTTTATGAATTTATGACCAAAACAAATGTGAATTCTCTTATATTTCCCAGTGTTGATTTTTTGGTGGATGGTAAAATGTATTTGTGAGATTAATTCTCTGTTTGTTTAATTAATTTACTTTGTTATTTCTACTTTTGATGAGGAATAAAGTTGTTTGAAATAAAATAAGGTGGCATCTTCATTTAGCCTTAAAATGTAGAAGAATCAGTTATTGTCAATGTTTTCACGAAAGTAAATTTAAGAATACTTATTATCATTAGTTGATATTGAAAAGTTTAAGGAAATAAATTTATTCTGATATCCTTACAAATAAGAATTTTTAACTCTAATTTTCCCAATTTCCCAATTTTCATTGCTCCAAACTCCAAATGGAAAAATTAACCAATTGTCTTAATTGGCAGCGTGATTCATATGAGTGAAATATTAAAAAGAATACAAAGACAGAAGTATAATTAAAATGTTGAATTTTGAAAGTGGTGAATTTTATACAATGAAAAATGTCGTGCAACCCTTAAACATAAGTTCTTGATAGCTGTGTTGCTAACTTATTGTAAAAGTATTATTCTTAATTTTGTACAGAGATATTATTGAAAAAATAATTTTGGGTATTTTTTTTTCTTCTAATTTTAAATTTTCACTTTCAATTAATTGACAAAAAACATTTTGCATTATTGTATTTTAAGTTAAACACACAGTCATTCTAGAAGTGTATTGTAAATTTGTATTGGAATGGTTCTAAATTTAAACCTCAAATGGGCCAAGTAGAGAAGGGGAAGGAACTATTCTTAGTACATGGGCAAGATTCTCAACACATGTGGTTCAGGTGTATCTTAACCACACAGTAAGAACAGTTCATGATATTTTAAAATTAACAAGTTGAAAGTTTGTAATAATAAAAACAAATCAAATGTGTAGGCACTTTTGGAACTGATCAAGTGTTTTGCTGCAAATGAGAGAAACATGGCTGGTGATATAGAGCCCAGTTTTGCATCAATGTTTAGTCCTCTTACTCTTCAAACTGACAAAAGAGGGTTTTTCCTTCCTTATGCTGATAATGTAATTGAGATAGCAGGATCTGCATGGCTGAAGAACGTTTTTGCCAAGCTCAAGACAGATCAAGAGAGAATAAAAATTCTCTTCAGTGAAGCAAAGGTATTTATGTACTTTATTACAACAAACTCACATTAATTTTCTCTTGTTTGTTATTCAACACTTTCATTAATTTAATATTCATAACATCTGTTTATTAAAAATGTATTTCACTCTAAATTTGGGGTAAATTATATATGCATTACTAAATTGTAATATAAGTATTTCACTTGAATAATTAATTTTAATTCTTTCAATTTAGTACTTTATATTAAAATATGATGCACTAAATGTAATGGAATTTCTAAATGTCTAGATTATTTTTGAGAATTCAGTATTTTGCAAACTTACAGGGCCCTGAAATTGATCAGCACCTGTGACTTCCAATAACCACCTATCACTTCTGAAAAATAAGATTTAGAGTCATTATTGTAAGCATTCCTCTTTTTATTCCTTCTGCTTCATCTCTCTTCTTCTTCTTCCTTTACATTTTACATAAAATCCATTTGAACTTTGGAAGAAATTTGTAATTACAGGTGTTGCCGTGATTATAATGACAAACTGCTTCTCACAATCACTAATTTTCTGTTAAAATTAAATTCCTTTACAATTACTCAGTATTAAAATTTCCATGTGTCTTCTATTACCAACAGTTTTTAATTTTTTTTTAAAACAGTAAAAATTGTTCTTGAAGTTTGGGAAGATCTAATTTACACGTCAGTGTTCTGAAGAAAAGCAAGGGACCATCTCTTAATGGATCAAGGGAAACAAGGAAAGGCCCAAGCAAAGCCCAAAGACTGTAAAACATTTGTTATGTGCTTATTCATTTTTTTTTATTTGGACGATATAAAACTTAACTAATGTTTTAGTAATATTATTATAAAATAAATATTTTCATTTTTGCTTTTCAATGTTAGTTTAGCCTGTATTCATTCACAATGAACATAGAGCTAACCAGTGCTTGAGACGTTAAATTTTATGTCCCAGAATGTATTACAAATCAATTTCTAATTTAATAGAAATAGTTATATATTTATAATAGAATTTTATCACTATAAATTACACTTAATAATAATAATAATAATAATAATAATAATAATATCAGTAGTAACACTGGCTCTATGTGAATATAATAATAATAGTAGTAAATAAAAAAATGTATAATTATATTTTATAATGATTTTTTTTTTACTAATAACTTTATTACATTCGTAGAACTGATACAGTTAAATGGAAAATTATTTAATTTTGAGATTACAAAAATTGGTCAAATTAAAAATCAAAGTTGCCAAGTGTTTGTCCTCTGTTTTCTTTTACCCCCTATTTTATTCCAAAGTACCAGAATGCCATTCCATTATGTTCTGCCAGAAATCAAGTCCTGAAACTAACTATCCAACTTTTGAGTGTAACATATTTTGAAACCTTCAGATGATATACATAGCTGACACAGTGAGATAATGAGGGTTGGGAAGTGTTGTAGGTAGTTTTGTTTTCTTTTGTTTTATTTCTTCACAGATTGTCTACCTTCGTGAGCTTTTTGTATCTTGTATTGTATTAAACAATCATGCAGCAGAAAAAATTTACTTGATTCCATTTGAACTTGTGCATTGTTTCTAATTATTATTTCATATGGAATTGAATACTATTTTCCAGTTTCCAGTATCTTTCAAATTTGATAAATTAAAAATTTAATACAGCAAAATGTTAATATATTATTACTTTCATAGTAGAAAAAATAGTTATGTTTTTAAGGTCACACCACATCATGATAAAATAAATCATATGATATTATCAATTTTGTTTTCTGTGCAAAGCATCTTACCTTAAAGTTTTTAACCTAAGACTCCTAGGAAACCGAACCTCTACCAATAGGAAAACGAAATATTAAGAAAATGACCAAAAAAAATGTACTTTTTGGTGGTGATTACGACAGCTGGCAAGAAAGAGTTTGTGGCAATTACTAACAACACGGAAAAAGGCCGACTGTAGTTTTCTGCAAAAAATTATGTATGCTATTGAAGGAAGGGTTGACTTCCACTCAATAAAATGCAAGCCAAAATGGAAGCCAATGAGGAAGTGGGAAGCATATTGAAATTCTTATGGTTTCACAAACGGGAAAGCACTTTAAAATAAGAAGCAACTCAACGTTCCAAATTTTAACAGACTTTATTATTCCGGACCGATCTGGTTCTAAAATTTCGTGCAGAATTGAATTTTCTGCATTGGCCTTATCAATATTCCCAAGCACACATGCTTCAAAATGCTTCCATAGTAATATATGCTTCCATAGGGAGCAACACATTTAGAGAAAACTAGTGGTGCTACAGAATGGCACAGACTTTCTCGTATTAGTTTTCTATTTCCTTGGCTCTTCGCTAGCTATTTGGAATTGCCACAAACTCTTTCTTGCCAGCTGTCGTCTATCACCACCAAAAGTACATTTTTTTTTGGTCATTTTCTTAATATTTCGGTTTCCTATTGGTAGAACGGAAACATTAATTTTAGAATATTAAAGAACACAAAGCCTAGTCATAAATCGCAATTTTCTTTTTAAAAATTATGTGCCGTTTAAGAGAAAATAGCGTTTTAGCACTACTAAAAATGCGAAATTTGAAGCTCATTTTCACAGAAAATGTTTGAGTTTTGAACATACTTTATTGAAGTTATTTGTAGCACTTACACTCGCAAATATAATGTTTACAAATAGCTGATAATGTGCATATTAAAGATGTGAGAGAACTTTCAAAAGAATTACAATTATGCAATTTTTGAAAAAAACAAAAAAAACTCACAATAAACTTTACGCTATACTAAAGAGTGTAATTAGCACTATCTGTTACAAAAGTTTGAAGAAAAAATTTGCAGCCAAATATGAGAAAATGGCGTTTGAGCGTTTCTGAAAATGCGAAATTTTGGGCTACTTTTCACAGAAAACGGTTGTGTTTTCGAGAAACTTTACTTGACATTATTTAAAGAACATGTACTCGTAAATATAATAATGTGAAAAAATCGCTGCTAATGTTAATAATATCGACGTGAGAAACATGTGAAAAAATTTACATTTTTGTAATTTTTGAAAACACCAACCTACAGAGCATTATGGCTTTTATGTCATCTGATAGAGTCCATTTACCACTATCCCTACCAAAAGTTTAATGAAAAAATTTGGAGCCGTTATTGAGAAAATCTTGTTTTTGTATTTTTTTAAAAAATTGCCCATATTGCACGCAATATTGCACGAAAACTACTAAAATTTTGAAAAACATTTATATGACCTTTATGAAAGAACTCAATATGCAGAATAAATTTTATATGAAGAAAAAATCTATATCTTCAATTTTGTAGCTGGAGAAAGACGCCGAAAAAAATTAAAACTTTCACAATTTTCGAAAATTCAGAGTTATCCGTGAAAATCGGACCTATGCCGTGTTAATAAGTGTATTTTACTCTAATCATACAAGAAATTTAAATACAAAATTTGGAGCCGTTTTTGAGAAAATTTTGAAAATCCCCGGGGGGCTTCATATAAAGTAATTTTGAAGAATATTTTTCAAAATCTCAAAGCTTCGACTAGAATCAGATCGACCTATCCATTTTGGAAGAAATCGTACGTATGGTTTAGGCGCTAGTGGTGTTCACAGACGGACAGACGGACGGACGGACAGACAGACGGACGTTTTCCTTTCAATTGTTTTTTCGGTATCAAGGACCTAGAAAACAGGGTTTCTGGCTACGCCACGTGTAAGGGGATTTTTTTCTTAATTAGGAACTGGTTTTATCTACTTTTTCCTTTTCACGGCCCGGCAATTAATTTTTTTCCGCCGAATATTGGCCATTTTTTCGCGCATCATTACATAACTTTCCCTATACTACGTATATCACTCCGTGTATACGTACGTATACGGGAAAGTAATAATTATAACAAATCTTCAGGTATGGTCTGTAAATCATATCCTCTACATGTTACCTTATTAATTTTTTAATGTTATTGAAAACTAATATCAAATGCATGTTTACCATTGTAAACATTCTTAGAAACATTACCTGCAAATCTATTTGGATTATCTTTAATTTTTAGTTTTTAGCATGCAAATTCTGCAATTTTCAATTTACATTCTGCATTATATTCTTTGATTGCACAATTTAAGTCGTGGAATTTTTTTTTCGAATTTGTGTATAAATAATGACTATACTAGTTTGGTTGTTTATTTTTACAATATTGATTGTGTATGATTTTACAATGATTGTGTATCTATTTGATAATTAACTGATAGTGTAAGGTGAATAACTGGTATATTTACTTACCACATTTCGCATAACATTTTCGTTGTTGAAATTCTTGACGCAATATAATCATTGTCATTTAATTTTGTCCTTTTTTGGGTAAAACTTCAACCAATTTCTTTTTAATATGTTGATTTTCGCCTCACTTTGGAAACTTCTAAATTTACTTTATACTGTGGAATAAAGTTTTTACTACGAAGAGATCAGTCAAGTCTACTGTTCATCGTGCTATCAATAGAAGTCATCTTGTCCCCCAAAAATGCCCAAGTCGTTCGCAGCGCTTAAGCGAGAGCTGTGAGAACTAGCCTCACATTAGCTTCAGTTTTAGACTGGGAGTGAACGCACCTATATCTCTTAAGGCGCGTCCACGCGATGCGTCTTTTCTGTGCGTCACGGGAATAAAAAGGCATGCGGAAAGTTGAAAGACGAACGTTCAACACAGCGCTCGTGCGCTACCCTGTCCACACGGTGCAACGCTGTGCGGGACTTGTTCTATTCTGTACAATGGATCCAGCAGCTATTTGCACGACAATTTCGGTAGATTATTTTATAATCAGTCGAAAGAAGAGAAAAACTTCAATTTTCCCTATGATCTTGAATGAACTGAGGAGTGAGTTCTTTGTTTTCAAGCGACATTTGGAAAATACATAACCTTAAATGAAAGCTATTGCATTTAATTGTTTCAGATATATAATTTAGTACATAAATTTCGAAAATTGGTATTACTGTAAAATTAAAATAATAATTAGGGAGAACTAAATATTCTTCTCTTGTCACTACAACATACCGAAAAGATATTGAAATCATCACATGTTTATTTTCACTAGTTTCCACAATTTATCTTAACAGGTTGGACGCCAACGAAATTTTTGTGTTTTTGGATCCGTAGTGTCACAGCTATTCTGCTCGCATAGCGCCCGCCCATTGTTGTCGCGTTCGTGCCCGCACAGGAGCCGTTGCAGACATCTGGTAGGATGTTTTTGCAACTTTTAGTGCTATTCAATTGTTATGTTGCTAAATTATACTACTAGAGCGCTCCTAAAGCGCCAAACGGTGGTTATTGAGTATTTTTTTCTATAAGAAGAAGCTTGCGCTATTGCATGCGTCCAGGGGCGGGATTTCGGATCTTTTATTGGGGGGGCAAATTTGGGCGCTATTATAAATATCAAAATATTCGTTTCCATGCTTTAAGTTAATTAATTGTGCTGCAATTATACACATTGCTTTCAATTTTGTTAATTATTATTGAATGTTATTAATTATATTAGTTGCACACAGCGGTGAGATTCCGCATTGTTACTTGAACGGTCCGAAATCTTAATTCAACGATACATTTTTACTTTCCCGTATACGTACGTATACACGGAGTGATATACGTAGTATAGGGAAAGTTATGTAATGCTGCGCGAAAAAATGGCCAATTTTCGGCGGAAAAAAATTAATTGCCGGGCCGTGAAAAGGAACTAGTGGTGCTACAGAATGGCACAGACTTTCCCGTATTAGTTTTCTATTTCCTTGGATCGTCGCTAGCTATGCGGATTTGCCACATACTCTTTCTTGCCAGCTACCATCTATCACCGCCAAAAGTGCATTTTTTTGGATTTTCTTAATTTTTTCGGTTTCCTATTGGTAGAACGAAAATATTAATTTTAGAATATTAAAGAACACAAAAACCTAGTCATAAATAGCAATTTTCTTTTCAAAATTATGTGCCGTTTAAGAGAAAATGGCGTTTTAGCGCTACTAAAATTGCGAGATTTGAAGCTCATTTTCGCAGACAATTTTTGAGTTTTCAAAATACTTTATTTGAAGTTATTTGAAGCTCTTACACTCACAAATATAATAATGTTTACAAATTGCTGGTAATGTGCATATTCAAGATGTGAGAGATCTTTCAAAAAAATACAATTATGTAATTTTTGAAAAAAACAAAAAAACTCAAAATAAACTTTACGCCATACTAAAGAGTGTAATTAGCACTATCCGTGACAAAAGTTTCAAGAAAAAATTTGCAGCCATTTATGAGAAAATGGTGTTTGAGCGTTTCTGAAAATGCGAAATTTTGAGCTACTTTCATAGAAAACGGTTGTGTTTTCGAGAAACTTTACTTGATATTATTTAAAGCACATGTACTCGTAAATATAATAATGTGAAAAAATCGCCGCTAATGTAAATATCGACGTGAGAAACATGTGAAAAAATTTACATTTTTGTAATTTTTGGAAAAACCAACCCATAGAGCAATATGGCTTTTATGTCATTTGATAGAATATATTTACCACTATCCCTACTAAAAGTTAAAGAAAAAAATTGGAGCCGTTTTTGAGAAAATCTTGTTTTTGTAATTTTTTAAAAGTGCACATATTGCAGGCACGAAATTAATTGCACGAAAACTACTAAAATTTTAAAAAACATTTACATGACCTTTATGAAAGAACTCAATATGCAGAACAAATTTTATTTGAAGAAAAATCTCTATCTCCAATTTTGTACTTGGAGAAAGACGCCGAAAACAATTCAAACTTTCACAATTTTCGAAAATTCAGAGTTATTCGTGAGAATCGGACCTATGCCATGTTAATAAGTGTATTTTACTCTATTCATACAAGAAATTTAAAGAAAAAAATTGGAGCCTATTTTGAGAAAATTTTGAAAATCTCCGGGGGGCTTCATATAAAGTACCTCCAAATTTTGAAGAATCGTTTTCAAAATCTCAAAGCTTCGACTAGAATCAGATCGACCGGGGAATATCCATTTTGGAAGAAATCGTACGTATGGTTTAGGCGCTAGCAGTGTTCACAGACGGACAGACGGACGAAGTACAAAATTATTTATTGTGGTACAAAATTAGTAGACAAATAGAAGATAATAATTGGCTAGTTGGATTTGAATTTGTGACTAGTGTGGGTGGCTTGGCAGGCACTTTTGTTTCATGCCACACGCAATTTTTTTCTGTTTTTCGATTGCATTATCTCCGTTGGGGGACCAGATAAATTTTTGAAACAAATACTCCTGAAAGGTCACTATAGTAGCAAACCGCTGTATACATTTCAACTTCGAAGTGTGACTCCAAGGGGATTTAAAAAATTCGTCAATATGTGCAAAAAGTGTATCTTTTGCAACCGTTTTTTAATTGGTTATAGGTGAGTACAAAATTTTTAATTGTAACTTTAATTGTAAATTTTTAATTGTAATTGTTTTAGTTGTAAATTTTTAATTGTAATACGTAACCTGTAATATGTGCCGGTAGTTCTTAGCGATCTCGCACCGAAGGATCGCGGGTTCGACTCCCGCCTTGGGCATGGTTGCATTTCTATTCGTCCTTTCACCCCCTGTCATCACCATATCATTTCATCTTCACTGTTACCAAAACGTCACAGTTAACAAATAACAAAAAACAGACATGCAATTCCATGAAATCCCGCGGTCTAGTTATTAGAATCGAATAAAGAAACATAATTATTAATGTCAAATTTTGTGTGACGGTACACTTAAACTTTACACATTAATATATTTTTTGACAAAACATATGTAAAAATTTTGCTTTCACTATTTTGTTCTTGTTTCTGAATAAAATAATTACATGTATGTAGCAATTTTTCACATGTTAAGTGTAAAATTGAATATTGAAATTAAATTATTTGAGGAAAGTGACGATCAAATAATTTTCTTTACAAATAATGATCAGTGTTAAGTATTAGAATTAAATGATTGATGTATTTGAATTGTAATTAAAATTTACAGTTTTAATGACATACAAATTGCGTGCATTGAAGTACATAAATATTAGCTACGCAATGTTAAATCGACGAGATAAAAACATTCGACATTCTGGAAAGTGGACAAAAATGTCAGTTTGCCAAACTTTACCATGCACGAACTTTAACGATTCATAGCAATAACAAACCTTTTTTAAAATTATCGTAGTAAAAGTTGCTGTTGTCCAAAAAGAACCAAAAAACTTTTTTGTTATAAAAACCTTTTTGTTATAATAATACAACCGACATTAGATTAAAACAACAGATTCCCATTTATAATAACAGAAAAGGGAAGTTATTATCAGTGGCTTAGCATGATCATTTTTCCTGGGTAGGCTGCAAAGCAGATTAACGTATTATTTGACACTCCTCTGTTGTCATTAACGAAGAGATGTTATTCTCTCGATTACCCAGGGGATACTAGAATAACGTGAGTCAATGGCCACCGAAGTTTGCTATTTTGCTATAACTTCTAGGAGAACAAAGTATCTATGAGATTGTCGTCTGGTAAAGTCATATTTCCTTCAGTAAACAATAACACTTGTATTATTCATCAGCTATTGATTAAATTCTAATTTGAACTAAACGCGATGAACTAACATTAATTTCTCACCTGCCAGATACAAGAGATGAAATCTTCTTACTTTCTTGATCTGGATCGTTTCACTATAATAAAAGTTCGTGCGTTCGCCAGTACTGCAAGAACTCAACTGAGCTCTTATTCTTATGACGTCGCAGAGATGTCATCGCCACCTATACCGAAAGCCCTCTGACTGAGGACTAGGACAGTGGTCCGCATTCATGTTGGACAAACATTTATTTCACAGCCCGCAAAAACAATTTAAAAATGAGAGAACCAAATGGGTGGACAACAGGCTTATTATAATTAACGACTGATTTATTTTGCTCTCTTTTGTCCCTGTCACTCACGGCTGTCGTTAAGACATTTTTAATTTTCTTATTAATAATAGAGTATTTATTTTGGTCTATAAGAAAAATCCTAAGAATCAACTTTCCACGCCATTTACAAGACATTTCTCATCACAAGTGTGAATTAAACGAATTACGTGTGAATAGTACCGATTATAATAAATCGTACCGCAAGCCGCCCACTGTTTCCTCACACCTCTTTCAGCGCCTGTGAGGTTGGTCATTCCGATAAGCTGGGCTGATTTATGTGGGGGGGGGGGGGGGTGAGTGAGTGTCGTGGCGTGAGAAAGCCCGCCACTGACCCCACTGATCTACAGTGCCGAAAGGACACGTACTGTGGATGCGTTGAGGGCTCCGAAAGAAGAGACTTCGTTCTCTCTTTCGCGTAAGTTCGAAACTGAGTAGGAAGTACAAGATGTCAAACCTACCATGATTTTACGCATGAAACTGTTTAATTTCTAAGTAAATATCATTTAAAAGTAAAATATAATTGAAAGATTTTTTTTTAATACGGGATATTCACAGTAACGCTGAACATTATCCCGCGCGTTTTATAATACTGAACTTAAGTTTGCCAATTTATTTAAGCAGTATGGTATTATCTTAGCTTAATAAAATTATTATTCCCTTAATTATTATTAAAATTCTTCTGAAAATACAGAAAAAAGTAAATCTTTTTTACATAAACTTGAATGCAATGTCTAAATATATTTTTTAAAATATGTCCCAACATTGGGGGGGCAGTTGCCCCCCCTTGCCCCCCCCCCCGAATCCCGCCTCTGCATGCGTCCATCGTTTTGACGAAAGGACGCATGCCCCAAACGCGTGCGCTACATGCGCTAGACGCATGCGTTAGACGCATGCACAGAATTGAACGAAAAGACACATCGTGTGGACGCGCCTTTACACCGTGGTACACATTATGAAGCCTCGGTCACTGAACCGAGCCCAGTTAACGCTTGTGTTTGCTACAGAGACCGTGATTGGTGTTCAAGCGTCCCGTGACATTAGGGAGTTTTAGCTCCAGGCGTAAGGAGGCATTCTTAAGAAGGCTTAAACTCTATTGATCACGTGACTAATGACTTTATACAGTCGTAATGAACAACGTTCAGAAGCGTTTTAGCATCAGTGTCATTGCATTATGCATTATGAGAAATGAAGCATTTCAAGCGTTCAACAAAGAAGTTTGCATAATATACAAAGAGTAGGCGAGTGGTGAGGCATTTAAATCACGATACGAGTCAAGAGAACTATAACAAATCTACATAATGCACGGAGTTTTAGATTTTGTGGCCCTCCGCGATGAGTATGCAGTATAGAATTTTGAATCGGCTTTTCTTGAGAATGTAGGAAGAATCTTAAAACAACGTTCGTCGTGAACATAGGACATAACCTAACCCGAAGATATGATTTCAACTTCTTTATCGTGAATTTCTTTCCTGTCACCTCTCCAACATTTCCCATTACTTCTTGCCAGCGTTGTGGAGTTGGTAAGGAATAATTGTAACTGCTTCACATACTATACGCGCACTTTTTCTTGATACTCCACAGCGGGGGGTGCGAGGGGAGGCAGGTTCTGTTTACGTCACGACAGTGCAGAGCTGTCAACATCCACAGGAAACTCAGCGTAAAAGCGCGTCTTGGACTAGATAGCAATGAGAAACAATTTCAGTTTTTTTTAAATTGTAAAGAAATAATTAATAATTGTAGAAATTATTGAGTAAACGAAAAGGTGCATGGTACGCAGAGGTCGTTATAAAGAGAGAGCGAAAACTGAGAAGTCCGAATTGTAAAGGAAGAAGGTGAGCAGCACTGCAAACTGAGCCGTGACGTTCCGAGTGGGGCTCATGTTTTCTGCCGAGCCGTGCTGTGCCGGGCTGAGCGAGAACTAGGGAGCTGGAGGATCAAGAAAAAGTGCGAGCGTAGTACGAGAATCGGTATTTCAGAGATGGAAAATGCAACCTTTCCTGTTTGTAGGCGGCCATTTTGCAGCTTGTAAGGTGACCGTAGAGACTCCTACAGGCGTGTATACTATTTATGAAGGTAAAAGGTCATACCTTAGGCCTACGGTAAGACGTTATGACTTCAAGGTCCGTCACGTGACTGTTAGTGCATAACGCCGCTACCTTAGACGTAGCGCTAAAACTCCCTAATAACCGGGTCTGCTTATCTTTAAGCGTCGATGTGCAAAAGTCAATGACCCCCATCTCGATCAGGTTTTTCTCCAGTTTCCCTGATCCATTGAGCAAGTGCTGAGATGGTCCCTTGTTTTGCTTCTGGACGTAAATGTAGCTTCACTGTGCGCACGTTTTGTTGAGCCCTCCTTATGCTTGTAGTGGTAGGAGTGGAACTGATGTTCATTACAATTTTGTTAGCAATGCAGAAAAATCAAATCAGCAGTTCATTTACCGTTGAAATTGATTTTCTATCATTCGGGAACAAACATTTTTCAAATTTTTATTTTTCTAAAATAATAATTATTTTCTAAATTCTTGTTTCTAGTTTTTTTAAATGTTGCTTTCTTTATATTCTGGACCTCAAGAGAATGTGCGCATATAATCTCTTTACCCACACGTCATATACAGTTTTTTACTGTTTTTTACCAAATAAATAAAAAATAAACAAGCTCTCTACTAACGTATAACAATCCCAGAAGTGAAGTTCCGCAGGGTCTAATTCCGGGGCCCCCTCCTCCTGACAGCGCAACCAAAGTATAACCAGTATGTTCACTCGCGGCAAATACCATTGAAAAAGTTTTTTCGAACACGTGACGTCCGCCATGTTCTTGGTATAACACCCAGCGCGCGAAATACATAATTACTACATTTAAAATGATTTTCTTACATTTATTTTATTCACAAGTTCAATTCATTTTATTATTCTATCCATTTTCTTCAAATTCCCCGTCCTCTGAAAAAATAAACACATACACCCAGTTCTCATATAACACGGTGTATGATATCCGAATGTATCTGCTGAAATTCTATTGGCTGACAACCACAAACATGGCCGAGGGTCTACCCAGCTCAAAACTAAATTTTGGAGCAAGTGAACGTACTGGTTGTACTGTGGCGCCACCACAAGCAGCGCGCGTTCCGTGACAGCTGCGGGAAGCGGTGCACGCGCCCCTGGACGGGCTGCAGCCGCGGCGGCGCCCCAAGGACGCGGTGGTGGCCGGCAAGGCGCTGCAGGAGGGCGCGCGGGCGCTGGAGGCGCAGCGGCCGCGCCACGCGCTGCAGATGCTCAGCCAGGCCGTCGTGCGCGCGCCGCACCCCGCGCACCACACAGGTGCGACTGCGCATGCGCCAAGAGCTGCAGCGGGAGATTATACATTTTGACACTTATCTTCATCTCGTAAATCTGAAGTTCGTTAAGGTTCAGTTATAAGTATCGGACTGTTATACCCTAGATCGCGGGTTCTAACCCTATCGCAGTCGTGGGTATTTAAGGGCGAAAAATCTTTCTTACGCCTGCCTTCGAAGTGGAAGTAAACTCAACTGTCCCATGTTATTAGATTTACTTCATGTAAAATATCCTGAAGCCTAAATGTAGCCTCCGAGCCAAATTCAAATCTCCTGTTTCGTCGCCCACCTTTTTGTACGCTAGTTGGTGAAAGGAGCGTAGCAAAAATTGCGTGGTCAGGTGGAAGAGCAGGCCTCATGGCCTGAGTCTCGCCACGTAAAAGATAGCATCAATTCAATTCAATGTTTAAAATTCGTTTGTGGCGGCGATGGTGTAACGGTTACTTCATACCGGACTGTTATACCCAAGTTCGCGGGTTCAAACCCGATCAAAGCCATGGATTTTTGGGGGCGAAAAAATCCTTCGTACGCCTTCCTTCGGAGGGGAAGTAAAGCCGACTGTCCCATGTTGTAAAAGATCCTCAAGCCTAAATGGCGCCTGAGCAAAATTCAAAATCGCCGGTTTCGTCGCCCATGGAATACCTTCTTTCTCCGCTAGTTGGTGAAAGGAGCGTAGCGAAATTTGCGTGGTCAGACGGAAGAGCAGGCCTCATGGCCTGAGTCTCGCCACGTAAGGCTCATAAGGCAATTCAATTCAATTATCTGTTGGTTAGTCTTGGCTGTTGGTTAGTCTTTATAGCAAAAATCCCAGCCGAAATTGTATTTCCAGCTAACCTGCGACAAGTAATGAAAGCACTTGAACACACAACATGCAGTCAGATCGCTAAAAATAGAATATAAATCACAAAAAATCAAAAGGACAACCAGAAGCGTCAGTTCAAAAAGATGAATTTTCACAAACATAATAGGGCAAGGGACTAATATTACTGACATAATGGTCTTTCATCCACATGTAATATACGTTTTATCATATCATTACCTTTTTAACATTTTGACACATTTTCTAAGCGTATGTGATTAATGGTATTACATTGTAATCAGCCGCTAATTATTTTATATTTATTTTACTTTATTACATTGGATATTTCAAAATTATTTCTATATTTATTCCCCCTACTCCTACTTGCCCTCACGTTCTGGTGCCAATGCAACTGTTCCTCCTACCACTACTCAGTTTATCAATACTATTATTGCATACATTTGTTTGGGTCATGGACGGTCCCGTACGGGAATACCTGTAAACAACGTTTAATATGGCAACATGCACAGGACTACTAAATACTGGAATGATAACATGTTTTCAAAACAGGAAAAAAAGAACTTTAATTCTTTTCTTTGGTTGCTCACGGCAACAATGCAACAATACGTGGATATTCCCTCAAGCTTGGCAACATTATTTGGACACGAAATTACCATTAATTACATTACATGAAATTTCAATTAATGAAATTACGTGAGATTACCATCAATCCAGTTACAAGAAATTACCATTAATCAGCTGATTTGCAATTGTTTTATGTTCAGGAATTCCTTTACTAAAAAAAAACAGTATCATTAACAAACTCTTCTTATACGTACGTATTTGCCAAATACAACAATGAAAATGTAAAGAAAACAATACTAAATTTTATATTGCCGGCTGACAAACAATTACGTTCGTTCTGTTTTAAAATTTCGAAAATTCCACTATTCTTGCCAATGTTTATTTAATTTATTTGAATGCACGCGAGCACAGATCTGATTTTTAATAATTACGCTGCGAATGCGAAACTTCCCTGTTGCTGCGTCGTCGAAAACAGCGCCGTTGCCAGTTCGGTCGTTCTATGCGCGCTCACTCGCACGCGCCGACGTACTCGCGCGCTCCAATCTTGCACGCGCCGGTTTTCTTCAAAATAATTCTCCCCAGGAATTCCATACATTGTCTGATCACCTCGAACCACAAATTCACAAATAAATAATACTTCTTCTTTCTTCTAATTGGCTCACTGCATCAACAAATGTTCGCGCTGTTTACATGTCCATTACGCACTTTCGATTCGCCGCCAAAATGTCAAAGTCCGAAATATTTTACAAATTATGAGTTCGTCAACCACGGACACTATGTCTCTCTCACTGCTGACTAGACAGAACTCTCTACTAAAAACCACCTCGATTTAACATGTTACCTCGGAATATAAAAAATGCCGGCGAAATCCATTTTCACCTTTTCATTGTTGTTTCCATAATTTTACTAAAATGTCCAATATTACTTATTTTGACATGTTTCCGCGTTTATTCATTACGGCTTCTTCCCAATGTTAAGATTTTCTTGTCCAAACTGATGTTTTCGATTTATTTTACGTCGAAAATTGCTAATTTCTCTGTCGACATTACACATTAATTAGTCGCTTGTTTTTGGTATCATTAATTTGTAATATTTCTTTATTTCGAAAATTCAATGTTCTATAAACTCTTTAGATCATTTATAAATTTTGTTAAATTCATACCATGACGATTCACAACGCCTTTCGTTGCCTAATTAGCATTTCTTCATAAAATTTTGGTAATTCAAGTTACTATATTCGACATGTTCGACTGGGTTTTTTCTCTAAAATTTTTGATTCCAATTTTAAGCGAACCCGTCGTCCGATCGCGTTCAAATAAAAACCACAATGTTCATTTAATTATTCTCTAACTAACTGGACGGTCAGATTTTTCCCAAAATTATCGAATTCATTGTGTTCTCCAGAATTGCCGAAATACTCTTTCCGCGGCGCGCTGTTCTTTTGTCTTGCTCAGATCGATTCATAATACACGTTGTTTGTTTCATTGACTATAGCTCAATAAATATTTACTCTTTGTCCACAATTGTTTTTGGGGAATGTCTAATAAAATGAAATCATTACAATATGATAAAGGGACATTTTATCTTTGAGCAGGAAGCTTTGTTATATTGGATATAGTAATGATCCATTTAATTTCCTTCGAACAAGTAAGTAAACAGCATATGAAGGCGATTGGTTAGAGCAAAAGAAATAGTTTAAGTTGATAAAAGTTATGATATGAGCGATGGTTTGAAATAATGTACTAAATGAAACAATTCACCTCTTATAAATTCTTCTTCAGTTACGTTATTTTATTTAACCATGTATATTGAAACCTTTCCCAAATTTCGACGGGTGCTTCACATGCACGTCGTTTATCAGGTGTCATTCGGTGGTATCTACATTTCTAACAACATAAAGCTGTTATTGTGTACGAAGGATCATTTAGTGTTCGCCCCCTGCGTTGGAAGTGACATGAGCGTGTGTGGCAGCAGCGGCGGGAGGGGAGCTGGCGGTGGCGTTGGCGGCGCGCGCGGAGGCTCTGGAGGCGCTGCGCGAGTACTCCCTGGCGCTGCGCGACCTGCGCGCAGCCGACAAGCTCGGCCACCCCACGCTGCCCAGGTGAGGCTGCAACTTCACTATTTACACTTCACTATTTACACTTCACTATTTACACTTCACTATTTACACTTCACTATTTACACTTCGATATTTACACTTGTGTAAATATTGAAATGTTCCTGTAGTCCGGAACTGTACAAGACTACAGGAACCGCCAAACTACCAATTGCAGATATTTTATTCCTGGAGTTCAGAGCGGACTGCAGAACCAGTCTCACTCTTCTGGAATACTCCCTGCGAATTCTCTCTTTCATTGTGTAGTTCGAGATGGTCTCACATTCTTCAATGCCCAGATATTTGTAAGTTTTACCTGGCTCAAGATCTTGAATCACAGTGTGTCTATCAACTTCAGTGTTCTCTGACGTGGTCATTTTGCCTCTTTTTAAGTTGACTTTTGCACGCTTGTCAAGACCAAACTTCATGCAGATGTCATTGCTAAAGTCATTCACAACAGACAGAATTTAGGAGAGAATCGCTTCATTCTTAGCAAACACTTTAAGGTCATCCATGTATAATAATAATAATAATACTTTATTGCACAAAAAAAGTACAACGGCGAGTCTCAGTAATTGAATTACTGCTTGTCAGACTAACCAAAAACAAATACAGAAGATCATAAACATAACATCAAAAGAGAATAAACATAAGTAGGGAAAAAAAGCATAAATGTAAGTACATGAGGGTTAGAAATTGAAATAAGTTACATAAGTACAATATAACTGTAAGTGTATAGAAGATATGAGGCAATATAACATGACAGGAAACATTGAAGTAATGCTAAATATATATATATATATATATATATATATATATATATATATATATACATATATATATATATTGAAACGAGTCGTGGATAGACTCTGCACAAGATTTGTAAAAAAAATAGAAAGAAGGAAAGGGGACAGGGATTCTTGTCCGGGAATGGGCTCCGGCAAATCACGCGCACACTGGAAATGGTGATTAATAAGAACTTTTTATTACAGAAATAATTATTTTACAAATTTGGTTGCCTTTGGCGCTTATACTAGCATTCATTCTGTTTTTCCCTTGCGTTTGATTATATCCCCTTCCGCTATCCTCCGCCCTCCCGGGGCTTCTCTTCCTATAATGACTCCAATATTTGGTGGGGCCTCAACACGAAATCACTGTTCTCCACGGACTACTTATCCTCCCTCCCCAACCTTCCAGCCGCTTTTACTACTGATACTCCAACCTGACTTGCGTTGCTGCCTGCTCGCTCCTCCACCGTCGAGCCGGCGCCGAGCGCCGCGCCGTCCGCGTCTCCCCGTGCCGCGGGGGGGGGGGGAGGCCGGCGCGGGGAAGGGGGTGTTGCGATGCCGCCCCGGTCGCTTATTCCATGCGCGGCCTGCCGACGTCGGGTCCGCCGCCTCGCCCTTCGGGTATGTTCGTTGTATTCGGCTGCGCTCGGAAGACCGGTGGACGTCCGTCGCCGTTAGCTGCTCCCCATTCCACTCGTGGCCGCAGTTGTGCTTCTAAACGTTCCCACAACGTTTCGACTGCATCCGCATGTGGACTTCAACCCAGGCAGCAATAGTTGTCGACCGTTCACCGAGTTTGCTCCCAATGAAGTCGAACACTGGTATACACCGTTCCACTTCTCCGCACAGTTCCATTCACTCCACGTGGAGATCTATCACTGCGGGCGATACTCCACCGTGATCCCATGTCCGTCTCGTCTCGTTTCACCTTCCAACTAGTGCTTCACTCTCGTCACTTACTTTCCTTGACGCCACGCCTTTCCAGTCCTCCGGCACCACGTTCAGTCCTACGGCACCATGTTCACTTTCACTAATCTCACCAATCAACAATCCGCGCCACTCCGCACGTCTGCCTCTCATGACATTCTCTCCGCTCCTGACTCGCGCCTCGTGGCCTTCGGTTGCTCGCCGCGAACCGACTCCGGTTCCTCGCACCCGAATCCGTGGTGTTCCGGCCGCTGCCGCGCAGTTCAAATTCTTAATATGCGTCAGAACGCATTGTTATCACGTGAGTGATAACAATTCGTTTCATCGTGTATATATATATATAATATAATTTACGTGACTCATCCTGTATATATATATATATATATATATATATATATATATATATATATATATATATATATATATATATACAGGATGAGTCACGTAAATTTAGCACCTCCTGTAACTTTTGAACGGTTGAAGATATTGCAATACAGTTTTCACGGAAGTGAATGAGGGAATGGGGCTAATTGATATATGTATTGATTTCTCTTTTATCACTTGTATTTTACGAGATATTTGAGGTAACTTTGTTTTTTCAAATGGGACTATACATATTTTTTCAGTCTATCATGACAAGCATAAAAATACGAATCCAAAGATATAAATATTGTTATATGTTAGATAAGCATTTTTTTGAGTAATTGTGATTTTTTTGGGACTCTTTTTGAGTAATTGTGATTTTTTAAATTTATTTATTCTTATTGCGCTTTGTTTCAAGATCCCATTAATACGTATCTTATGAAACCCCATTAAATGGAGTTGAAGTTATAAACAATTTTATTACGATACAAACTTATGACAAATCCATATTTTCCATCCTTTAATTCCTTCAATCAAAGAAAGTCGAAAATCTGAAAATGCGGAAGGATGGAAAGCACAGTTCAGGAAAAACTGCAATGGTTTTGTGAATATTTGGAATATGTTTCGTATCTTCAAATCTCCCTTCCCTTGCCGGGCGCGCATTGCTGGTGGAGCGCTGCATGACCTTGTGTGGTGGACTATTCAAAATGTCCGTTAAACCCCAGTCGCAAAAATCTAAATTAATCCAAAAAATGCTTATCTAACATATGACAATAGGTACATCATTGGATTCGTCTTTTTACGCTCGTCATGGTGGAGTGAAAAAATATGTATAGTTCCATTTGAAAAAACAAAGTTACCTAAAAAATCTCGTAAAATACAAGCGATAAAATAGAAATTAATGCACGTATCTATTAGCCCCTTCCCCTCATGCACTTCCGTGAAAACTGCTTTGCAATAACTTCAACCGTTCAAAAGTTACAGGAGGTGCTAAAGTTACGTGACTCACCCTGTATATATATATATATATATATATATATATATATATATATATATATCAAGAAGTGTACAAAAAAATTAATATAATACATCAAGAAACGCCGAAGAAAAATTAAAAGTTAAGTTTAATAAATTTACAAAGTTTTTCACAAAATGATTTGAAGGGAAGGGCTTTAAGCTTATGAGGGATTAAATTGTAGAAGTGTGGACCAAGATAGCTAAAGGATGCCTCGAATTTGGTAGTACGATGAACGGGAATAACAAGTAGGAAATTGGCAAATCGGGTAGTACGTTAAGCAGACGCATTAGATTGTGAAAAAAGTTTAAGTCGATCCCGAAGATAACTGGGAGAATTAGAGGAGAGCTCAGAGTGTACCAGTAAGCATAGGTGAAATATCCATCTCTGTCTCATGGTGAACCAGCCTGACTTATCCATGAATGGTAATATATGTTTATATTTCCGAACATTGAAACAGAATCTTAAACACACATTCTGAATAAATTGAAATCTAGCAAAATTTCTTTGAGATAGTACAGGACTATAAACAATATCACTGAAATTAAATAACGACAGAATGAGAGTATTGCACAACATTAGCTTATTTGACTGTGTTAATTGGTTGCGATATTGATATAGGGACCTTAATCTCAAATATGCTGCTCTACATTTGATTAACACATGATGATGAAAATTCCAGCCACAGTCCATCGATAAACCAAGATTTATTATTATTATTATTATTATTATTATTATTATTATTATTATTCCTCTAAACCACGACTAAAGATGTTAAGTGTCGGCTGAGTATAAAATCTACTCCAGGTTGCAACCAGCTACCTAAGGAGTAGATCTAGGGACTGTCGATGCCTCTACAATACTTTGCGCAAAATGTGAGCTGTTCCAAATAAAGCGATTTCTTGCACTTTCCAGTCTTTTGAATTAACTGGGAGTTTAGACAAGTTCTTACACAAGTTTTGCGGAACAAATCCCAGAGCTCCGATAACTATCGGGACGACCTGTGTTTTTACGCCCTACATTCGGCTGATCTCGATTTCCAAACTCTTGTATTTAAGACGTTTCTCTGCCTCCTTGGTAACGTTTTGATCGAAAGGTACAGCAACATCCACAAGTAAACACGATATGTTCTCCAAATCCTGGATGACTATATCCGGTTTGTTTGCCGCTATCGTGCGATCAGTTTGAATTTGTTGGTCGTACAATATCGTACACAATCCAACAGACGTCACCGGTTTCGGTGAGTGTTCGTACCACTTGGGGCATGTGTTTGGAACTTCGAGGGCGGTACAGATCTGCCAGTGGAGGTAGCTACACACCCTGTCCTGTCTTTTCAAGTATTCGGTCTTTGCTAGGATTGGACAAGTTGAGACAATATGATTAATGGTTTCTGCGTGTTCCTGACAAATGCGGCATTTTTCATCTTGGGAAATTTTGAGAATAGTTTTATCATAATGTCGTGTTCTCAAGGCCTGATCTTGGGCAGCTATTACAAGTGCTTCCGATTCTGGCTTCATTCTTCCCCTTTTAAGCCACATAAATGATTGACCTTTATTGATCTGCACCTTGTTCATTCGTTTCAAATATTGTCCGTGGAGTGGTTTGTCTCTCCACGATTTCTTTAGCATTTTTTGTGTCTCAAATTCCATGTTAAGTAGCATCAGAAGTTCAGTGTCTCTGTCATTCTGGGTGTCTTGCATAGTTTTGTTCGCAATGCTTCTTGCTACACTTACAATGCCTCTGTTTCCCATTCTTCGGTCAGATTTCATGACCTGCCTCATTAGTGGGTCATCTTGATGGCTGACTACATACTTTCCCATCCCGGTTATTGCATTGTGCCAGGAGGCTTCAATTTGTCTCAGGCCTCTGCCTCCTTCCTTACGTGACACATAAAGTCTATGTACATCAGCTCGGGGGTGGGCAACGTGATGCATTGTAAGCAGTTTTCTGTTTTTTCGATCCATGATGCGAATTTCCTGTTCAGTCCAGTGTTATTATTATTATCGCGTCCCATTATTATTATTATTATTATTATTATTATTATTATTCCTCTAAATCACGACTTAAGATGTTATGTGTCGGCTGAGTATAAAATCTACTCCAGGTTGCAACCAGCTATCTAAGGAGTAGATCTAGGGAGTGTCGGTGCCTCTACAATACTTTGCACAAAATGTGGGCTGTTCCAAATAAAGCTATTTCATGCACTTCCCAGTCTTTTGGATTACCTGGGAGTTTAGACAAGTTCTTACACAAATTTTGCGGAACAAATCCCAGAGCTCCGATAACGACCTGTGCGTTTACGCTCCACATTCGGCATCCCGATTTCCAAACTCTTGTATTTAAGACGTTTCTCTGCCTCCTTGGTAACGACGTTTTGATCGCAAGGTACAGCAACATCCACAAGTAAACACGATTTGTTCTCCAAATCCCGAATGACTATATCCGGTTTGTTTGCCGCTATCGTGCGATCAGTTTGAATTTGTTGGTCGTACAATATCGTACACAATCCAACAGACGTCACTGGTTTCGGTGAGTGTTCGTACCACTTGGGGCATGTGTTCGGAACTTCGAGGGCGGTACATATCTGCCAGTGGAGGTAGCTACACACCCTGTCGTGTCTTTTCAAGTATTCGGTCTTTGCTAGGATTGGACAAGCTGAGACAATATGATCGATGGTTTCTAAGTGTTCCTGACAAATGCGTCATTTATCATCTTGGGAAATTTTGAGAACCGCTTTATCATGATGTCGTGTTCTCAAGGCCTGATCTTGGGCAGCTATTACAAGTGCTTCCGATTCTGGCTTCATTCTTCCTCTTTTAAGCCACATAAATGATTGATCTTTATTGATCTGCACCTTGTCCATTCGTTTCAAATATTGTCCGTGGAGTGGTTTGTCTCTCCACGATTTCTTTAACATTTTCTGTGACTCAAATTTCATGTTAAGTAGCATCAGAAGTTCAGTGTCTCTGTCATTCTGGTTGTCTTGCATAGTCTTGTTCGCAATGCTTCTTGCTACACTTACAATGCCTCTGTTTCCCATTCTTCAGTCAGATTTCATGACCTGCCTCATTAGTGGGTCATCTTGATGGCTGACTACATACTTTCCCATCCCGGTTATTGCATTGTGCCAGGAGGCTTCAATTTGTCTGAGGCCTCTTCCTCCTTCCGTGACACATAAAGTCTATGTACATGAGCTCGGGGGTGTGCAACGTGATGCATTGTAAACAGTTTTCTGTTTTTTCGATCCATGATGCGAATTTCCTGTTCAGTCCAGTGTTCTTATTATTATTGCGTCCCATTATTATTATTATTATTATTCCATTACATCACGACTAAAGATCTTATGAGTCGGTTGAATATAAAATCTACTCCAGGTTGCAACCAGCTACCTAAGGAGCAGATTCGGTGACTATCAGTGCCTCTACAATACTTTACGCAAAATGTGGGCTGTTCCAAATAAAGCAATTTCTTGCACTTCCCAGTCTTTTGAATTACCTGGGAGTTTAGACAAGTTCTTACTCAAATTTTGCGGAACAAATCCCAGAGCTCCGATAACTATAGGGACGACCTGTGTTTTTACGCCCCACATTCGGCTGATCTCGATTTCCAAACTCTTGTATTTAAGACGTTTCTCTGCCTCCTTGGTAACGACGTTTTGATCGCAAGGTACAGCAACATCGATAAGTAAACACGATTTTTTCGCCAAATCCCGGATAACTATATCCGGTTTGTTTGCCGCTATCGTGCGATCAGTTTGAATTTGTTGGTCGTACAATACAGTACACAATCCAACAGACGTCACCGGTTTCGGTGAGTGTTCGTACCACTTGGGGCATGTGTTTGGAACTTCGAGGGCGGTACAGATCTGCCAGTGGAGGTAGCTACACACCCTGTCATGTCTTTTAAGGTATTCGGTCTTTGCTAGGATTGGACAAGCTGAGACAATATGATCAATGGTTTCTACTTGCTCCAGGCAAATGCGGCATTTGTCATCTTGGGAAATTTTGAGAACCGCTTTATCATAATGTCGTGTTCTCAAGGCCTGATCTTGTGCAGCTATTACAAGTGCTTCCGATTCTGGCTTCATTCTTCCCCTTTTAAGCCACATAAATGATTGATCTTTATTGATCTGCACCTTGTCCATTCTTTTTAGGTATTGTCCGTGGAGTGGTTTGTCTCTCCACGATTTCTTTAACATTTTTTGTGTCTCACACTTCATGTTTAGCGGCATCAGAAGTTCAGTGTCTGTGTTATTCGACGTGTCTTGCCTAGTTTTCTTCGCAATGTTTCTTGCTACACTAACAATGCCTCTGTTTCCCATTCTTCGGTCAGATTTCATGACCTGCCTCATTAGAGGGTCGTCTTGATGGCTGACTACATACTTCCCCAACCCGACTATTGTGTTGTGCCAGGAGGCCTCAATTTGTCTGAGACCTCTTCCTCCTTCCTTACGTGACACATAAAGTCTATGTATATCAGCTCGAGGGTGGGCAACATGATGCATTGTTAGCAGTTTTCTGGTTTTTCTATCCATGGTGCGAATTTCTTGCTCAGTCCAGTCCACTAGTCCAAAACTAAATTCGGCTGCAGGTACCGCCAAACTACCTATTGCAGATATTTTATTCCTGGAATTCAGAGCGGACAGCAGGACCAGTCTCACTCTCCTATAATACTCCCTACGAATTCTCTCTTTCATTCTGTCATTCGAGATGGTTTCACATTCTTCAATGCCCAGATATTTGTAAGTTTTACCTGGCTCAAGATCTTGAATCACAGTGTGCGTATCAATTTCAATGTTCTCAGACGTTGTGAGTTTCCATCTTTTTTAAATTGATTTTTGCACACTTGTCAAGACCAAACTTCATGCAGATGTCATTGCTAAAGTCATTCACGACAGACAGCATTTGGGAGAGAATCGCTTCATTCTTAGCAAACACTTTCAGATCATCCATGTAAAACAAATGTGATATTGGCCTTTCATCACCATGGAGCTTAAAACCAAAGTCAGCTTGCGACAACTGTCTCGATAGTGGGATCAAACTAATGCAAAACAGCAGAGGGGATAGTGAATCTCCTTTATTATTATTATTATTATTATTATTATTATTATTATTATTATTATTATTATTAAAGTATGTGGCAGTAGAGTTGCAAATGGGAGTGCCAGGTTCCAGCTGCTGTGGCGCATGGCGCGCTGCCACCGGGGCCTGGCGCAGCCGCAGCGCGCCGCCGTGGCGCTGCGGGCGGCGCAGGCGCTGCTGGGCGCAGGCGGCGCGGCGGGCGGCGACGGCGACAAGGCCCGGGCGCACGGCGCGCGCGTGCTGGCCGACGACCTGGCCGCCGCCGAGGCCGCCGCCGCCGCCGACGGGCCCGACGCCCCGGAACCCCCCGACGCGCAACCCGCACGTGAGTGCCACAGCCAGCGGCATGCACGCCCGTACTAACCCCCAGCGCCCCTGATGGTACTTAAAAAAAGTTTAATGCTCTGGCGGGCGCGTCCCATCATTTCCCACCAGCAGGCGCTTGCAGCACCCCGTGCTAACCCCCAGAGCCCCTAATAGTTTTTCAAAAAATATTTAATTCTCCGGCGGGCGCGTCCCATCATTTCCCACCAGCAGGCGCGTGCAGCACCCCGTGCTAACCCCTAGGGCCCCTGATAGTTCTTCAAAAAAATTTAATTCTCCGGCGGGCGCGTCCCATCATTTCCCACCAGCAGGCACGTGCAGCACCCCGTGCTAACCCCAGGGCCCCTGATAGTTCTTCAAAAAATATTAATTCTCCGGCGGGCGCGTCCCATCATTTCCCACCAGCAGGCGCGTGCGCCACTCCGTGCCGCATTTATCAACTTCGATTTTCGCGGCAATACTTATTACTTTTTTATTGAATGTGAAGGAAATATTCTTTATTAACGTTTTTATACATTTTATTTCATAATATCTAAGTAGCATACGTAATAATATTAATAAGAATCTGATCATGAAGGTGAATGAATACGGTACAAAAGCGTCTTCTAACGTTTCTTTAGAAACAAGTATACAAATTTGAATTAGTAGTTAGTACTCCAAAATCTGTGTCATAAAGCTCAATAACAAAGTAGCAGTAAGAATTCTAGTGGATAAAATACGCAAATATTATACTTACACTAGCTGACCCGGCAAACGTTGTTTTGCCATATAAATTATTCCTCGGATTATTTTAGTAGAAAAAAATGACTAACTTATTGTCAGTGTTTAGGGTTGTGGTATAATTGATTTGAAGAGGCATGGAGCGCTGTGAACGTTGATGGATTATAAAAATAACACAATACCAAACATTTATATTTTTAATTAATTGTAATTTATTTTTTGAAATGATATGCATTGCTAATTATAAAATTTTTACTAAAAATCATATCAACCCCTCAACGCAATAGAGTGTACAATACTTTTTGTTATCCCATCTTAAGCTAACACAAATAAACTGGATGGTTTGCCCACTCGAGAGCATGCCACGTATAATTGACCGTGTCAAAAGCATTGTGTGATCAAAAATAAGCCACAAACATACATCGTTTGGCCTTGAGACTTATTGATAGTCATTGCAAATGCCAATCTTAAAGGAAATTGAAAACATATCTCTGGGTAACGTAAATCTGTGGGTATAATAGGGATCCGTGACAGTAATATATTCTCACCTCGAAATTTCCCATTTAAAATGATGGCTTCGACAATGATTTCCATTAAAACCCAGCAAATTAATCATAAATTATTAAAAATTACACCGAAATATAAAATGATAATTGTAAAATTACGATTAACGCCCAAACAATAAAAACAATGGCCGAAAACTGTAGTGAGTGAGAAACGGCTTATTGTATGACAGATCTCATCCCTACTCCGTGCTGCTTACTGGGTCAGAAGCAACGTTGCCAGATGTGAAACTTCTGATTGCGATGTTTTAAGTTCGAAAACGCGGATTTCTTCTAATGAATGCAGATTTACTAATATAATTTAAAAATAGGGGAAAACATCATTAATTCATACATCGACATAGAATTTCGTTTTATTAATTAAATAAATGCGATTTAGTCTCACTATATTTGTTCTATGTTTGTTCTCACTACATATATAATGTTCTCGAATCACTCAAGAAATTAAAAATATAAAATATTTTTGTTATAAATGTACTTTCAATTTATTTTCAATCTCTGTTTAATATGAAGCCGAGTAATGTAATTTCAACATTTTTAATTTCAACATTCCGCGAAGTGCATCATTTCTCCCGCTTGAATAAACGCAGTAAGAATCTGAACGACGATCCGTATTCTTATTTGGCGTATTCGGAAACGACTAACCAACATGTCACCTATTTGTCCTCTGAACCTCTAACATTAAGACAATAAAGGACGGAGTTCACGTCAACACCTTGGTGCTTGGTCATCAATTTTCGAATACGGCAATTGGATAAAGCCCTAATGATTGGTAGATGATTGGTGTTTCATTGCTTTCTATATTAATCGAATAAAGAGAGACAGAATTTTGAACATTCAAACTTTATCAACCATAGTTAGCGGGACATTTAACGATCGTTGTAATAACTGAGGAAATGAAAAAAATAGATTTTAATCCACTTTCATGGAAATGTGGATTTTTTTGGCATCCTCATCGCTTAGTGCGGATTAGGTGTTAATAACGCGGTATAATATGCGGAAATGCGGTACATCTGGCAACACTTGTCAGAAGTGACGCCGTTAGACGCCTTGGGGGAATACTGATCAAGTGATAATTACATCATGTAAATCAATCAGGGTTTTCTTTACCTATTGTTGCACTAAATGGCAGTAAAAACGAAAATCTATGCATTAAAAGACGGCAGTAGAAAATAATTAACGATAATAAATAAATCTTATCTAAAGAACAATCATTTAAAAAATTGTTATAAAATACATGTACACATTTTTAACAGTTCAACAATCAATCTGTTCCCATTTTGTATCGAGAATTTAATATCACCTTCCGAAGGCTAACTAAACATTAATTAAATTAGACTAATTAAACATTTCGCAGCAAGAAACATCACAAATTATTAAAACAAAGTTCCTAGTCCCAATGTCATATCTACCTGTAGTCAAATATTAATTGCTGTGCTTTTTTCCTGCTAATTATAGTATTAATAATATATTAGTCTCTAATATGCTTATGGCTCCTCCTAACGCAACAAAGTATCGCGGAGACAAACATTTTTCTAGCTGAGCCCGGCAGACGTTGTTCTGCCCCTACATCTCTCTTTCTCCTTCCCTCTCTCTCTTTCTCCGTCTCTCTCTCTTTCTCCGTCTCTCTCTCTTTCCCCGTCTTTCTCCGTCTCTCTCTCTTTCTCCGTCTCTCTCTCTTTCCCCGTCTTTCTCCGTCTCTCTCTCTTTCTAGTCTCTCTCTTTGTCCGTCTGTCTCTCTCTCTTTCACCGTCTCTCTCCGTGTTGTTCACATTTAATAGCAGTCTGCACATCGCTGAGCAGGTGCGTAATATGGAGAAACACCGTGTAGCGGATGAAATACCGCCGTGTGAAATACCCACCGTGTGTAGCGGGTTGCCTAAAAACTTTTGTCCGAAAAATTAAAAAAAATTCGGTTGAACCACCCTTATCACTAAGGGGTATAAAAAATAGTTATCAACATATTCTCAGACCTACTGAATATACATATAAAATTTCATGAAAATCTGTCTAGCCGTTTCGGAGGAGTATGGAAACTAAAACTGTGACACGAGAATTTTTTATATATATATATATATATATATATACACAAAGATGAGAAAGCGCGTGCGGTACGGAGTGCCGCAACCGTTGCAGAATTTGAATTACTAATCAATAACGGTCGATCGGCAGTGTCTAAAATCGTGATTTGAATGTCTCCGGTTGAAAATTTGATGAATGAAGAATAACTATGAGCTGAATAGTGCCACACCAATTATTTACACGAAATCAACAAAACTTTAAGAATGCGCCACTGAGTGCCACTACGTGCCCGCCGGAGGGTTAATACTACAGTTTTCAAAACATAAAATTAAAAAATGTAAAAAAAGTTATGTATGACTATACGCAAAAATTGACATAACCGAGCAATGTGACGCGCATCATTGGAAAATATTTATAATATGGAATGTTGTTGGTTCACGCGAGAATGTCAGTCAGTAATGAGAAATTTAGTTTTTTTTAACAAAACTTGTTTTTAATTCTTTTGGGGGGAGGAGGAAATCGGTGAAATTAAGAATAGGGGGCCTCCAAATGAACGTGGGCCCAAGGACCCCTAAAACTGTTAAAACGTCCCTTGCGTCGGGGTGGAAAGAGATGGTCCTCCGATACACCGATTCTTGCACGTTCTGCGCAGCACCACTTTGCGTCAGGAATCACATAACCACAACTCGGGCACTTCGTTTGAAAAGCCAGACCAGACGTTGGTCGCTATGTTGCTTAGAGAGCGAGAAGTGTTGAGAGACATTTTGAAAGTGGCATAAAGTGACAATTTTCATCGGTGACCAACCAAAATAACACGATGAAGGTGAAATTGAAATAAAAAATGCATATTTTTTTAAAAAAATGTGCTTGAAATATCTGTTTCAATGACTTGTAACAAGGTGACATTTTTGGCTTTTACTATTCCCGCTAATATTCTGACGCAACCTGGTGCGTGAAGTTCATTGGCTGAAGTCGAATACGGTACGCAAGAGCCCTCTTTCTCTTATCTCTTTCCACCGTGGCCAGCGCCGCGCCGGCCTCGAGAGGGACTTGCAGGAGAGGGGGAGTCCGGACCCCCTTCACCTACAAATATTATTTTCTTTCATACTACATACGAAGTATAGAGAATGTTATGTAATGCTTCAGCGAAAAACGGATATTTTTCGGCAGGAAAATTCATAATGTAGGTTTCTGATACCGATAAAGAATAGATAGTTGAAGATACATTTTATTTTCCAATCGTCTAAAACTGCTTGTGTCGTGTCACATAACGAATTTTTTCTAAAGACTGAATGTTCAGCTCCTACCATTTTATTTGTTTCAGTATTAATATTCAATAACATTTAATGTTCAATATTTAAAATATTCATGCAAGGAAATAAACCAATGGTTATCTTCATGGATCTCAAGGCATTCGAAATAATCGATTGGGTGCTAATTTCGAGAATGAAATGAGTCGTAACAAAAATTGCTTGTTTCATATCTTCAGCATTGAAATCAAATAATGGAATATAATAATGCCATGTCAGATGAAATTAGAATAAATTTAGGTGTTACGCAAGAACCAGCTTTCGATCCAATATTATATAGAATTTACGTAATTGACATAATAAAATAATGATAAATCGTTTGTAAATGATTGTAAAATTGCATTACTTGCTGATGATACTTTATTGGGTGTAATTAGAGAAGCAGAAGCAGAAAGTGAATGTGAGCTTTCGCGTTGGCAGCGCCGGCGCTGACGGGCGGGCCAGGGCCGCTGCCGGGGGCGGCGCGGGGCGTGGGCGTGGGGTCGTCCGACGCCGCCGGCCGCTTCGCCGTCGCCACCGCCCCCGTCGCCGCCGGGGACACGCTGCTGGTGGAGGCGCCGCTGGCCGCCTGCCTGCTGCCCGACTACTGCGGCTCCCACTGCCACCACTGCATGCGCCCGTGAGTACCCGCCCTCTACCCGCACATCTTGGGCCTTCGTATTTAAGACGACCCTCTTGATATGTGTTCCGAATGTTCACTTTGAAATGTTTCATGCACAAAAGTAACGATTACGCATTAGGGGAGAAAAATCTATAAATAATTTGAAGGTTTGGGGGCTCGAATTCCTTCTTGGTCCTCGGACTTGATTGTTCGTGTGCCTCTAGGACTAACTAACCTGGTTTGAAAAATTGACAATAAAGTTAAAAACAATTTATGTATTCCAATGACCACGAACAAAGAGAGATAATACGATATCAGGAAGGCTAAACATTATTGTGTATTAACATAAAAAATATATATTTCCCCATATTCTGCGTTACATTTGAAATGGGAGATTTCACAACAATCTAATTTAAATTTCTGTAGAATATAAAAATGGATGCATTAGTGAATGCTAAATAACACTTAAAGCCCCTTGAACAACAAAAATAATCAAAACAAACCGACAGAGGATTCGCAATTCAAAACGTTAGGTTCACCATTTCCCCCTTACAAAATTGTTGAACGCAATCCGCAACGCTTCAAAGCATTGCGGGGCAGGGGTGCGAGTGGGGCAGGAAGGCATATCATAACCGGATAGGGTTTGGGAGAAGTAGGGCGATGCGGAGTAGGACGGAGACGTAGAAGATCAGGAAAAAGCAAGTTGAGGACGGGGCACGAACTTCGTATGATCTTTCCTTCGACATCGTTGTCCTATCTTCACCCCTTACATACATTTACACTTAGATGCACTACACTACCACAAATGCCGGGAGACCAGAGCTTGTCTCCCGTGGAGCGGTGTCGCGCAGGTGAAAGATGTTTGATTGGGGAAATCCCAGCAAGCCGACGTGTAGTTCGGCGCCGGATCTCTCCCTTCAGAGAGGGAAGATCACCGCCACATCCCGCTTTAAAACATGCACTATAGAGTTGACTCTGGTTATAGTGAACTTCTGGGGACTAACATTTTTGGTTCATTACATTGGAGATTCACTACGTTCGATGATGTAAAAATTAAATACAATTTCTCCACAATGATTGATTTTATTGATATAGAGATCAGCAAAAATACTTTAACTGCACGAAACGAAAATTCCAATATCTTTATTTAACCTTAAAATCAATTATTTTCAATTACTTGCTGCGTTCATTTTTCATCAGTAATTTCTCCAGATTCTTCTCCAGAGTTCGTGTTCTCTCCAAACGTGATCTGCATTGTCCACTAGATTCGTAGGCTTCCGCGGCCGGAGTCATTATGTTCTTGGCTGATCAGCAGTATAGCTCTGAAGAAGGCCACAGCAAGATGGCCGAAACGTCAGTAAAACCCAGCAGTATAGCTCTGAAGAAGGCCACAGCAAGATGGCCGAAACGTCAGTAAAACCGACTGAGACGCGGCTCATCCCGGACAGCCAAGAACATAATGCATTGTCCACTGTCTCTAAACTTGGCAATGCAGCCTTGATGCCCTTCAATGTCTCTTGCATTGTTAGAACACCTTCTTCATTTGTATCGTTTTCTTCCCTCATCATTCAGTAAGGACCCCTTTCCATGTCCGGTACTTCCACCTCAGGGGAGACTTCTTCGATGATATTTGGCCGATGATATTTTCTCTAAGCTGCCTAGTGTTGAAATTTGTGGCATTGAGGCGTTATTTTTTTCCAGGAAGCAATTAATTTCCACGACGTAGTATTTCCTTCTTTCACTAAAGAGGAGGTTCAGAGTTCACTGTAACAGAATCTTGTTGTGTTTGTGTAATGTAAGTGAAACGGGACCAGTGACTTCAGTTCACTATAACCGGAGTTCACTACAGAGTGTCCGGGGAGGAAATGTCGAAACTTCCAAAATAAGCGCTTAAGACAATTTTAAGCACATTTTATCTAATAAACTACGTGGATATTCCGAATGGCTGAGCCGGTATAGGCACTCAAATGCTGGTTTGAAAATATGCTTTTTAGGCAAAAATTTGCATTGCAGAAGCATAGAAATACTTCAGAAAGATGTAAATTGTTTATTCTTAACAAAAGAAATTAATGTGTTTTTCCACAAAGAATAATTAACCCAGAAATGAAAAGGCACCCAATTTACACAATTTGACTGCTTTTTTATTTCTTGGTTAATTTTTCTTTCTGAACACGGAGAGATGTGTTTAGTTCATACAATTAATCACGTAATAGATTCAACTAAACGGTATAGTCTATTTTCGTAGAACAAAGGGCTTAGTCAAGTTCACGAAACTGCTGTTTAGTTAAACACACCAATGCACGTATACTAGTAATGTTCGCTAAAAAGGTCGTATACCGTGACGAATGGCATCTAGTGGAGAAAACTAAACGAATCGTTGCGTTGACTAATACATTGACTACACATTTACTAAACAGTGCAGTGAAAATCACTAAACGAAACGTGAAAGGGAATTCTTTCTTTCTGTCCCTCCAAGCTGGTAGCAACTGGGGTTTCGCAGCGGTCACCCATCCTACAGTCCCGTGGACTCGTACTACCTTAACCGTGGTTACCTGACAGACCCTACCCTAGCAGTGCAATTACAGACGCAAGCTCCTGGCTTCAGGCTGTCGACGGTATTTCTACCGTTAGTGTAGAGAATATAACAACATTATTGGAAACCAATAAAGTACTAAATACGCCATTTATACAGCGTATACTATTTCTACATGCGCCATAATACAGCGTGGATTTCTCACACTTCAGACGGGTTCTATAACCATTTCAATTGGTCAGGTTGCTGAGAACGCGCGCTTACTAAACAGTATTTAGTAAACAGTGCTTACTAAACAATGCTTAGTAAGTGTAACGACATGAAACGTAGATGTCACCAAATGATTTTATCTACAAAACAAGAATAGAATCACTGACAATTCTCTTTGTTCATTCACTCACGATTATGAATTGTTTGATTTACTAAACGAAACTAAATCATGTTTAATGAATCTTGTACCCGCATAATTGTATTTACTGTACGATCGTTTACTAAAAATATTTACTACATTCTACTGTAACATTTCTCTCAGTGAATAAATATATTCATTTCTTTTGTAAACAATAAACAATTACAAACAATAAACATTTACGGAGTGTTTCTACGCTTCTACCAAGCACATTTTTGCCTGGAAAGCATATTTTGAAAACAAGTTTTGAGTGCTTATTGCGGCTCGTCCATTCGGAATATCCACGTAGTTTATTAGATAAAATGTGCTTAAAATTGTCTTAAGAGCTTATTTTGCAAGTTTCGACGTTTCCTCCCCGGACACCCTATAGTGAACTCGGGTTATAGTGAACTGAAGTCACTGGTTCCGTTTCACTTACATTACACAAACACAACAAGATTCTGTTACAGTGAACTCTGAACCTCCTCTTCAGTGAACATAGGAAATACGTCTAGGAAATTTATTCCTTTTTGGAAAAAATATATCGCCTCAATGTCACAAATTCCAACACTACCACAAATTACAAATTGTCTTAAGAGCTTATTTTGGAAGTTTCGACGTTTCCTCCCGGACACCCTGTATATCCGAGTTCACTCCACCCGGAGTGGAGTGTACCGGCGCGCAGTGTGGTTGGACGGGCGGGGCGTGCCGTGGTGCGCAGGCTGCTGGCGCCGGTGGCGTGCGGCGCGTGCGCGGGGCTGGCCTACTGCTCGGACGCGTGCGCGCGCGCCGCGGGCCCCGCGCACGCCGTGGAGTGCCCGCTGGCCGACGTGCTGCTGGCGTCGGGCATGTCCATCCTGTGCCGCGTGGCGCTGCGCCTGGCCGCGCAGGCACCCGGCGCGGGCGCCTTCTTCGACCCGCAGCACGCCGACGACGACCCAGGTGACTGCGCGCACGCTGTTTGTGCTGGCTGCTACTGGCTCCCCCGCAGGGGGCGGGGTCGTGGCTGCGTAGGTGGACACGACCTCTGGTGGAGCTCAGACGACCACCCGTACCTCTAGTCTCGCGGCCCCACTCAGGTCGTTAGCCTAACGTGCGGCTAGGCAGTGAGAAGGCGATGCTAAGCTTCTGGTTGGCGGTTCACCCCGGCAACCCAACAGTTGGGCCCCTGGCGCGTCGACCTCATGGTAGGATTGGGTACAGGAGACCACCGGGGTGCTCTGAATTCCACAAATAAAAGTCCGGCGGTTAAACGACCATCCGCCAGGTTGCCTTGGTTACGGTCCGACCCAGATCGAGAGCGTGAAGGTGCAGGCAGTGAATGGACGGGATGGGGGCCCCGAGCCGCTCGGGGGTTCGCTTAGTTCGGGTGGCCGCCAGTTGGGCTCTTGGCTTCGTCGTGGCAGTGGCCCGATACTCTGGGGGTCCGCATTTCGCTGGCAAAACTTTCGCAATTATGAACGCCTGTAGAGGCAGCAGAGAGTTGAGTCCATACCACGTCAGTTGCTGCATTTCGCCGTGCAAAAGGATGTCCGACACGATATTAGTCATTATCCCAAGGTTTTTGTCACCTCAGTGTATGACTAGAGTTAATACAGTTTCGTGGGATCCAGTTGCTGCACATTTCTCTCTAAAAACATGTGTTATACTTCCTAATAATTCTTGAGTGACTTTCCGCTGCGTTGTTTTATTCATTATTTTTATACTATTTCATAATTTAATTACAATATTGTATTTTAAAAATCGATAATCGATATGAGTTTTCAAATAAATTCACAAATAATGTATCATTTATAACTATATTTATATTTTTTAAATACAGTGAAACCTGCACAAACGACTTTCTCTTTTAATATAATGAGAAGGAGAAAAACGATGGAGATTATTGCTGACCTTGCGACAGCTGCTCGTCCCCTCTGGGAGCTCTTCAACGACTCTCGGAGCACGCCGTGTGCGCGAAATCGACCTGACGTTCACTCTCCAACTTCTTCATGCGACGACCCGGGTCTAACGTTCTACAGGATGTGAATGGCGTCTTTAAGTCTGGTTTGCTTAGGATTTTTATTCGGTGAGGTCGGAAAGTGAGTTTACAGTAAGAGGACGAGTAACAAGTCAACGGTGTGTCTGATACTAGCCTGAGGAGACAACTGGTACTGGATTTTTGTTGCACTCTGTAGTTGAAGATAATTAAAAAGATTTGAAGGAAATCACTTCACTGTATAACAAGCAGTCAGCGATCTAGACGTGACGTCGACTGCATTCAGAATTGAACTTGTCTATGGCTTGGGGAAGGGATGCCAGAATTAAGAATACTTGCATTGAATACACTTCTCCCCGTAGCACGTCACACAGTTTTCATCTACTTTTGACGTAAAATAAATAAATTAATTAATAAATAAAATAAATAAGTAAATAAGTAAATAAGTAAATAAGTAAATAAGTAAATAAGTAAATAAGTAAATAAGTAAATAAGTAAATAAGTAAATAAGTAAATAAGTAAATACGTAAATACGTAAATACGTAAATAAGTAAATAAGTAAATAAGTAAATAAGTAAATAAGTAAATAAGTAAATAAGTAAATAAGTAAATAAGTAAATAAGTAAATAAGTAAATAAGTAAATAAGTAAATAAGTAAATAAGTAAATAAGTAAATAAGTAAATAAGTAAATAAGTAAATAAGTAAATAAGTAAATAAGTAAATAAGTAAATAAGTAAATAAGTAAATAAGTAAATAAGTAAATAAGTAAATAAGTAAATAAGTAAATAAGTAAATAAGTAAATAAGTAAATAAGTAAATAAGTAAATAAGTAAATAAGTAAATAAGTAAATAAGTAAATAAGTAAATAAGTAAATAAGTAAATAAGTAAATAAGTAAATAAGTAAATAAGTAAATAAGTAAATAAGTAAATAAGTAAATAAGTAAATAAGTAATAAGTAAATAAGTAAATAAGTAAATAAGTAAATAAGTAAATAAGTAATTAAGTAAATAAGTAAATAAACAAATAAATAAATAAACTTCCTTTAATCTAAGAACCTTTGTGAAGAGGCCACCTCAGTAACGGCAAATTTTCACCGGAAGCCTGAATGACCGCTTAAGCCAGGTTTCACTGTGTTTGAAATCAACCTCCCGCGCCGGCCCGGGGCGTGGCGCGTTTTTGCGGCAGCGCGTGCGGCGTACGCGGCGCAGCTGTCGCGGCTGGAGTCGCTGGTGACGCACGCGGAGCGCCGCCCGCCCGAGGACATGCTGCAGCGCGCGCTCATGGCGCTGCTGCTGCTCAAGATGCTGCAGAAGGCCGGCTTCTTCGCGCGCGCCGCCCCGCCCGCGCAAGGTGAGACATTAGTTAGTTAGTTAATGCCTTATTTTACGTGGCGAGACTCGGGCCATCAGGCCCACTCTTACGTCTGGCCACGCAAATTTCGCTACGCTCCTTTCACCACATAGCGGAGAAACAAGGTATTATCTTGGGCGACGAAACAGGCGATTTGAATGTAGCTCAGAGAGTTCATTTAGGATTCAGAATCTTTTACATGCAGTAAATCTACTACATGGGACAGCCGGCTTTACTTCCCCTCTAAACGTAGGCGTACGAAGGACATTGACTGCCAAAGGCACAAAGAAGGATAGCATATATACTTCGGTTTTTTCTTTCTTGGCGCATAGGTGTGTGTCATCAAAATGGAATATCTCACGGTATTTCGTGTCGTTCTCGGTTGAGCCGCTAGGAGTCGCGTGATGGCGACTGTATCGAGCAGTGCTCTGCGATCATGCGATTCCTGGCGGCACAACGGAGAACGACGCGAAATACCGTGAGATATTCCATTTTGATGACACACACCTATGCGCCAAGAAAGAAAAAACCGAAGTATATGAGCCATGTCCTAAAGAAGAATATTATCTCTGGGGATCACACCATTTTTTTTACTTTAATGGTGAAATCATTTTCAGATGTTGCCAAAATAGTTTTAAAATTAAATTAAATGTCACATATGTGATTCGCACATGAAGGTGACGCTCGTTGCCCGCACATGCATATTTATATCAGGGTCACCAGTGGGCCAGTTTCTGAAAGAGTAAGAACTTAAAAAAATTAAATGCTATTTAGAATATTTAAAAGGAAAAACAAATACATAAATATTAATTCCTGTAGAAAAGGAACTGTATTGAAGAAAAAACTACAAAACAAAATACATGGAACAAATCCTAAACAATACAATAACGCTACTACAAGCGGTAATTTTTTGAACGCTAAGAGCATTCTATAATAAATTGTGCTTCGCTCTATTGGAGAAAGTTGAAACGAAATCAAATTGAAGCCCGCCTGGGAAGACACTGACCTTGAAATGAATACAAGCGTGAGGGCCACCCGTGACCCTCACGGCCCTCACCGGGAGTATTGCTGGGCCCTCCAGTGGGCCTCACAGCGCCATAGTCAAGCCCGTGACCCTCATGGCAGTGAATGTGTTAAATGCGGATTGTATTCCGTGCTCAGGCGCAACTACTGTAAGTCGAGGTACGCCAAGAAGAAATTGTGGCAGACCGCATTTGTTGGCCGAGACGCTCAAATTACTTTAGTGGTTTACTTGGTCATTACTGTTTGTTTGTGGATCTGAAACAAAACACGTAATGTTTGTTATGATCTGAAGTAAAAACTTAATACCATTGCGGGCCTTTAGGAATCTTTGTGCCCGCGCGAATATTTTGAATTCTATATGCTCGCTCCGCTTCCAACTCAACAAATAACACACATTTTTTATAAATTCGATTTAATACACTTAAGAAATCGGAAATATAAATTAATAAATCGTACAACATAATAGAGGGTAAAATAAGAAAAAAATAACTGGATATAAAAATTATTTTTATGGATTAATATGAAATTGCAAATTTAGAATGTTTCCATTAATTTAAAATTCTTATTAGTCAGTTTCATTTCACTGTTGCGAATTATATTTTCTTTTATAGACACAGATGTTTCTTGAGATGTACTATTAGTAGTTACAAATATAGAAGGCACACCGCTAACATTTTGTAAATGTAATGGAATTGTAATTTTTAATTGTAATGGATGTAATGAATGTTTTCAATTGTAATGAGTTGTTTTGAAATGTAATTTTTGTGTAATGCAATATTCTAAATAACTGCTAATCGTGTGTGTGTATATATATATATATATATATATATATATATATATATATATATATATATATATATGAAAGGACAAATCGATAGGGAAGTCGAAGATAGAGCAATAAAATCATAGTGGAAAAATCTAACATGCTAGAGACGAATCGATCATACGTTGAATTCGGATTGGTTCAGGCGAAACTTCCAGTTTACGTTGGTCATTGTAAATGCTTATCTTTACGTGTACATTTACTTTTCAATTTATAGCATTACGCATAGCATAGTTTGCGATGCGAAGGAGGCCTTACATACGTCTTTGTGAATGCTTATTTTTACGTGTAAATCTTACTGTTATAGTGCGATTTTTCCAACTCTGCCCCTCAAGCCCCTATGACCACGATGGAATATCACACGGCATTTTGCTTCTTTATCCGTCTTGCCGCTAGGAGTCGCATAATTGCAAGCACTGCTTGATACGGACGCGATCACGCGATGTCTGGGGCACGTCTGAGAACGTCGCGAAATACTGTGACAACACTCAAGAAGACGGGCATTGACGTGCAAAGTTAGAAAAATCGCAGTATAAGTTTACAGTATTCCGTTAACGGGAAGAACCTTACCGACGTAGTTAAAGTTCACGGTTTAAGTTTGCATTGTGAATAAGGACTTACATTTGTCATTGTGAATTCTTATTTTTACGTGTAAATTTTACTTCTAAGTTTAAAGTATTATACTGCGATTTTTTAAACTTTGCCCCTAACAGGAATCAGCTGTTTCGCTGCCATCCAATCGGGAGCTTACATGTCGCCACAATGGTGACGTTCAAGCTCCCGATTAGATGAAAGTGTCAACAGCTGATTCCTGTGAGGGGCAAAGTTAAGAAAATCGCAGCATACGTTACGTTGAAGTGTGCGTTGTGAGCGCTGCTGTGAGGGCGTGTGTGCGCGTGCGCAGGGGAGGCGCTGAGCGGCGCGGAGCTGCGCGTGGGGGCGCTGCTGCTGCGCTGGCTGCAGCTGCTGCAGTTCAACGCGCACGAGGTGTACGAGACGCGCATGCTCGCCAAGGGCCGCTTCCGGGGCGCCAAGCCCGTGTACGTCGGCGTCGCCATCTACCCCTCCGCCGCGCTCTGCAACCACGACTGCTACCCCGGCCTCGCCAGGTGGGTCTCCGCACGCTCCTCTTTACTTTCCCCTATACGTACGTGTATACGGAGTAATACCGTATATGTAGTATAGGAAAAGTTATGTAATGCTGCGCGAAAAAATGGCCAATTTTCGTCGGAAAAAATTCATTGCCGGGCCGTGGTAACGAAAATGTGGAAATGGAAACCAGTTGCTAAATTAAGAAAAAAAATCCTCTAACACGTGGTGCAGCCAGAATCTACGTTTTGTGGGTCCTTGATACCGAAACACCAATTGAAAGCAAAACGTCTGGCTGTCCGTCCGTCCGTCCGTCCGTCCGTCCGTCCGTCCGTCCGTCCGTCCGGTGTCTGTGAACAACACTAGTGCCTAAAGCATACCTACGATTTCTTCCAAAATGGATATTCCCCGGCCAATCTGGTTCCACTCGAAGTACCGCGATTTTGAAAAACATTCTTCAAAATTTGGGGGTACTTTACGTGAAGCCCCCCGGACATTTTCAAGATTTTCTCAAAAACGGCTCCAAATTTTTTCTTTAAATTTCTTGTAAGGATAGAATAAAATACACATATAAAGATGACATCGATCCCGTTTTCACGGTTAACTCTAAATTTCATCTTCAAATTACTTCAAATGAAGTGTTTCGAAAACTCAAAAATTTTCTGTAAAAGACCTTCAATTTTCGCATTTTTAGTAGCGTTTAAACGCCATTTTCTTAAAAACTTCATGCAGATGTCATTGCTAAAGTCATTCACGACAGACAGCATTTGGGAGAGAATCGCTTCATTCTTAGCAAACACTTTCAGATCATCCATGTAAAACAAATGTGATACTGGCCTTTCATCACCATGGAGCTTGTAACCAAAGTCAGCTTGCGACAACTGTCTAGATAGTGGGATCAAACTAATGCAAAACAGCAGAGGGGATAGTGAATCTCCTTGAAAAATACCCCTGTTGATCTGAATACTTCTGGTTTCTACTGCTTCCTTTCTGCTCTGTATTAGTAACCTGGTACTCCACGCTAGCGCTCTGTATTAGTAACCAGGACTTCATGCTACCCTTGAAAAATTCAATAAGTCTAGGATGAAATCGATAGATCTCCAGGGTCTTCAAAATCCAATCGTGTGGTACACTATCAAAGGCGTTTTGGTAGACAATCCAAGCCATGCTCAAATTACGTTTTCGTTTCTTTACATCATTCAAGATGACTTTATTCAGTAGCGAGATTTCCTTACAGCCATAAGAACCTTTACGACATCCTTTTTCAACTGGCATTAGATGATTCTTCTCTAGATGTCTGTACATTTTGTCAGCTATGGCTGAAGTTATAACTTTGTACAGTACTGGCAGACAAGTGATTGGCCTGTAGTTCATCGCCAAAGAGCTGTCTCCCGATTTTGGTAGCAGATACGTAATGCCGCGTGTGAGCCATTCCGGGAGTTCCTTTGGGTTTTCTAAAATTTTATTAATAGCCTTTGCTAGATGCGGATGTAATGCTGTTAGTTTCTAAATCCAAAAAATCTGGATCTTATCAATCCCGGGGGATTTCCAGTTTCTCATGTTCTTAATTGCTTGGAAGAGGTCCTCTTCCGAGAATTCGTGAACATCTTCCACTGTTTCCACAAGTTCATTTGCAGCAGCATCTTCAGATTGAAGCCAAGATGCATCTTTGTTGTAGAATTTGCTCTCTTCCCAGATTGCTGCCCAAAGTGCTCGACATCATCTTTTGAAGGAGTGACAGCATTGCCATTCGGTTTCTGAGTCAGATTGCGATAGAATTTCTTCGCGTCTGTTTCAAACAACCGATTCTGTACACGGAAATCTATTCTACGTTTGTATCGTCTAATTCGTTGAGCCCATGCTTGAATTTTCTCTTTTAGCTTCTCAACTACCATTAGCCTGCTGGTGTCATTTTCAATTTGGTATATTTGTTCAACAATGAATATTTTTCGTTGAATTTTAGAAGTGTGCGTTGATTTAGAAGATGCCTCAGCTAAGAGTGATATTTCGCGCCGGGTATCGGCTATTCGTTTCATAATTCTCTTCATCCATGGGGGTACGGAGCTGTTTACTCTGTTTTGCTGTCGGCCGTCGGTGTTCTTGGCTGGCCCCAAAATTATCTGAGATACTAGATATCCCGTTGCATATATGATGTGATTGATTTCAGTAATATCTAGATCTCTGCCTGGGGTCTCCACCACCTCATTTAAGACAGAATTCACTGTTTCTATCACTCTTTTAGCTTTGGCAGTTTCGTATATTCTCCTCAACGGTTCGCGAGATTCAAACGGAACTAACTCTTTCTATCTCGCGATGAAGGAGATTTCGCATCATGTCATTATCGTGTAATTCATTGCCAGATGAATTTTCACCACTGACGTGTGTTTCACTGGAATGAGATGAACCTTCCACGGGATCATCATTTTCAAGTTCTACATGTTCGTCATGTGCATAGTTCGAGCGAAGTACATACTTCGCATTTCTCTCAATGTGAGCAAGTTGTTCTGCTGTGAATTTTCCACTGCTGAGTATGTATCGTCTTTGACTGGCAAGCTTCTTTGAGTCTAGGGTAGGTCTCATATCTGGGTTCTGCTCTCTAAATACCTTGAAAACTTCTATTTCTGAGCCCCCATTTTTCGCTTTTGCATAGTAAAAGCACCACATCACCTCCTTTAATTCATCCCGTGTCCATCTCTGACGATGGCTTCGAGCTACTGCCGGCTCTGGATCCCTGGGACTAACATCCGTGGGATGGCCAGACGTCGACAAGGTGACATTAGCTCGGTTTCTGAGCAGGTATGGGACATTGGTAGAACAAGGCACGTTAAGATTCATTACATTTCTTGTTCTATCCATATTGCTCATTGGTTTGAATTGAAGATTCGCGGGACGCAAGTTCGAGACCACAGATCACACTTAACCCTCGGGTTGTTTCCTGCCGTTACTGCGACCCACAGTGGCCTCGGGGCATCCCCCCGTGGGGCCCAGCAAGGGGTCCCTCCGATCGCCAGTCGGCATTACTAAACCCTACGGGATTTTCACTGACTGCTGAAGGCAGCCTCCTTCGCTGGCTAATGCAAGGTTCGGGCCTCCACTCTAATCAGTGGCCTGGTGTGCCAACCCAGTTTCTCTCCTGTACCCTCTATGGGCCGACAACAGGAAGTCCAAAGGTTCATTACCCTTCCCTCTCTACTTACTTCCCACTCTCCTCAAAATGGAGTACTTCTTCGTCGGATCCCTCACCTTCAACCTATTCAGCAAGGGAGACCCTACTGGTAGCTAGGCTACCGCTGACATAGCTTTAAGGCTCATGGGGGTGCTCAAGCTCCATCACCAGCTGCAAGGTCGTGTACTCCCTAGGTGGAGTTGTTGTTGTTGTTGTTATTATTATTATTATTATTATCATCATCATTATTTTTGTAGCACTGAAGATGGCCGCAATGTGGCCGAAAAAGCTCTATGTTAAAATAAATACTTACGGTGGAGTACCAACGCCTCATATGCATTTCTATGATGGAAACATCGTAAACACCGCACCATTTCCTACTATCATCGGAAAGTCTTAGAGTTTGAGTTCTGACAGCGGAGGATTTTCGACATAGCTAGATCGATGGGTCGAATTCAATGTCTGAAGAAGAGCTGTCTGGAGGCGGCTGGCTGCTCTTTTAGGTAGTTTTCCTTTGTTTCACCTGTCAATCCCGGGCGAATGCGGGAGCAGTACTTTAAAAACGGACCACAGACCGCGCGCGATCTTCTCTTCCCCATCCTTGCCCCCTCCTCTCTCCTAAGCACTTGCATACACGCTTTACACTGACATACGACGTACACTGTATTACCTCATACGTAAGAAGATCAGTTGGGAGCATAGAACTTGTCCTAGCTTGGGCAGGACCTTCTAGGAGATACATCGAAGGTGAAAACCGCAATCTGACGTGTAGGTCGGCGTCAGGTTTCAGTTTCCAGTGGGGATGAACAGCGCCACCTCCAGAGATATAACTTGCTCCACACGTATGGGAAGCCCTCAGTAGCAAGCGCGCTCGAATCAATGCTCGCTCACTCGCTGTCTCAAGTATTTTATGTTCTTTTTACTTTCTCGCGTAACATTGATCATTTAAAAATATGTGGCTATATGTAACCCACACAGGATTCTGTATTGCTGCTCATTAATATAGAACTGTCTCAACGTTTGATTCAATTTTCTCCAGGTAACCAGCCGAGACCTTTTGGTTTTTCATTGTTCAACATTTGCTGTAGAATTTATTGAGAAGAAAAACCAGTAGTTTTGGGACAATGTCTTTAGCACTTCTCCAATAGCTGCCGTGACCCTTGCACTGCGGCTTCATAAGTTAGAAATAAGAATGTGCAGAATACATGATTCGTTACGTAAATTCAGAACACAGAACTGAGCTAAGTCAAAAGACCTAGTTTCTTTCTCCTTTGTTTTATTTCTTTCTTCTTCCACTCCCCTTCTTCTTCTTTACTTCCTTCTCCTCATCCTCCGCCTCCTTTTTCTCCTCTTTCTTCTTCTTCTTCTTCTTCTTCTTCTTCTTCATCTCACCCTGAATTGTCTCTTTCACCTTCTTTTCCTTCGACTTTTCCTTCTCTTTATTTTTCTCCTTTCTTCTCTTTCCCTTCTACTACTATTTCTCGTTCTTCTTCGTCTCTTCCTCGATGTCCCAGCTCATGTTAATGCCCCATAATTTCAGGGGTCGCTGCAACACGAAACTGTGAAACACATAATCATGAAGCGGGTTGCCTTTAAACGGCTGGCAGGCGTCAGCGATTCGTCGCACTTGCTAAATTTATTGACATATTGATTGATGATTGATTGTATTATAGTCTCTCTTCACATTCACTAGGCGTTTGATTATCCTGTTTATCCTTTACTTTCCTCTTTTATAAATTTTGAAGAATAAGATTCGTTTCAATATCTTCAGCGGAATGGTCTAGTTGGAAAGTTTTTATTAAGACCTAACAATGCAAAACTGGCAAAATAACAAAAACAATGTAGAAATTTGAAAAAAAGAAATATTATCATTAAAATTGTAATGTTTTTTTGCCGTATTAATCCAAAAGCATTCGTGGCTTGTAAATATGACCCACCATATTCATAGGAATAAATCGATACAATCAGGTTCTCGGGTACCCATTACATTGAACGGAGTAAGGAAGACCTGGTAAATCACGCCCGTACAAAACTCTCCCCTCGCAACAATTATATGTTCATCCTGTGGACCACGGGTTCGCAAATTAGTTTGGCAGAAGTAAGCGGATGGTTTGTACGAGGGGGTACGTTCAAATCCTCCGCGGAAAGATTTCAAAGGTAAACTTTTAACTGAAAAGTGTGAGTACTCTCTTGAGATAACGTTATGTTAAGCGTTGAGCTAGAAATTGGTATTAAATTATATTCGTGTACCGACGTGGTACCACAGTATCTCAGTAAGCTCAATTTGGAGCCAGAGATTTTTTTGAATTTTCAACTGGTCAACCAGTGACAAGAACACTGTGTCAGGTACCGCTGCAGGCTCTCCAGGCACACACATCTCATTGAATATTTCGATGATTCATTTTCTCTAATCCCGAGAGTTCGAACTATTCAGTCTTAGTTACATTAATTACACGTAACTATTTTTGTTATTCACATTGAGTTTAAAACCTGCTGTTTTTCGACATTCTTACAAACAGAGAATGCCATGTTATTCGATTACAAACGTACAAACATAAACGCTTTCGTTATATTAGATTATAAAGGATGATTCAGCAGAATCCGTAAAGTTATGTTTCTTCCATTTTATTGTAATTATTTGCCAAGTAAATTAAAAAAAAACAATTTTCCAGTGATATGCAAAGTGCCCTAACCATTTAGACAGATGACACCTCATATTAAAAACTCTTCGTTCAAGAAAATTTTCTCCTGGGGTTGCATTAAACGTTTAGTCATGAATAAAGAAATGGGCTTCACTTTAAGGAGTTTGAGAGTCTCTTACTAAGACCTATCAATTGTGTTTAGCGATCTATTTTCTCCTAGCGAAGGCTGCTTTGGGCGAATGTGAAGGCCCATTCACAATGCAAACATAAACATAAGCATGGCGTTAACATAAAAGTTAGTACTAAGTCCATAAGCGGACTCATTCACAATGCCTTCGCATAAGCATAACACATAAGACGTTAACTTAAAAGCTTGCAAGCTTCAAGCTTCTGTGATTGATTGATTGATTCGTGTTTCCGGGCGCGTCAACTACTTTGGTCATTATTCCCGTAAGTGTAGTGCGCGTTCAACCAGGTACCTCCCACCAGCGGGGCACCGCCCCAGCCGGGACAAGCTGTAAGCTCCCGACCGGTCTCCCGGCATGTGTGGTAGTGTAGTGCATGTTAGTGTGTGTATGTAAGAGGATAGGACAAGGAAGAGGAAGGAAAGATCGCGCGCGATCCGTGGCCCGTTTGTTAGGGTACTGCTCCGGCATTGCCTGGTGTTGATCGGAGAAACCACGGAAAACTACCGATCAGAGCAGCCGGCCGCTAGAATTCTCCTCCAGACAGCGACTGAATTCGACCTAGCTGACAAGGTAGAGACGAAAATCCTGCCCCCGTCGGGAGTGGAGTTCTAGGACCTCCCGGTCAGACCAAGCTTCTATGCTTATGCTTATGTAAGAAATAAGAAATGAACCAATCACAGTACGTTTAACTCAAAATCGAGTATCGAAATAGGATCGAAGTCGATAGATCGAACGAAAGACTGGTTTTCCAAATTGCTTGGTTGATTTTCGACGATTTTCTGGGTTGTTTTGTAGCGTAAGATATTTTTGTAGTTTAGTTTTGTTGTAGTATACATAGTAGTATCATTTAGTTTTAATTTTTATTGAAATTAAAATACTTAACCTAACCTAACCCGACCCTATAGCCGCAAAGCGGAGACGACGCCGCGCTGGTAGCCTTTTGGCTCTTAAAGATCTGTTGTGCCACAGTTGCCCATGTTTATGGATAATATATATATATATATATATATATATATATATATATAATGACCCACAGAAAATAGAAAATCTTTGCTCACGCTTATGTTGGACATTGTGAAAACTTCAGTCTATCACTTATGTTAAAGTTTATGTCTATGCGTTAGGCCTCATTCACAGTGCAAACTTAAGCGTAACGTATTGCTGTAAACTTAGCCGCAAAATTTACACGTAAAAACAAGCGTTGACGAACGTAAGTTTCGCCTGAACCAATCAGAATTCAATGTACTGAAACTTGATCGATTCGTCTCTAACATGGTGAAAAAATCATTCCACCATGGTTTCTAGCTTTTTCTTCGATATTCCTATCGATTTGTCTTTATATACATGCGAGTAGATGTTGTAGCAGTGCTCACATTTCCTTCATCTTATAAACAAGGATTCTCATGAACCAAATTCATGAGTAATTCGTCGGACATAATTAGTTTACTTGACATCTCAGGTTAAAGTCACAATAAAAATTGTCCAAATTCTTACACTGAATTCACTACACGTTCAATAACGTGTAGTGAATTCAATGTAAGAATTCATTGCGTTCTTATACGTTCGTAAATTAGTTCTCTACATTACAATAACAATGAAATAACCACAAACTACCTGAACACTATCTGAAATCGAACTTCCATGCTGCTCTCTGATTGGTCTCCGGTAGAATTTTGACGTAAACTTAACGTAAAAGCTTGGAGCTTGCGAACTCTTTAAGTTTACGGTCTTACGTCAACTGTTACGTCAAGGCATTGTGAATGGTCTCGCTTAGTAACACTTTTCTAGGTTTTGCGGCTACGTTACGTTTCCGTTTAAAGGCTGATTTACACGCTGCCAGTACTGGTGTGCCAGTTACGAGTTTGCCAGCACTTGGACAGCACTAGCGCTCTGTGCGACTGGCAATAGTTGTTTACACAGTGCTAGTAATGGTATGCAAGATGAGATATTTTTCTCGCTTCCGTTAACTTATGTATACTCTTTGCGACGTGCTGCTGATACGTTTTCGGCGCTCAAACAACATCATGCAAAGCAAATATTCTGTAAACATTTTATCCTATTCACTTAATCTGCCTTGGAGAAGTTATCTACCTCCATTTTATTTGCAACTGCCAGATATGCGGCATTTCCGGCTTCGCGGTTCTGGTAAAAAACATCCCACAAATGTTCCGATACTGTATATAACCATTCAAGTTTGTCAGTTTGTTCTTCCGTTATTCAAGAGGACTTCTGTTCCCCAATCACTTTTATAAATAATAATAATAAGCTTACGTTGATCACCGTGCAAGTATAAAGCAGTGTAAACACGTGTTGAGACCCGGGAGATCGCCGTGGCGGACACCGTGGTGGTGGTGGAGAGCGCGAGCATGCCAGTAGTTCAAACATTCTTGTTCAGCTGGCATCGCCAGTGACTGGAGCGAAGGTCTTGCCAGTCACTGGCAACAAGGCGTTTACACGTTGCCAGTCTCCACTTGCCAGTTGCTGGCAACCTCAACTGGCCCGTGTACTGGAAACGTGTAAATCAGCCTTAAGTCTGCGTTGCGAATGGGCCGCAGGTACTTCGTGGGCACGACGCTGGTGCTGCGCGCGCTGCGGCCGCTGCGGGCGGGGCAGGCGCTGGCGGAGAACTACGGCCCCGCCTTCGTCAAGTTCCCGCTCGCCGCGCGCAAGAAGGCGCTGCTGTCGCGCTACTGGTTCAACTGCACCTGCCAGGCGTGCTGCGAGGACTGGCCCGTGTTCGAGCACATGGACAACGGCTTCCGTTACAGGTACAGCTCTCTCTCTACATATAAAACAGGATGTTGGTGTGTGTATATAAGAACAAAACTCCGACACCGTTGGACCGACCTCCATGAAAGTAAGCACTTAGACGTGTTTTTTCACATAGAAGGTTTATGTGTTGTTAATTCTGTTCTAACTCTACTATATGGCGCTACATATTCACGTCAAATGCAACCTGCAACACTCTCGGCAGCATTTTCAATCTATATCGTTAAATAACTCCTAAGCGAGGCGTTATAGGGCCTTAAAAACTAAACTTTTGAGGCCAAAGCCCGCCAAGGAACGTTTCTCATACCGTAATCAACAGAATGAACTCGTAAATGTAAATGAGAGGGACAGAGACAGAGAACATACAGACAGGGTCAGGGTGAGGGAGGGAGAGACAGAAACGAAGTTGGGAGGGGAAAGGGCAGAACAACGTCTGCCGGGTTTTCCTATTATTATGTACCATTAGGCGACTATTTTTATATCAGGGGCTTGAGGCGACTATTTTTATATCAATTCTAGACAAAAGCGCTTGTTTCTATCTGTATTCATAATTCATCTTAATAACTGAGCTATAGTGCGATTTTTCTAACTTTTTCCCTCAAGCCCCTATGGCCACGATGGAATATCACGTGGCATTTCGCGTCTTTCTCCGTCGTACCGTTAGAAGTCGCACGGTCGTAAACACTGCTTGATACGGTGGCGATCATGCGATACCTGGCGGCACGACTGAGAATGTCGCGAAATACCGCGACCTATTCCATCAGGAAGACGGGCCTTGAGGGGCAAAATTAGAAAAATCACAGTATATGGCTGAGTTCCCAGAGCTCAAGCAAGCGTGAACTGACTGCACTTCTCCGCCATCACACAGGTTTAAACGGTTTTGTCATGTTAAATAAATTGTTTAAAAAATGAAAATGGGTTCTGAATAAGGATCAGATTCCCAGCGTTTAAACTACGGTTTGTAGACAAGATGATCGACGATAACTATACTTCGGTTTTTCTTTCTTTCTTTCTTTCTTTCTTTCTTTCTTTCTTTCTTGGCGCACGGGGGGGGTGTCAATAAAATGGAATATCTCACGGTATTTCGCGTCGTTCTGCGTTGTGCCACCAGGCGTCGCATGATCGTGACTATCGAGTAGTGCTGGCGATCATGTGACGCCTGGCGGCACAACAGAGTATGACGCGAAATACCGTGAGATATTCCATTTTAATGACACATCCCCGTGCGCCAAGAAAGAATCTGATTCTTAAATCTGATCCTTATTCAGAACCCATTTTTATTTTTAAACAATTTATTTAACATGACAAAACCGTTTAAACCTGTGTGATGGCGGAGAAGTGCAGTATACTTCGCAGTATCGTATTCAACTTGCCTGTTTCTGGTCTCGCAGATGCTCTTCGAAGGGCTGTTCCCAACTCGTGCGGCTGTCTCAGGACGCCCTTGAGAAACCCCAGCAGCAGCAGACGGGTTCGAAGAAAAAGAAGAAGCAGCAGCAAGCGCAGTCGCAGCAGCAGCAGGCGTCCGCCAAGTGCAAGGGGTGCGGCGGGCGCGTGGGCGTGTCGGAGGCGGCGCGCGAGGTGCAGGAGGCCGAGCGCACCTACGCCGACGCGCTGGACCGCATGGAGGCGGGCGACGCGCAGGGGGCCGTGCCGCTCTTCTGCGCGTACGTGGACCGCCTGCACGCGCTGGGCCACCCGCCCAAGAAGAACCTGCACCTCGCGCAGGAGGCGCTGCGCATCTGCATGGCCGACGCCGGCAACACGTGGGTCGCCCCCGACAAGGACTGACTTGCTCCCACACAGCACTGTTTCTCAGCCTCCGCTTGGCCGAGAAGGGACCACTTGAACGCAATAGTTTAACCCTCCGGCGGGCGCGTCCTATCGTTTCTCGATAGCAGACGCGTGCGGCACTCAGTACCGCATTTATCAACTACGATTTTCGCGTCAATGGTTATTACCTTTGTTATTGAATGTGAAGGAAATATTCTTTATTTATGTTTTTATACATTTTTTATTTCATAATAACTAAATACCAACCGAAATAACAATATTAATACGAATCTGATTCATCACTCGCTCCCTCTGTGTCTTGGTACGTGTTATGTCGGAGAATGAATACGGTGCAAACGTACCTTCTAGCGTTTCTTCGGGAACAACGCATTTAAATTTGAATTAGTACTTAGTACCCCAAAATCTGTGTCATAAAGCTCAATGACAAAACTGCAGTAAGAACTCTAATGGATAAAATACGCAAATATTATACTTACATGACAAAGCGCGTATGGTACGGAGTGCCGTAACCGTTGCAGAGTTCGAATTACTAATGAATAACGGTCGATCGGCAGTTTCTAAAATTGTGATTTCAGTGTCATCCGGTTGAAAATACAATGAATGAATAATAACTATGAGCTCAATAGAGCGACACCAATTATTTACACGAAATCAATAAAAAAGTACGAATGCGGTACTGTGTTGCTGCGCGCCCGCCGGAGTGTTAAATGCATGAGTATTTTTTGAATTGTAGATTCACGGATAAAAAAATCTATTTGCTCAATAATATCTTTTGTATTCAGTGAATATCGCATTGTTTAAATTTTTAGCATGTTCTTTGAGTACAATCAGCAACGTTTTGATCTTCACTTGCACTTCTACCTTGCTACTGAAATTTAAAAATATATCAATCAAAAATCTATTGGTTCACAGACTTTTTCTCCTCGAAGGGGACCTCGGAATGAGAAAGGTTGAGAAACGCTGGTGTAGTGTTCATCCTTAAAGAGATTCGACATTCCTGATTTTGCTACAAGAAATGTTAAGAGTCTCGCGGTAAGAAGCTAATTCACCTATCCTTCTTGTACTACCTTAAATAATACATTCCCTCCCTTGTTTTTCGTTTAAATCAATGATTCTGTAGCGTATGTCCGTAGGTACATTGGTGCGCCCTTAGGGAGTTTGGTGGGCAGCGGGATCTTGGCCCCCTGAACATTTTGAATGGGGCCCCCTTACCTTACGAAAGAAAACATTTTCTTATTCAATACCGGATTTTTTAACTTGACAATTTGGGAACTATATAGTTCATGTCACTTGGTTCTCCAAGTTGTGGAAATAGTGAAAATGGTTTAACATAATTATATATATTAACACATCTGTACTTATTCTGTAATGATTGTTATAATTTCATTTTTCTCGGAGTAGATTTTATTCATTTACTTGTAAAATGTCATATTTAAATAAAAAAGTTCAGTGGTAAAGAGGGCTCAGACATTTAGTTCGCCCCCTCTTGTCAGCTGTGCAGTGTGCACGCATATGCATTGACGACCTGCAAGGATAACAAAAACCAGTGGTGCTTCAACATCACAAACTTCCTCGCATTGTTTGTAACGGTTAAGTAATATAATAAAAGTTCTTGGACCCGCTAGTGCAGTGTTTGCCAACTCAATGCTCTGTGACGTCACAGAAATCTGCTCGCCTGCTCTGAGCCGAGCGTCGGAGCAAAGGTAGTGCCCGACGCGGCGGCGGGCGCACAGTGTTCCAATAATGTTACGGAAGTGGGGGAAACGTTCGCTTGGAAAATCGATAATTACTATTTTTAACAGTTTATTATTAATTATAATGCTAGTGATTCAATACCAATATGAAGAATTATATAAAATAATTTTCGAAAATATGGAAAGTTCATCGAAAATGAAACATTAATTTCTTTAAACCTTCGCCATTCTTTAAACCGTTTCTTGTTATGAGAAAAAAAATTGAAGAAGAAATTTGGAGCAGTTTTTGAGAAAATACTTTTTTTTACAAATTGCATAAATTTCAAGCATGAATTACGTAAAACTATCTTTTTTCAAAAAAATGTACATGGACTTTTTTAAGGAGTAATTTTTTAGAACAGATTTTGTTTAAGGCAAAAATTGTTATCTTCAATTTTGTAAGTTTTAAATTTTGCCATTTTCAAAAATACAGAGTTTGCCATAAATCAGATTAGCACAATTTTTTACTGTCCTTTGATACATACTACGAGAAAATTTGATGTCTTTTTTCCGAAAAAATGTTTAAAAAGTTTAAAAACATTTAAAAAATGTGCAAAAAAATGTTTAAAAACATTTCACGCATTTTCCCCCCGCAGTATCACAACACTTTCTCTATACTGCATAAGCAGTAGCGAGAAATTAAATATAAACCTTCCAGGAAAGTCTCTTTGCAGTGGCATTTTGCAGGTGCTTGCAACAGAAACTGTGATGGTAGCACGAGCTGCAGCTTGAAAACGTAAATTGCGTACTCACCACAATCACAATAGATGCTGGAAGTGTTTCCCCTTAACTTGTTTCTCAGTTATCTGGTTGCTACCAACATAAATGCAATTTTTAATAGGAGGCCCCAATTCGGCTCAGTGCGGAGAGACTTTCCTGCCGCACAGTTTAATCAAGCACTTTCGATGTACGACATTTCACCACGGGCGCAGCTAGCCAGTGGCGTCATCTCATTCTTGACCTAGCGCGTTGGCATTGAAGGAAAGGTTAAGGCTAAATGTACCGAAAAAAAACTTGTAGGAAAATTCAATAGATCGCAGCACCATCAGCAGGAATTTTACTTTACCGATAACGTCTGAACAAATGGTCCGATTTTCGATCTGTAAACGGCATTTGACTCCTGTTTATCATAGAATTTACGCTACGAAGCCCTTTTTCCAAAAAAAACTAGCAGAAACTCGATTTTTAAATTTTTTCTCGTACTTCCAGGAACAATTTCAAAAATGTGGGCTTATAGCGCGATGGCGACACGCTTCCAGAATCAACGCCGTGTCAAACATGCAAATCGGATAAATAGGAGCGACGGTAAGTGAAATTTCGAAAAACATCTCACCCCACTCCCCTTTCCCCATCACCTACCACGCCGCCGGGACATCCGCCCCTTGTGGGCCGGGCGGCGCGGCCATGCCGGCACGGGCGAGCCCGCGCGGCGACGGGCAAGAAGGCTGAACTTTCAGGGGCAGCAAGCCAGACACCCCGTCACTTCGTTGATGCTTCCGTCACCTCGCATCTCAAGATATTTTTTCCCCACATATGAAACTAGTGATGCTGTAATAGGGGCAAACGGTCTCGTATCATCTTTAATAGTAGTATAACTATTATCTTATTCACATATTCCATCTTCCTTCGAATACCATCATAAGAATGTCTGAGGTATCACTCAAAACACCGATCCCGCTTTGGTGCTGTTTTCAAAAAAAAAAAAAAAAAAAAAAAAATTGAACTAATTGCGTAAATATCACCCATATTCCGTCTCCTCACATCGTATTTTAGATATATTTTACTTCTAAGATCTTCCATTACCATTTCACTACCGGAAAGAACAAGCAGAGATAATGCAAGAGCTCTTTTATCCTACGAGTCGATTTATCATTTCAAAACGGCGTTTGTCACATTGATAGAATTCACCTGGTTAATTCCCTCTTCCAAGTAAAACAGCCGAATCGAATATTTAAAACGTTTTCGTACTTTAGGACAAATTGCACATACTTTCTCATAGTAAAGTATTCTAATTTCTTTGGTCTGGGTCAGTTTTACCATCTCTCCTCATCTTCTGACATCTATCGCCGCCCAAAATACATTTTTTGAACTTTTCTCATTTTTCAGCTTCTTAATGGTAGATACGAAATATTACTTTTAGGATATTAAAGAAGAGTAAAACTTCGTCCTATATAGGAATTTTCATTGATAAATTTGGAGCCGCTCTTAAGAAAATGGCGTTTAAGCGTTACTGTAAATGCGAAAATGGAAGCTTCGGAATTTTCACAAGAATCTTTCGAGTTTTCGAACAACTTCATTTGGGGACATTTAAAGCACTTCTACTCACAAATGTAATAATGTATAAAATTTTTGGAAATGTATTAACGGCGTGAGAGACACTTATAAAATACATTTATTTATTTTTTGAAAAATCAAAAAATACAGCCAAATTTATTTTATGTTAACTTAAAGAATGCAAATAGCATTCGTACGAAAAGTTTGAAGAAGCAATTTGAGAAAATGGCGTTTGAGCATTTGTGCAAATTCGGAAGTTTCAGTTCAGTACTGTAAGTATTACTCATCCCGTTTTTTCTTTGTTTTCTTTTCACAATGTTCATACAGTCTGCAAGCATTTAGGTTTAAGATTCACATTAAGGTAATGGGGCTACCTCTTGATGAGTCATGTTTCACCATCTTTTCATTGCATTAGAAACTTTTTTTATTTCATTTTGATTTATTTGACAAGTTACATGAGAATCGATTCCTAAACACTGCTTAATTGAAAACCAGACCTTTCTTACAAGTTAAGTGGCGAGTCTGACAAGTGAGTTTACGAAAAAAAGAAACAAGGGGTGTCAAATATATTCAATTTTTAAGTCTTTAAATATATTACAGTTTATTATAATTAATAGTTCATCACAATACATGCTCTTGGAAATAAAATGTGAACACAGTATTTACTACAAGCGATCTTTGTTCCACTTTAGTAGAAAAAAAAGTCAATTTTCATAATAATTTCCAAATTTAAATCAAAATATAACAAAATAATTACACAGATCTACAAGTAAAACAATTTTAAATGAAGCTGTCAACAAAATCACACACATGATCACTTTCTACTTGCAAAATAACAGCACCATATTCATTATATTCCAATTTATACGACAAATCAGACCAAATAAATTATGTCATGTGATTTCCTGATACCCTTTCCAGTCTGTTTTCCATTTTATAACTCTAGCAAAATAAACTATTAACAATATGCAAACTTTTGACCACAATACCATATAACAGGATTTCTTCCAGATCTGATGAAGATATAAATTAAATGACAAAACTACATGGGAGAAGGGAAAGAAGGTAATAAAGACATTATTTCTTGTATTCAACTTCTCAGGAACAGTACAGATTTTGAAGAAAAGTGAAAAGTAAAGGTATTTAACAATTTTGCATCAATACGGAAAGACTTGTTTAATACCTTGAAAAAACATTCTCTAGCAGGAACAGAATAACAAATAATAAATATTAAATACTTTGGTGGAATTATGTACATATGAATGCCAACGGAAAATGAAAAGTAAAGAGTGCAACGTAAATTCATTCAACTCATATACATACGAAGTCTTTGACAATGCAATTGTTCATGAAATAAACCTAAAGTTATGACCTAATGGAAAATATCTTTGAAGAGTCAGAATAATTTTGAAGAAAAGCAAACAAATAGTCTTTGAATATGCACAATATATACATCTACTTAAAGTATCATTGTAAGAACATATTCATCAATAACTCTGTTTTTTCTTTTCTTTCTAAATTTCACTCTAATGAGTTGAATTTTCATTTCTTATAGTAAACAGATAACTTAATATACACATTTTCTGCTCTACTTGAGCATGGGAGAATAGAACATTACAATAATATTGTACTGATACAAAGACAAAAAATTTGTAACCGTCAAATTAAGCAATCATTATAAAATACTGAATAACTGCTTTATGGAAATACTTTGGTTTGCATGAAAGACCAGGTCTCATTTTGCATAAAATTGTTTCTTGGCAAATGAGAACTGCCCTGCTCCCCTGAAGTGGTTAGTTTGCTTATTGGCAGAACCACAAATGGCTTATGACCATTTGTATCCAATGTATGCCTGGTCATAGCTGGCAATGGGACACAATGAAAGAGACTAGACTAAGGACAACCTGCTTCCTGACAGGCAAGTATAATGTGCTTACTATGGTCAACTGCCAATAATGCAGAATATAAAGTTATGATATTCACTGTTCACTATGATACATATGTATATATATGCAAATCTCTATACCACAATAGAAAAATATACTAGTTATATATGTAAGCAATGCTTTATCTATGTAGTATAAACCTGCAATTTCATATACAATAAGAGTTAAAGATGAATAAGAACTTCAATCTAAATAAAAATGTTGTGAATAAAATTGCGTAACCCATGCAAGAAGTCAAGAAAATCCAGCAAATTAAAAAATTCTAGCACAAAACATAACACTACATCAAAATTATAACTTTTAACTATTGCACCATATAAATCTTGCATATTTTGCAGAAAAAGAACATAATAAGAACAGATGTAAAGAAGTTCAGGAGAGGCCAATACAGAAACTTAATCCACTAAGAGGGATGTTTTGTGACCTTAGATGCATCCTAGTGGGTCTCCAAATAATCTAGCACATTTCTTTACTTACAACAAACCTTGCTAAGGCTCAAGTAATTTCCTGACTCCAAGTGGCTGAATGTTCATATTATATTACCTATGGAAACTAAAATTCTATAAGGAACTGCATACTGTCTTGTAAGTTCCAGTAAAAGAAAATAACGACTAGGCAGCTTAAGAACACAAATCCATGCCAGCCACTAGACAACAACACATTCACATTTACAACACATCTTTTGTATTATGAATAATTATAACATAACTATTGAAGAATGCATAATTTCACTGTTCAGTCAATATCACCATACTAGTATAAACATTCTTGTTACTAAGAAAAAATTTGATGACTGTTAGGTTCAAGAATGAATTTACTTTTAATGGAGTTCTAGGCATGAAAGAATCACATGTTCATTGCAATTTTACCTAACAATGCTGTTGTAACAAATTTAAGTTTTCTCAAGAAGATTGATAAAATTTCTTTTACTGCTTGCATTTTTTCTTGCATATTTAAAGGACACAATTTTGCAATGAAACCAAGAAAAATAAATAATGCACAAAAACATAAGAAACTAACTGAGATATCCTACATAGCATACACTAAAAATGTGACCATTTTTACGGGCAGTGAATATCAAACCCATTACATCAATACATTTGCTACTTTACTTGACTGAATCTAAATACATCAGTCATTGAACAGTCACTTAGGAATGTGCTTGTTGCTCAAATACAAAACTAAACTGAATATATGCAACTTTTATCTTTTTAACATCAGCACATTAGTTTAAACAGCATGATGCTGTTGAATATGATTGATTAAGAAAATCAGAAAACTTTGCATTCCATACGGGAAAATGTGAAGTTTACTTAACTTTTTCACTGAATGTTAAGACATAAGTAAATACGTTATAGACATAAGTTGAAAAAGACAGAAATATTTTATACGAGTGCACAACAGTCAATACACAAACACACCATGTACAGATTACTAGTTAACCCACAATTTAGTTTGTTTATTTTTAACAGACTGAAAAAATAATCCAAGTTTTCTGTCATAAACTTGCATGTTTTCGCTTACCTTGTGTCTAGAAATGGCAGAATATTGACAATGGTCAAGGAAAAATGCATTGTTGAACACAATATTGATTTTCATGGGTCTTGGAACTTGCAAAATACTATTCACAGAACTTCTCTATAAATGCGAAATCTTAAAGTCAATCTATATAAAAAAGGCACATTTTGGCAGTAATGTTGCTGTTACATTAAATATAATATAATGTATCTAAAGTGTGACTTAATATACAATAAATGAACTAAGCAGGACCACAAATCCTGCTTCACACACTGATAAATCTCTCCATTGCAGTACTATCACATTGCATTATTTCCTTCTATAATAAAAATGTTACATACAACTGAAATTCACTCTGTGGGAAGTTTGTAATAAAGATGCGCAATTTCAAATAAACTAGAACATTCACACATAATCCAATATGCATATAAAAGTCCTTTTTGACTATGTACTAACTATGTAACAGGCAGCACTTCCATTTATCTCTCACCTACACAAGATAGTACCTCTCATGAAAAATTATAAACTCATAGCAGATATTATGTATTTTTACACTGTAATATTTTAAAAATAGTTTTGATATACATGATTATTATTCACATAATTATCTCTCATTTACAATGTTTGACTCATTGAAGATTTTTATAACTAGAAAAAAAAACAAACAAAAAAACAAAAACAACACCACATACACTGCTTTCAAATTAAATTCACTATTTGGAACAATCACGACACCAACATCAAAGAACTTGTGAAGACACAACATTCTTTTCCACCACACCACTCTGTTCACTATCATCACTACTAATATCCTCACTAGGGGGCTCTATATTTACAAAGCTTTTTGATTTTGAAATAATACTATTTGTCATAAAGTTACGCTTTGATTTAGCAAAAATAGATATCAATAAGTCTGATTTAGCTCGACGTCTGCGTGATGCTGGTACAGAAGAACGATCTGATGGGTTCTCATTTTTTGACACACAGTGCACTTTAGCTTCACTTTCACTTTTATGACGTTTATGTGGCTGGGACACACTAGTAGGAAAATTGAGTTTTGGGGATCTACAAGAGTCACTAGAATGATCACCAGAAATTTCATCAGTTTTCTGAACCATGCTATCATCACTTTCATCACAGATATCATCACTTGTCTCTTCAGATTGTGATTCCTGAACACATTTCCTTCGCGAAGTTCTCCACAATTCTCTGTTTCCAGTCACAACACTATTTGCCTGAGAATACTCACTATTCTTTGATTTTGGTTTCATTCTCTGCTTCACAGATAAATTAAATGATTCTTTTGAATTTTCAGATGTAGAATCCATATCTGACACACTAGTAGAGGATTCCAGAAGATCATTATCTTTTGATGCTACAGGCAAAGAAGAACTATCTTCAGATGAAAGTGCAGACATTGAATTCTCAGTAGAACAACTAGCTTCCAATTCAAATGCTTTCCTTGGAATGTCCTTGGAGCTTAATCCAGATTTTAAAACCTTGCTTTCAGACACCACTTCTTCCAATCTTCCTACATTTTCTATCTCGCCATTAACAGGAAAAAATGATTGGACTTCTGACACTTCCTTTGATTTTGCTTTTTCTTCAACTGATGGTTGTGAGGTTCGCAATCCAAAGTCAACAGATGGACTAACTTCTTCCTCTTCAAATTCATAGATATCTAAAGAGGACTTTTCTAAGTAGTTAGGATCAGAAACAATTTCAGGGATGTCTCCTGGAGGAGTCTTTTTGGAATCTACAGAGACTGATGAGTGCTTCTTTTTCTTTTCTACCAGAGAGGCATAACGACCCACTCCCAAAGGCAATTTTCTCACCAACGGGAGATTAAATCTATTACTTGCATTAGCAATGTTTTTCCTTTCAAGAGAACCCTCTGAATCACCACTTTGTTTATCTGGTGATTCTGTGACAGTGAAAGTCAGGCCCCATTTCGAGCCCGATCCAGAGCTACCTCTGGCCTTGTGACGATTTAATTCCCTCAATGCTGCCTCTGCTCGAGCTCTAATTTCAATATCTGCTTCATCATCCATATCACCAGAATGTAAAGCCTTTCTTGATAATCTTTCTTTTTTCTTAGGTAAATCTAATTTGACTTGTTTTTTCTTTGGTTGAGAATCTACACGGAATGAATTGGATGGAGTCTTGGATATTGCAACTTTAGTCTTAACAATTGACATATCACTAACAGAAGGCAATGGACAATCAGCAACAATTTCTGATTCTCTGGACACCTGCATTTGTGACAGAGGTACAATTTTGCCACCTGCCTCTACTGGACCAGAAGCCTCGGCATGATCATTATCTTTTCTCTGTGTTTTATCTGCCTGTCGTGCACCATCACCTGAAGTTACTTTAGAAACCAGATTAGATAAATGAGATATTACCCCTGTTACAGCCTCCTGAGAAGTACGTCTCTCAGAAACAGAAGTTACTCCATGATCATCAGTAGTGACACATTCTGTACTGGGTTTGGGGCTTCCATGTGCTTCCTGACCAATTGATATATTAGATGTAACATCTTGAGAAGAATGCTCTAATCGCCGATGACGAAGGACATCTTGGGGACTCTCAAAGTTAATCCCACAATCTGTAACAAGAAATAAAAGAAATCAAAATGGAGCCTATGTACAAAAAATTCAACTATGCAATGCAAATTATACCCAATATGATCCCTAGAACTGATCTATTTCCTTTTTGATATTTGATGTGTAAATGAAAGTAATACAATGATTCAATAATCAAGATACTATGATAAATGGGCTCATTAACATATTTGAAAAAAGTGATACGGGCTATAAAATACTTTCCACTTCTGTTCAATAATGTAAGATTTATTCTCATAATTCATTGAAAAATAAATGGCCACTATCTCCAGTGATTATGCAACATAAAAGGGACAACAATATGTCACTTTTTGAAAAGCTTAATACTCAATGGCAAGCAAATGCTAACAAATATGGTTTCTAAAATATATTCTACATTATGAGCATTTGATTACCGATTGATGCATTATGCCCAATTTAAATTCTGGCTATAAATTTTGCAGAATTTTGTTCAACCAGTGAAATACCAACATTAAATCATTCATACATGTTCAGGATATAGTTTTCCTGTGGTGTCATTCATGATAAAAATATTTAAATGCTTAGTAATCAAGTAGTCTCCTGAGCACTATGATTTCATCCCCCCCCCCGAGGTATTTGCACCAGTAAATGATGTAAAAGAGATAAAACCCACCAGAACAGAGGAAACTACCAGCACCATCTTCACATTCAATTGGATCCATACTCCAATCAGTTGGGCTGTCTCTCCATCCTGCAACACACACAAATGTACTTTTATTACCAGACAGAAAATGGTAAAATATGCAAAATTACCATGCAATCTCGAATACCCAATTTTATTGCCCAAAGAATATTCAAGTGCTCTATGACATTTCTGTATATTTGCGTAATCTCATACATTACCCCTATTACATTTGCCCTAGGTCAATTATCTGATATTAATAATGAAAAACTAAGAATTTTTAAAACAATATTAATGCATATAGAATTCTGAAACCACAAATTCAGAAATAAGGATTGTAAATTAAATTTACTCTCCTTACATTAAATTACCACTCAGCAAAATATTGGAAGAAAACGGCTACAAAAGAGTAGCTATAAAGTTAAACAAGAAACCTCTACAACTGGAGGTTTCACTCAAATTGCAGATTATGAATAGGTCATTGCAAAATCTCCCATGACAGTAATACTGTTTGAAAGGGTGCTTTTTATTGCAGAAAATGAATGGGAAGTTAATTATTAGAAATGAAAAGTTTAATTGAAATTTAATGAAATAACAGAAAAAGAACTTCTGGAGCAGGAGCTTCCAATGTTACACAGATCAACCAGGCCCCTCTTCATAGTGTATAAAAAAACTTCTTTGCAGACTGAGGGCCACTTCCCACCTGGTTGCCCGTGGGCAAGAGAACTTACCTTCCACATCGTCTGGTTCGTCGTCGCTCTGGTTGTCGGGCGAGGAGGCCTGCGGGGGCGAGGGCGGCCGCGGCGGGGGCGGCGAGGGGCCGGCGCGGCGACGGCGCGCGGGGCGGGTCTTGGGCCCGCCGGTCGAGGCCTGGGCTTGGGCCTGCGGCTGTGGCTGGGGCGCCGCCGGGGCGTCCCGGGCGCCCAGCCAGCGCCCGTGCGCGCGCGCGATGTGTCGGTTGCGGGTGCTGAGGGTGAAGAAGCGGTCGTCGCACGACGGGCAGGCGAAGGGGCGGTCGGGCTCCGGGGCCGCGCCCTCCGCCCCGCCCGCGCCGCTCTCCTTGCCGTCGGGATCGTCCGCGTCGCCCAGCAGGCTGCCGCGACGCGGCGCGCGCCCGCTCCCCTGGCCCGGGCCCGGGCCGGAGGCAGCGTTGGGGTCGCCGCCTTCGAGAGGCGTGGGGGGCGTGGCGCTGGACGCAGCGGCATCCCCGGCGGTGGCGGGCGGGGGCGGTAGAGGCTGTGCCGCGGCCGCCGACATGGAAGTGACTGTAGCGGTGGCGGTGGGGCGGCTCGAAGAGGCCGTGGGGGCGAGGCCGGGGGAGGCCTTGGCGGCGGCCGCCGCAGCCTTGGCGGCCGTGGCACCGCGCTTCAGCGTCATTTGCAGCAGGCTCAGCTGGTTGAGGCTACGGGCACAGGCGAGCACTGCCGTCAGCCTTCGCTCCGCGGCTTCCGCCCTCGCCGCCGAGCTCCTTTCCGTCTCTCTCTCCTCCGTAACCGACTTGCCAGATACAGCATACGAGTCCATCGACATGAACACGAGAGCTGCGATGGCTCACGCACGTCAAGTCCTTACAATTCACGAGATCCAATTTTTTTTGAGCTGTCTCATGGAATTCATTTTGTTTTCTTTTTTTGTTTGTTATGGAAATTCGGATCAACAGAAGGTTCTTTAAAAGAATTAGACAATGCAAAGAAAATTTAATCCTTTTTTTGCACAGAATACATTTTCTCCCTCTTTCCTCTTCCCTACACATACTCATAACAATTTTTTTTCTTTCCAAAATATATTTCATATCATATTTATTTCAGAAGTAGCACATTGTGTCATATTTTCAGTATGCTTCACAGACTAGTGTTCATGTAAATTTAAAAATATACTGCATTTGCCAGTCGGATACAAAAAATGCATTGTGAAATTCCACTGAAGCTTGAAGCAGGATCAGCGACTAGTGAAGGTGAAAAAGCACATGGAAAGGAAATAGAAGGTTAAAAGCAGTAATGGAAATGAAAAGTTATAATGATGTCCTAACATTGTCATGCCAACCATGCAAAAACCAATACAGGCTTTGGAATACTAACACCAGATTCAAAAAAGGGATTAAGAATTTTTAACCCACTTTTAATTAAAGTTTACAAGGAATCAACAAAGAATTTAATTGATGCAATGAAATATTTACCATTAGAATTAAATTTAAAAATGTAGTCCCAATGCAAGCAATGCTTCTTAAAGTATTTATCATGTTACAACCACAACCACTGAAAATCTTAATGACAATTTCAAAAGCACCACATTCATCATGCAAATAAAATTGAATTAACACATTTATTAAATAATAATTAAGGAGCCATTTAAAAATGCATGTGCAAAATTAGCTTTTTTTAAACCCTACTTCCATTTTTAACAAAAGAAAATCCTTATCCTTCCAGATCACTGTGTGTTTCATCCCCCCTCCCCTCATCAATAGAAGTGTATTTTATTAGGTGACAGGATGGAGGATAATGAAGTTTTACACTTCAATGGAAGAGGTTATAAATTTCATTAAATTATCAAAAAACTGAGAATTTTTTAAAATATTTCATGGTTTTCAAGTTTAAGCAAGTTTTGAATGGTATGGAAATCACTGATATAGGCAGTAGGGTCAACAACTTATAAAAGGCCACAACTAATACAAACAAAATGTAATATGTAACATTTATTTATATTGCTAACTTTAATTAACACCGCATGTTGAACAAAACAGCAACTCAAAACCAGCAAAACAAAAAACATTGCAAGAATATGAATTTCAATGCATCCCTTCCTTCCACTTGTTCAATGTTTTGACAGTTGTCTAAATCCTTTCCCTCCTAAAAGCAAAGACATTTTTTGAATGGCCCCTTAGCACATTAAAACAGTATATGTCTTGAGACTGCAATTATCAGCCCTGATAACATCTCATTCAATTAAAAAACAATTAATCATGTCTTTTAGAATCAAGAAAGTTGAAACAATCCAACCTGAGACTACTAAAAATAGCAACATTTTATCAATTTCATGACCCATTACAAATACACTCTAAAAGAACACACAAATTATATTATTTTACATGAAATAAAAAGGAACAATAGGGAGAACAGTAGAACACTTGATATTACCTGAAAACTATATTAACAAAAATATTTGCAATACATAATACTTCATATTCATCCACATATGAAAGCAAGGTTGAGATTATTGCATTTTATACAAAATAAGTAACCAAACTTATTATTTCTTAATTTAAAACAAAAATTATGAATTTGTTAGTTTTCTTAACATGCAACTGTTATCTTGGAGAAAATTTTCTATTTCTGAAGTGAATGTTATTTTTGAATTTTGGTGCAATATTCTTCTGTTCCCATTAAACCTGCAGCATACATGCTAGGCATGTTTCAGGCAAAAACAGACATTACCTACAGTGAAATTTTAAAACATATAAACTACAATGTATAATAATGTATGTAATAAGAACAAGATATATGTTAGAAATGTGTATTAGTTGTAAATTGTACTACACATTATGGATTATGGAATATTATGCTTTGCACAGTCTCATCGAGACTATTCTGGTGGCATTAAGTCTATTGGCATGAACCCAAGGTTATGACATCTGAGAACCATAATAGAGAGGCCATGAGAAGAATGGTGTTCAGAAACATTTTTCTGACACTCTATCAATGGAAGAACAACTCTGTCATCTAAGAAATGGGCAGTGTGTGCTGTAGGGTTTAATTACATGCAATAAAATATTTTGGTGATTTCAAATAGTTTCATTGCATGATTGCTTCATTGAATGATTTCAAATCATTCAATTGAGGAAATATGATCCACTAGTAAGAAAATAAAAGAGCAAGCAATAATGGAAGAAAGAAATCTTACCTGGCATTGTCAGGGGCCACACCAGGCCGCTTTCCTTTGCCCAGCACATTGCTCAAAGCACGGTCAAACAGGCTTCCCAGGGCATTCGACATCTGGATGCGCAGTCCAGCTGCACCTGGATCAGCACTCGTGGGCCTAGAGACAAAGTTGTTCAAAAGTCAATTCATTTTCTTTATAAACCTTTCATTTCTCCTGAATACTTTCTTCTTAGAAAGAAAATATGAAAACACATTTCAAGAAAAATTACAATTTGGAGAATTTGAGAGATTAGAACACCTTGTAAATCAAACATCATCATATTATCATTCCCGAAGATTGTAATACATTCTGTAAGATATACTTTCAAAAATACAAAATCAATATAAAACTAGTTGTGTTGAAGAATGGCACAAGCATTCTCATCGTTAAGTTTTCTAATTTCCTTGGTGTGGGTTAGCTGTAAGGTTATGCCTCATCCTCTTGCTAGCTGCTATCTATTGCCACCCAAAATACAATTTTTTTGAAGTTTTCTCAATTTTTCGGATTCTTAATGGTAGATTCGAAATATTACTTTTAAAATATTAAAGAAGAGTAAAACTTTATCCTATATGGAAATTTTTGTTGAAAAATTTGGAGCAGTTTTTAAGAAACAATTGTTTCAGCTCCATAGTAAATGCGAAATTTGAAGCTCTTTTTCACAGGAATCTTACAATCACAGCAATAAATACTCACTTGTCAGGTGTTGATGTTCCCTCAGAGGCAATTGAAGGGTGGCCAGCAGTTGTTGGAGAATGAGCTTCTTTGACATGTCGTGCCAAGGAGGTTTCATCTGGCAGAAGCTCTCGACAATGACTACACAATAGTCGAGGAGCTCCAATGCTTGCACGAGGTGCTGATGAAAGCAAACTGGCCAAAGATTTGCGTGGCCGAGGTTGCCGTGCAGTTTCTATTAAAAAAAAAAAATTTTTTGGTAATACCGAGATGAAATATAATGCCCTCTTAAGATACTATTTTACTATTTATAATGGTTATCAAAAATTGAGAGATAAATCTCATGTCTATAAAAATAATTATAGTCAGGAAAAAAAAAAAAGACTTACGTCCCACTTGCTCCTGCTTGTGGTTGCTGGCAATGTGAGCTTGCAGGGCCATTAATCCCAAGAAGAAACGATGGCACAATGGACACACCATTTCCTTGTCCTGGTACTCAAACAAAAGACTTTGGTCTTGGACTGCTCGACATTCTGGGCTTTCTCTACCTCCCCACCGAGAGCGCCGAGCCATCAATGTCTGCAGGATCTGCATAGCAAACGACATGAAATTGTATGGCAACAGACAACTTTATTCAAAGACCAAAGTAACCAAACTAAAAGGCAGATGAAACGCTCCAGGATCCTAGTACTTACGAGTTTGTTCTTTCTGGCGGGCGACAGCGGTGCGGGTCGGATGACAAGCGGGGGTGCACGCTCCTTGACGACGGAGGCGGAGGACGCGGTGGCAGTGGAGGTGGCGGCAGCGGCGGTGGCAGTGGGGGCCGCGTGGTCGGTGGGTGCGGGCGGCGTCGCGGGGGCGTCGGGAGCCTTCGTCGGGGCCGGCGAATGCCGCTCGCCCTCGGGCGCTGGGGGCGACGGCTCTTCGGCGGCGACGGGGCCGGCGGCGGGGGCGGGCGCGACCTGAGGCTCGGGCTGCCGGTCCAGGTCCATGATGTCGGCGGGCTCGTCGTCGTCCGCGGAGGAGATGGCGGCGGCGGCGGCCGCGGGGGCAACGGCGGGGACCGCGGGCGCGGGCGGCAGGGCGGTGGTGGCGGTGGTGGTGGCGGCGGCGGCGGGCGCGGGCGGCCAGCCCTCGCCCAGCTGCCGCAGGATGGCCATCTCCTCGTCCGTGGCGCCCATGGCGCGCTGCAGCTCGCGCAGGTCCCCGTCGCCCACGCCGCCCGCCCCGCACAGGAAGGCGGCCGGTGCGGGCAGCGGCGCCAGCGCCGCCTCGCCGTCCACGCGGCTGTCCAGGATCTGCCAAGCCACAACGCAACCTTACATTTAGAAGCAGTGCAGCTTCAAGCAAAACATGAAAGAAAAAAAAAAAAAAGAAAAAAAAAACTCGTGGGAACTCGATAGTTTTGGTTGTTTTTTCTATGAACAAAAAGCAGAGGTGCAGGTGCCTGTGTTTGAGCATTTTTGTAAGTTTCTTACTTTACTCCATTCTCGTAAGTTTTATTTGATAGAACAACAGAAAAATGATTTTTCGTCGGTTGACCCATCTCCAAATCCCGTCATTTCGTGGATAAAACATCATTTTTTTTTTTATTTACGTCAAAAACAGTTAAAAACTGCGTACGACGAGCTATGGGGAGAAGTGAATTTTGTGCACGTTTTCATAATTCCGTGGTCTCTATCCTAAACCATATTCTAGTCGAATTTTGAATACAGAAAAGAGTTTTTTTTCGAGTTTTGTTGACAAAATATTCGCTCCTATATAATAAAATATAATTTCAAAGGTAAATTAGCTATAAATTCCTGCCCTGAACCCTCATGTTCTTCATGAAAGAATAATACTTTTTCTTTTACTTTCATAGAAGAACTCCGTAGTTTTATTACTTCGTTTCGAAAATCGTCCAGAGCCATGATGATAAAGTGTTTTTCATTGTTTAGAAAAAATGCACAATCACTATAAAGCGAGAGCAATGGAAAACAATCATTTCAGCACTTGCCATCAATCTCAATGAACCTCACAATGAAAAAATCAGCAACTGTTTTCCTCATTGAAACATTAAAACAAATAACTTCTGTTTCTATTTTCCACCAATGGCCATCATGAAGCATAATGAAGACAAAAAATAGAAGGATTTTTATTTTCAAAATCATAGCAGGTAGGTTTTCAAAATCATAGGTTTAGTTTAGGAACTGAATACATATTTAATGCTTGATACTTTGAAAGAAGGCACCCTTGCATTAACATTTTACACAAAGACATTTGATCCCGAAACATAACATCATCTTTTTTATAAGAACTATTACTTACGAAGATGTGACAGTTTCAATTTGGTAGGGATATGGGCATGTGGGCAGTTGACTAATATTTCAGCCATCAATCTCTTGATGCTAGCAAAGAATCCAGTACACTTTGACTGAATGCTAGCTCTACGTCTTTCCTCATTTATGATGAAGTATAAAAACAACTATCCATTTAGTATGATTGTCAAATTGTGTATTTTTTTTAAAATATGGATGATATATATTTCCTCAGAAATAATAATTTTATATCTCATGAATTCATTTCTCCCTACCATGATATTTATTAAATACAAATCAAGAACATATGTAATTTGGAATACTTTGAAGTAAAAATACAGTAATCCCTCAACATTCGCTAGAGTTAGGTTCCCAAAAAACCTCATGAATATCAAATCCACGAACATGAAGTCTATATTTTAATGAAGAAAGGTGGGTTAGGTTTTTGGATATTGAAAAGAAGTTTAAAAATGAAAGAAAAAAGTCTGACAAACAATTGCAGAAGAAGTGTAAGTACTACTAAAACAATTCAGAATTAACATCCCAAAGAGAAAAATAAAACAATATTTGAAACTAATTTCAAAGTTGAAAGGATTGAATATAGGATTTGGTTATTTTTTTGGTTCATCACCCTCCTTGTTGTTCTAATATGCAAACATGGAAAAGTCGCTGCTTCTGCTTCTCTCTTAAATTTTGAAGTTATTTCCATGTTTGGATCACATTCAAATGCTCTTTCCACCAGAGCTTGTTGAAGTTTTAAAACACCATATACAGCTTTGACATTCAAATTGGTCCAGGATGCAGTGTCGCTTCTGTTACTTCATTACGTTTGAGGAGGCTTTCTTCGCTGATGGTTTTAACAAAGTTGCTACTTAGTGAGGTCATTACAATGAGAGTTGTACAGATCCTGAATGGCTTTTCTGTTCATGTGGCCAAAGCCCTTACCTCCAATTTTATGCTGAATTTAATCATCTTACAATTGTATTATACTATTAATGAGAGTGAATTGAGATTTCAACTTTGATATTTTTGCAGAATGTGATACTTCAAGCTTCGGTGTCTGCCGAGTTCATTTCTCAGATAACACTAATAAAGGAAATAAAATGTGGTCACTGTTTAAAAGTACCACAAAAGACGCACTCGCAAATGATGTAGTCATGAATGTTAAAACCAGTAGCATTTCTTTAGTCGCGAATGTTCGGAACTCGTGAATAGCGAATTCACAAATGTCAAGGGATTACTGTTTAATGGAAAAGGATGCATATCAAATGAGCACAACCAATAGCAATAATTATTATATTCCAGAAAAAGTGAGAAGTTGTAACATGATGACATGAGTACTTAAAACATTTCTTCTGTGCAAATACAGATAAAAAAGAATTGTTGGCTAAAACTGTGCAAGACATATTTCCTGATACCTAGAGATAACATGAATAAAGTAATGGAATGGCAAACAAGTGTATGAGGCAAATTGCAATCACAATAAATATTTTGTGTGGTAAAGGGTAAGTATACAAGTGCGCAAGAATAAATTAATAATAACGTGTAGCAAAGAGTGTACCTTCAGTAATCACAGAAGGATGACAGACAAGACTGATGGAAGCAAGACAACATTAACCAACTTAATTGCTCTTTTTAATACAAATCCACACAACACAAACAACTATACAAAAAGTGCAATTAAGAAATTTGCAAAAGAACATCACCAACCTCCAATAGCGATCATCTTGATCTTTGTTGCTTGCGATTTGTGGCCAGTTCAAAATTCACTCCAATAATAATTTTCCACTCAGACACAGATCCATACTTGTTAAAATGCCATAAAAATTATACACCTGAACGCACACACACTTCTACACCCTTTCAAAAAGTTCATTCAAATGAACTGCAGTTACTGATGAGTGAAATCACTGGAGATGTGGTGAAATATCTGTTCAGTTCTTCACCAGTCAGAAAAAGAGAAGGAAAATATATACATTACTTCATCGTGACAGCAGAAAAGAGAAACATAATATAACCTACAGTTGATAAAAATCATATTTTTTTCTATAAAGAATTAAATTATTTACTTAAATTCACATAATGTTTTATTGCATTAAAAGTATAATAGGTAAAATTTATTTACTCATTAACATGTATGCCAAGATAATCATTAATAATTTTCAAATCAAGAATGTTTCTTTAATTATCACTATGTACCATAAATTAGCACAATTCTCATTCATTTCAAAAGGCTAACTAAAATTCTTATTGATCTGAAAACGATTCACATAGATTGAAAATGGTTAAGAACACAAAAATAATGTAATTTTGTTGATTTCCATGGAACATCAGAGTTCATTATGCATTTTCCCAATTTCCATAAAACACAAAAAGTTTAACTAGCAGAGGATTCCTCTACACTGAAGATATTTTTGATCTTGAGACAAAAGATCTGAATACTTCATTACAAGAACTTGTTATCTTTTAATAGTAATTTTATAAGATTTATTAAAAGGTTCAATGGGAAATTTGTTTTCACTAAACCAAAAGGCAAACCTCCAGCATAAGAGGCTTAGGAGCAACTCAAGCCAACGTTAATTTGACAAATCAAATTTTTCATTTGTTATATTTTTTGTCATACTACTTCCTTCATAAACACATAATACTGTTTCTTCTGAAATTAATGAAATATATAACTTTAGGGAAAAAGTTGATGCTATAAAAACTTCAATCACTAAACAGTACAGCAGAATAGAATAATCATGATTTTAATCAAACATTTTAAATCAAATCAATTTTATCTACTTTCATTTTCATTAGTAAATTTGTTGATATAAAATACAATTCCACGTGTAGTAGAGTCTAATTCTATTCAATCCATACAGTTTGAATATTCTGAAGCATACATGTTCCTAGAATAATGGAAATTGAAGATTATTCCCTTACACAAAATATTTTCATTACTTTTGCCAACATGTAAAATTTCTGCAGAAAGTTTTCTGCTTATTCTTCGTTTTTCTATTGAGTAGTGAGAGATCAAAGAATCACAGTGCTATGGGATTATTTCTGTTGCATTAACCCTTTCAGACTTGGCTGTTTTTAATCACTTGGAACAAATATTTTTCACTGTGATCTACTTTCAACTGAATAAACAAATCCATATCAATATTGTAATTTTTGGACTGTTATTTTTTTTTAAAATTTTAAGTTCACACAATTGTGAATACGGTGTCTCAAACTTTGTACTGATTAAGTAATTGAAAGAGGTTCATGCATGGAAGAAATTCCAAAAATAAAAATTTGTAATTATTTATTATAGAAATATATTGGTTTTATTAACTAAAAGAATTTTCTCCAAAATTATTAACTAATTTTATAGAAAAAATATTTTTAAAAAGAAATTTATCTTTTAGAAATTATTTTTAGAAAAAAATTTTGTAGGTATTATGCAGGGCTTGATTTCTGGTGGAACACGATGAAATTTCACTCTGGTACCTCAGGAACGATATAATTAAAATATATTATAAATATATGACTATTTCTATTAAATTAATAATTAATTTGAGGCACATTCCAGGATCTAAAATTTTACAAACCAAGCACTAGTAACACATGATAGATAATGAAATTCCCATTCACAATTTCAGAAATTCAGTTTCAATGACAGTACAATTATTAAAAAAAAATTAAAAAAGAGACGCTTCATTTTATGAAATATTGTACAAATAACTGACCTGATTAACAGAGTCCATGATGGAACCAAGACTTGCTCCTCCTTCCAACTGGCTGAAGAAGGATCCTTCTTGGCCCCATGATTGAGATGTCTCTGAAGGGATAAGGTCTGGAACATTTTGTGGCCAATGCCAGGAGCCCTCCTCATTTGACCACACTTCTCCACCTGGCTGTGAGTCAGAAGGCCAGGCAGCAGTCGCATCTCCCCAGGTTGGTGCACCGGAATCTGGTGCTGGTATGGGTGCCAACACTGATGATGTTGCAGGTACTGGTTCTGTTACAATTGTGGAAGCAACAGATTCTACTTCAAGAGTTTCCCCTGGTACACCAGTTGGCATACGAGTATGTGATTTCTGGGAAGTCCAAGCCACATCTCCATCTGGGAGAGATGAGCTGTTGTTGTGGCTACTATTTAGTGGAGCACTTTCTTGAACACCTTCTACTGGTGTCCAGTTCTGTTTTGTGGGAATGTAACGCTCCTTAGCCTGATCTGGAGATGTTGAAGCAGAGAACTCCAACTCCCCAGCAAGAAGATGTTTTTCGTAGTTTCCAGAAACAGAGAAACTTGAAGAGGCAGTAGACTGTTCAGCATAAACAGTACAAGAATTTTGAGACCAAGAACTGGGACCAAGGATCTTGTCTCCCATTGAAGAACTAACTTCATTTCGACTACCAGATGAATTGCCCTCAGAATTTTCATTTTTCATAGGGAGCTCAGAAGATCGATTCGGCTCATAACTATTATTCTCTTTTAAATAGCCTGCCATTGTAACAACCTCCATACCCAACCCATTGTTATTATGCTCTGAACCTGATGAACTTTCCTGAAGGATTTTTATTGCTTCTTCCAATTGTTTTCGCTTAATCTTGGGCTTCTTTCTTATACCAGCATTACTACTATCCAATGTATGCTCAACTTTTAGCACACTTTCACAAGATACTTCCTTAATGACAGTTGTCCATTCTGTAATTGATTTTAAGTTATATTCTTCAACATTTTCCACCAGTTCCCCTGATTCTTTTAGCTCATTTAGTTTTACAAGGTGATATGTTGATGTTGCATGTTTTCGAAGATTGTAGCTAGTGGAATAATATTTGTTGCAAACTGAACAATGATATCTCAACTGAACAGATTTCAACATTTGTGTGTCAGAGCTGCTGCTGAGTCTATCCTTCCTTCTTGGAGAATCAATCATTTCCGATGTAGACTGTTCACCGGTGTCTGGATTTAAGGTATTTTCTGTTTCAGATGTTTGAGGGGTTTTGTTCTCAAGCTCATCTATTTCTCGCTCAGATAGAATTTTTGGACATGATTCAGAGGAAGAAGTTTCCATTTCTTGACTACCAACATCAGCACCCATGTTTTCCTGATTTTCAACATCGACTTTCATATCAGTTGTAATACTGTTGTCAATAACATCTGCTTTTGCAAGACTATTTCCTGTAGTTACTTCTGCAATAACACTGTCACTAACAGCACTCCGTCGTCTTTTGCGTTTCTTCACATTTGTCACTAAGTCTTCTTTAAACATTTCTGCACTATCAGCAGCTGCAACTGCATCATTACTTAGGCTATTGGATAATGTTGTCTGATGCTGTTCAGTCAATACCCCTGCTGGAATACACCCATCAGCCTTGTCAGTGGAAATATTAACATGTGGTTCAACTTCAGTTTGTAATTTGGCATTCTCTTTCACATCAGATGGTGATTTCTTTTGGACAGTTTTCCTTCTTTTATTTGTATGCCTTTTATTCTTGGCCATCTGAATCTTTATATTTTTTCTTTTTATTTGAGCCTTTTTGCCTTTCCTGGCAGGTAAATGACCATTCTTCTTATGACTCTGTTTCATTGGTTTATCTGGCACTTGATCGGGTACATCAGCAAGTTCTTTTCCAATGTTAGTATCAAATTCCTGACTGTCTGTTTCACTTGCAACATCAGAAGATGTATACATTTCCTCATACGACAAATTCCAGCGGGTTATTCTTACACTTCTCTCTCTTCTTACCATGGGAGCTGATGACTCATCATGTCTCTTTGGGGACAATGTCTGCTGTGATTTACAAGTTTCATCAAGAACATCTGCAATTAGATTTGAATCCTGTACAGTTTTTTTCTTCTTCTAAAGTACTCATTTCAGTATTAATCATATTGGAAGATTCTAAAACAGCTTCTATTTTTGAAATTTCTGCCTCCATAGTTTCACATTCTTCTAATGTTTTCTGAGGAGCAGAGCCTGCTGTAGTTTCTGCTTTCTTTGATTCCATTTTTCTGGCATGATAAAGTACCATAAAATCAGGATCTCTCAGTTTCGCAATTGGTAAAGATTCTTCATCTATTGCAAAATAATCTTCATTAGTAGGTTCCTCCACCTGTAAGTTACAATCTTCCTTTACATCTGACAATATATCTGAAGTACTTTGTAATACATTTTCTGGCGCATCTTCATTTCTCTCCAAATTGATTGTATCTGTTGATTCCTGAATAGTTGAAGCAACATTACATTCTCTTGTAGTATTATCCACAATTTCAGATGATGGTGGAATTTCAGCATGGGGCTCAGGAGGAATTTTTGAGGAAGAATCTTTGTCTGAAATTTTAATTCTTAAACTGGATCTGCGCTCGTGCTTGTTGTTTGAATGAAACCTTCGTCTCTTATGGGGACTAGAATCACTATCAGAAGGAAGAGAGGTGAGAGAAAGCCTTCGCAGAGACCTGTGTGATTTCCTTGGGCTGGTGGAAAATTCCTTTTCAGGTGGAAGAGTAGCATCTTCCTGCACTTTAGGTGTCTGGTTTCTTCTTCTCTTGTTGGGCAAGTCCTCAACAGCCGTTGCTGCTGTTTCACTCAAAATTGTTCCAGATGCAATGTTTGGAGAGATGCTGTTCTTTGTTTCTTCTGTTACAATAAAGTCTGTTGGGTGACTGTTACTAACTTCAACTGAATTTACCACTGATGAGCTCACCGAATTCACAATAGTTTCAATAGATTCTACAGGATCTGAATGAATCCCAAGACTGGATGATAGGTCTCCACTAGTAGGCACTTCAGAGTGTATCACTGTCATAGCAAGCTGATGCTCCTCTTGGGCGAATTCTTGCTTTACCTGATCAACATGCAGAACTGCCATAACAGAATCTGGGCAGGAAGAAAGAGGTACATTTGTGGCAAAGGGATTAATATCCTTCTTTTTCTTCTTTTTATTCCTTTTCTTATTTTTATTCACTGCATTTGAAACAACTGGTGTCATCTGCTCTTTATTTTCAACAGGCAAAGCAGGTTCAAGTGAATCTTGTAAACTAACTTCATTCGAATCATTGTGAGAGGCATCTTCTTCTTTGATCAGAACCTTTTGTTTGGTTCTCCTTTCATGTCTTCTATAAACAGATGACTTTGAAGAAGTTTCCAGAAAATCATTGGCTTCTTTAGTCTCAGTATTATCCAAAGGAAGTTCCTTGAGTGCATCTTCTGCTTTTTCAATAGAATTCACTTCTGAAACTTGTTTTTCATCTTTTGCGGAAAGTAAAAGGTCTTCCTCTTTGCCAGTTCTTGATCTACTTCGGTGCTTTCTTGTAGGTGAAGAAGGTTTAACATTTACTTCAACCACCTCCATGATTGTAACTGGAGTTTCACTCTGCCTCAAACTCTTTCTAGTCCTTCCCAAAACCTTCTCCGCAACCTGGTCCCCTTCTGAAGATTCAACTTCAGGCTCGTCTTTTACGTTTGAGACAATACAACTGTCCCTTGCCTTCCTATGTCTCCGCCTACTCTTTCGGCCATCATCAATAGTCTCTGGCAAAGGAGGTGGCAGTAGTGTGTCAGCCTCGGATAACAAAGGCAAAGATATTGTATCAGATTCAGCAGGCTCCTGTAATGAAGGATCTGCATCACTAATAACTGGGGATAAGATGGGGATGTCAGCAAGATCTTCCTTTCGAGAACGTGTAATTCGTTTAACTACTTCAATTGGTTCCACTTTCTCCAGTTCAGGCATTCTATCATCATCACTTCCTCCAGGACTTGCCACATTTTCATCTACTGCTTCTTTGAAATTACTATTTGAGTGCTTGTAGATATACTAGTTTTGGGAGTTTGCTTGGAAAGAATTTTACTTGTGATTTTTGCTTTTTCTATTATATCATCAGTGTCTTTCACTAACTCAGACATTGAATTGGGACAAGTTTTAAGATGTTTCCAAAACATTGGGGAATAAGGAAAATATTTTCCACAATGCTGACAAAGCTGATTTTCAGCTGTATTACTGGCATCAACAGTTGTTTCTGTTGACTGTTCTGGTTCTGATCTGTTAATTGAACATTTTTTCTTGTGTCTTCCTAGTGTAGACAAAGAAACAAAGGTAGCACCACATGTCTCACAAGAAGTAGAATCTCTAACAACTTCTTTATTTTCCTGTTCCTCAGATATCTTTAGTGAAGGAGAAGAAATAGGTGAAGGGGGAAGAGGAGGAGGATGGACCGGAGGAGGAGGAGGGGAAGAAGGAGGAAGAGGGAGTGAAGAAGAAAGAGGAGGAGGAGGAGTTGATTTAACTTTCTTGCCAGGTTTCTTAGATTTCTCTTCAAGTTCTACAAAAGTCTTACTTCGAGTACGTTTCCGAGACACCTGTTTAATTACATCTTCCTTTACTTCTACAGTGATCTGGGTATTCAAGATAGATTTTTCACTTTCCATCATTGCAATTCTCATTGCTGCCAAAATATTAGAAGTTTCTTTGTTTACGCTATTGGACAAATCATCATCCAAATTACTGTCTTGGAGTTCCTGTTCCAATGCATACATTTCTTGAACTGAAGTTTGATTTGGGGAGGAATCACTAGAAACATTTACAGATTCCTTACTTTTCTTGCTTCGAGTCATTTTTTGGACCTTTACGGTCTCTGATTTACCAGTTTCAGAAGCATCAGTAGAATTAATATCAGCACGAGGTTTTTCGGCTTTTTTGTTGTCCAATGACACAGATCGTCTCACAACATCTTCAGAAACGTTAATTTTTGTGCTTTGAGAAGAGCTTCGAACTGCCCCAGTTGACCTACGTGTTGTGCGACCACGTGGCATTGGCGTTCTGCTTGTACTCGGCTCTTCAACTGTCGGTGTTGTTTTATTTTCACTGGTTACATCAACACTAACAGCACTAGCATTGACTCTAGCTCTAACTGCTCTAGCTTTTGCACGCTTCAGGGCTTTAAGACCAGAGGATAATTTCAGTCTAAATATACTAACTCTTTCACTCAAAGCCACGTCTTCCAAATCCAACTCTAATTTCAGGTTGCGAGTGGCTGCAGCAATGGGTATTGGTACAGAACTGGGTCGAGCAGGTCGGATCAATGGTGTTCCAGGAGCTGATGAACTGAGTCCTGCAGATCGAGTGGGAAGTTGATTCAATGCTGGAGAAGATGGTGGTGTTGCTCTCTTCCGTGCCAATATTGCTTGAGCACGATCCTTGCGAGAAGTACCAGGGGATGAGGGCAGACTCAGGGATGCTTGGCGTTCAGCAGCTGCAGCTCGACTACGCTGTTGAGCCAGTCGGGAAAGGCCAGCAGCAACTGAGATCTACAACAGAATTCACACATATTAACATATATTTTATGTAAAGATGCTATGGGTTAGTATATTTTTATGGAAGTCCACTGGAAGATGGCATACCAAGCAAGTTAAATAAAATGTTCATTCACACATGCGTTCTTCATGAAACTTTTTGAAGGGGAAGGTGCAGCAGTACACCAATGCACACCAGTTCACTGGTGAATGGCACACACTTCAGAACTTTGCACTAATTGAATAGTTACCCCGAATACAGATCTAACCCACAAAAGTTCAAAAGTTGAGACTTCAGTGGAATAGTGACCTATTGGACCTAATTCACAGCCCCCTCGATTCAGAGGGCGCACCGGCCATTCCAAAGTAAGTTATTATTTAGGTAAAGTCAGCCTATTAGCGAATCTATCTGCAGCAAGATGTTGGATCGATGCGGGTATGTTATGAGCAGTAGTGCTTTGGCTAAAATTTGACTCAAGAGTGATTCACAGTTCATAATATATTGATGGTAAGTAAGCTTTTTACAGAAATAAATTAATTTACACTGATTAGAGGTTTTTTCTATTTCCTGAAAACTTTTTCTTTTGTGGGTTAGATCTCTATTCCGGGTAACTAATCGATTGCTCTTTCTCCAATGCAGTTGGGAGGAGAACTCAACCTCGGGATATTCTCTCTGCCTACCTTTCTTGCATATTTTGGCCGAAAATAACCAATCATCTAATTTTTCAAATTTTAGAATAGTTATAAATGTACTTTCAAAAAGATAAACGCACTTTCGGACAAATAATTGTCTGTAGCTTCAGGCCACTACAATACTTATTGCATGCAGTTGTGGGCAGTGCAGCTAATGAGCCGTTAGAAGTGAAATTATATAGAATTGAATACAGTCATATTGTATTTTCGCAAAACAACAGGTCCCTTTAAAATTATAGATAGTAAGAGTGTTTCACTTATTTAATAACATATCACGTTAAGACAACATGAAACATTTTCTTGACTGACTTCGATTACATTTCGAGAAATAATGCACCACCATCTACAGGTCTATTGCGATACAATAAAATTTGTTATATTTACTTAACACACAAATAATAATATTGATGTAGACTTATCAAGAATTAATATCTCTTGGCATGTAAACTTACTGATTTTCAATATAAGAAATTGCAAGAAACAACAGAAGACTTTTTCTGGCTACTAGTATTCAATAGTCAGAAGTCTGACCGCCTATGAGATGAAGTTTAGCTATTATCAAATTTACCTAAAAAGTTTTAAAATTTCTTTAAGGTCTTTTTGAAATTGAGAAGGCTACTTTTAGTAATGATTCTTTCTTTCCCTACTAAACTAAGAAAGTAGAGCTCACCTGTTTGTTACGAAAAGCATATTTTATCTTGTCAGTGTAGACTTTAACTTTATACGTAATTAAATTAATTAAAAATTTCTATTGTCTAAAATTTTAAAAGGATCTATTCTTTTGAAAAAATTGAGATGACATTACTAAGGAGTCTAAAATATGCTCTGAGACATAAAAATCAATTACGCTATAGCATTAAACTTCCTTGAAAAAGAAAGTTTTATTTTCTTAGTAATTAAATCCTTTTCACAATCCACAAATGTCTCCCCAAAACCTTGATTTATTTTTTTCCAGGACCATGCTGTTGCAAATATTAATAAGCATATAACCACACTAAATCTCTAAGTGTTATAAAAGAAAGAATAAAAAGATATTCATCCATAGAATGTGAAAATTATTTCTACAAAGAAGTTTGGAAGGAGTCAAAAGCACAGATATGTAAAAAAATCAACCATGAAAAAAACTGAAGATCAATGCAAGCAACATTTGATAAAATATTTTACCTTCAGTCTTCTCCTCAAAATGTGATTCTGTGGAAGGAAATAAAATTATTCATTAATTACATCTTGTGTTAACACAGTGAGCAATGAAGAAATCAACAACTTTAACTACCACCGATATACACACAAAAGGTTCCAAGTAAGTAGTTTTTGCATTAACATTTATAGAAAAATTTGAAAACAATTTCACACTCAGTAAAAATTATAAAAAGATATACAAATTATAACACAGTGGTAACAGTTCCCAATTGACTGCACCTTGTTATTGTAGTAATTTCCAAATATCTGAATTAGAAATGCTACGAGTTAAACTAATCTTTGATGGGTGGGAATAAGAGTACAACTCAAAAAACCTTATATTACAGTATAGCAGAAAAACTGTTTCCGTTCGCACTTTGAATATAAAAAATATTTGCAATGTGCAGAAAAGTACAGTGTTTTAGAGTAGGATTTGAGTTGTACAATTTTTACCAGACATACATATCAAGCTGATGACAAAAATGTACATATCTTGATTTTGCCAAAAAATGACTTGTACTCTTTTTCCCTCCCATCAAAGAAATGTTATTTCAAATTTTTGAGCAGGCCACAAAAAAATTTATCTTTCTTCATTACTCTAAACAGAAACATTAAATTAACAAGAGATTATAAATGAAAATCAATAAGTGTTCTCCACCAAAACAGACATCTTAAATTATACTTACATTATGAATATTGGCTTGGTTGCGTGTTTTTGATTCATCTTCATTAAACTGGATGACACGTCGTGTTGATCGTTTTGGTGGTAGATTTGCTATCATTCGTTGAATAGTGTCACCTGAAGAATAAAAGATAATTTACATGTTAGAAACTTAAGTACTCAATTGAAGTCCTTGGGCTTGCAGTTTGATAAAAAGAGAAATCAAAACAAAAACAAGGATAAAATAAATTTACAATTCATGAATACTCTGTTAGATTTATAGTGTCTTAACACAAAGAGGTTTACTTGTTTTCTTTTCCCAAATATTTTTGAACTAACATTTTTCAAATAATTTTAGTTACTTAATATTTTCTTAACCGTCATGTTCAATATTTCTGAAGATGTTGACATTATGATGGTGATAGAAATTTTCTTCTTATTTCCACAGTGATAAACAAATTTTTTCAGGTACTGTAAATTGCTGAAGGTTTGCAATGGAATCATAAGTGAGCAAAACAGAGATTAATAGATAAAGATCAGAAGAGTGGTAAGAGAAAAATTGTATACTAAAAGACAACAGACAGAAAAAAAGAGCAGTGGTGGCCAGTAATGAAAACCAGCTGACATTCAGAGTTTGTCAGAGGCTTCACTTAGCTTTTCAAGCAGTTAGGGCAAACCAATTTTAAACCCCACTCTCAAGCATAAATTACAGTGTTATTAAAGTGTGTTGATAAAGTAATTTTAGAAAATACTTAAAATTACACACCAAAATGATAAACAAATCTGTTTGAATGAATCTTCCTAATTTTAAATACATCAGAACAGATATAGCTGGTTAAGGCATGTTTTTATAAAGATTTATTACATTGGATATTATAATGAATTACTGGATATATTTTTGTTAATCTATGTACTGTAATATACAAAATATTACAGGGAAACAAACATCGCACTTTACTCCCGACAGTGCGAAGCGGTTACTAGGTGACGAATATTTTGTTTACATGCATGACGTAAGAACGAACTGATTGTAGGTCTCCGGCGTAATATATAAACTCTTTTACATGCAAAAAAAGCATGGAACATAAATAAGCAGGTTATGTAGTGGTCAGAAATGGATGACAGACATTATCAATCGGAATGCAAGATGCTTTTGTTAGAAGCGCGGGTGGTTTTGACGTCTGTTGAAAGTACAAGAGGGAAATTTTTTTTTGTTTGGTGGAAAAATAATTTTGTTTAGAAGCTCTCTTGGCTCTGAACTTTAGAAGGAGAAGCATAGTTGTGGTAGCTGCGCAAAGGTTGTCTAATTGATTTAAGTGGGACCTTGCCATGTTATGTGTAATAGGGAGCGTAGAATTTGGAACATTAGTTGACGTTGATTAATTATTTAATTCCGGACTTGACAAATAAGTTTAAAGACTAAAGGATTAATTAAATGATTAAATGACCTAATTAAAGGAATTTACGCGAAATGGAACAGTTCATGGCTAGGCGTCTGCCCGTGATGCAGACAGAGTTATAGACGGTAGGCTTAGCAGCAGAGAATTCAGAATTTTTGTAAGGGATTCAATTCAAACATCAAGAGAGAAGCAGATGACTTCGGCGACGACTGGCGTGAAGATGGATTTTCGGCCCAGAAGCCAAGGGTGATATGAACTGCGTGGCCTCATTTAACAACGCCTAGACAATTCAGTACCGTTATTAACTAAATGCTGGCAATTGCATGCAATCACATTGATACTGTTAAACAAAATTCAAGTCATTTCAATAAATGAAATTATTGTTGTGCCAAATCTATACGCAATTCTGTGTAATAGTAGAAATAATTTCAGACTTCAGGCTTCTCTGTATAGAGGGCAACCCGGTGACAACCAGCCTGCAGGTAAGTGTGGTGTCATCGTATCAAACCCAAAACTGAGCTAGCAAATTAAAGTAAATAAATTCATTATTATCACAGTACATAGAGTTCCTGCCATGAAACATCTTTTCAGAATTTCACAGTTACTTTTCCAACCAAGTCTTCTCTTTTGTTTACATGTGAAATCTAAACACAAAGCAACACCCTGTATAGTTTTGTACAATGAAAGACTGAAGAAATAGTTGCAATATTACATTTCTCTTCAGCATTTCTTTACACATACAGGTGTGCATATTTTTTTTATAATCTGACCTTACTTCAAGGTGTGTGGTTACAAAATAAGTTACAAAATTGGGATGAGATACCACACCCCAGGGAGGGAGGGGGTATTTTGTATTTCTGAAACAAAATCGTGTTTCGTGTTTCCGGGCGCGTCAACGTATCAAGTCATTGGTCCCGTAAGCGTAGTGCGTGTTTTTTCTCGGGATGTGGCGATGATCTTTTCCCCGCTGGATGGCGACATCCGGCGCCGACTTACCGTCGACTGGCGGGGTTTTCCCCTCAACGAGATATCTCTCACCAGCGGGGCACCGTCCCAGCTGGGACATACTCTATGCACCCGACTGGTCTCCCGGCATGTGTGGTAGTGTAGGGCATGTTAGTGTGTGTGTGTGTGTGTGTGTGTGTAAGAGGAGAGGATAGGACAAGGAAGAGGAAGGAAAGATCGTGCGCGGTCCGTGGCCCGTTTGTTAGGGTACTGCTCCGGCATTCACCCGGTGTTGATCGGAGAAACCACGGCAAACTAGCGAACAGAGCAGCCGGCCGCTAGAATTCTCCTCCAGACAGCGACTGAATTCGACGTAGCTGACAAGCGAGTGTCGAAAATCCTGAACCTAGGAGCTCCCGGTCAGAGGGACTGCACTGAGCCAGAGGGGCGCGCGCGTCCTGTCGCACCTAGGGCAGGCAGACACTCACTGTCGGTGGGGCGCGTGCGCGGGCGGTAGTGGTGCAGGCGCGCGGGCGGCGTGGACGGGATGTTGCGCTTCATGCCGCGCCGGCCCTGCTGGCGGCGGCGCCGCGACCCGAAGGGCCGCCACTTGCGCGAGCGCGCGTGACGCGGCGACGCCGCCGGCAGCATCGTCAGCATCCACGTGGTATCGCCGCCGCAGTCCAGCATGTGGCGGTGCAGGTCGGCCGCCGACGCGAACGAGCAGCGCCCGCACTTGGTGCACCGCGCGCCGCCGTCCTGCAACACACACACACGTGACGCTCGAGGAGGTACGTCTACTGCACTACAAAGCTACAATTAAATCTACTGGTACACACACACACACGTGACGCTCGACGAGGCACGTCTACTACACTACAAAGCTACAATTAAATCTACTGGTATACACACACGTGACGCAAGACGAGGCACGTATACTACACTACAAAGCTACTATTAAATCTACTGGTATACACACACACGTGACGCTCCAGTAGGCACATCTACTACACTACAAAGCTACAATTAAATCTACTGGTACACACACACACGTGACGCTCGAGGAGGCACGTCTACTACTCCACAAAGCTACAATTAAACCTACTGGTACACACACACACACAAACACGTGACGCTCCAGTAGGCACGTCTACTACACTACAAAGCTGCAATTAAATCTACTGGTACAGACACACGCGTGACACTCGAGGAGATACGTCTACTACACTACAAAGGTACAATTAAATCTACTGGTACACACACGTGACGCTCGAGGAGGCACGTCTACTACACTACAAAGCTACTATTAAATCTACCGGTATACACACACACGTGACGCTCCAGTAGGCACATCTACTACACTACAAAGCTACAATTAAATCTACTGGTACACACACACACGTGACGCTCGAGGAGGCACGTCTACTACTCCACAAAGCTACAATTAAATCTACTGGTACACACACACACACGTGACGCTCGACGAGGTACGTCTACTACACTACAAAGCTACAACATAATCTACTGGTACACACCCACACACACACGTGACGCTCGACGAGGCACGTCTACAACACTACAAAGCTACAATTAAATCTACTGGTATACACACACACACATGACGCTCGACGAGGCACGTATACTATACTACAAAGCTACAATTTAATCTACTGGCACACACACACACGTGACGCTCGACGAGGTACGTCTACCACACTACAAAGCTACAACTTAATCTACTGGTACACACCCACACACACACACACACGTGACGCTCGACGAGGCACGTCTACTACACTACAAAGCTACAATTTAATCTACTGGTACACACCCACACACACGTGACGCTCGACGAGGCACGTCTACTACACTACAAAGCTACAATTTAATCTACTGGTACACACCCACACACACGTGACGCTCGACGAGGCACGTCTACTACACTACAAAGCTACTATTAAATCTACTGGTATACACACACACACGTGACGCTCCAGTAGGCACATCTACAACACTACAAAGCTACAATTAAATCTACTGGTACACACACACACGTGACGCTCGAGGAGGCACGTCTACTACTCTACAAAGCTACAATTAAATCTACTGGTACACACACACACACGTGACGCTCGAGGAGGCACGTCTACTACCCTACAAAGCTACAATTAAATCTACTGGTACACACACAAACACGTGACGCTCCAGTACGCACGTCTACTACACTACAAAGCTACAATTAAATCTACTGGTACACACACACGCGTGACACTCGAGGAGATACGTCTACTACACTACAAAGGTACAATTAAATCTACTGGTACACACACAAACACGTGACGCTCCAGTAGGCACATCTACTACACTACAAAGCTACAATTAAATCTACTGGTACACACACACGTGACGCTCGAGGAGGCACGTCTACTACCCTACAAAGCTACAATTAAATCTATTGGTACACACACACAAACACGTGACGCTCCAGTAGGCACGTCTACTACACTACAAAGCTACAATTAAATCTATTGGTACACACACACACACACACACACACACACACACACGTGACGCTCGAGGAGGCACGTCTACTACACTACAAAGCTACAATTAAATTTACTGGTACACACACACACACACGACACTCCAGTAGGCACGTCTACTACACTACAAAGACACAATTAAATATACTATATATCAATCATTTGGTCCAACATTTACATGACAAATGTTTTAAATAACAGCTGTGTATATTATAAAGATTACAAATTTCACACAGCGTTTCGGAAACAGTTGGTTTCCATCATCAGGTGACAAATAAATAAATAAATATAATATATAAAACAAAGGAAAGGTACAAAACAGAAGAATTGCAAAGAATGAATATACACAAGTCAACAGAATGCACATTGTTAAAACCTTTACAAAAGTTTTAAGATGATATTACTAACAGTATGAAAGAAATTAGAGAGAGAAAGAGATAGATTGTAAAAACAGACAAAAAAAAATTAAAAAATAACAATAAGAGAAATATCTTAAAAGCTGGTATTTAAAACATTTCTGTCTTGTAACTGATGGACCAACTGATTGATATATATTAAAAATATAGACAGAAACGGAAAATATTAATTACAATTAAATCTATTGGTACACACACACACACACACACACACATACCATGTATGTTCCAGTTTAATACGATGTGGTTTACGACACATTGAAATTTATGTATTATTAAAAATTGAAATTGAATATTTTTAAATTTATATGGTAACATTTTCACATCCTGTGCAAAACAATAACAAAAGAGTTTGACCACAGAATTTCTGAATGCAAACCACACCTCTGCAAAGTACAAGCAATACCATAATAAAAACTCATCCTAATTCTCCTCATGTATTGTTGTCTTGCATTTTTAGGTGCCCTTCAGATACTTTGTTATAGTAGGTGTTCAAATTCCTGAATGCTCTTTATGTTGAAGGTAGGTCTTTGAACACACTACAAAAGTTGCATTTGAAAATTGATTCGAAAGAAACAGAAATTATTGGAATCTAATCTCTATTTTAACCACTAGAAAAATGTAACTAAAATCGTTTGACTACACCTTTTATTATTGTCAAATAGATGTTCTATTTCATATGACTGATCAAAGATAAATAATTCAAGAGCTACTTCACAGTGAGTATTGTACTTCAACTCCAGATCATTGTACCTACTTCGTTCTTATTTTGATTCTGCTACTTGCTCCATCTTCTAGTTCTTGTGGACCATTTTTGAAAGAAGAAAAACATGCACAAGTGAACGCTTACTATAATTTTTATTTATAACAGTCGACATCTCCTAAAATACGAGATGATTCTGTGCTTCCTACCTTCATAAAGACTTCTAATATCCACACAACATTCCTTCACCGATGACGTGGAGAAATGTGGGTAGAGTGGGAGTATAACTTCCAAAATAGGCCACTACAGTTTTTGAAGCAATCAAAGACAAATCTACATTTCAATATAATTCATGCTTGGTTAACTTCTTGAACTGGGAAGAATACTGTCTTCCTTTGCCTGAAGTGATGAATGCAGTTTTATTAAAATTAATTTTTTTCTTACCAACTCTATCAGTCTAAATAGTAGTTAACGAGAGTCTATTTTAAAGATTTAAATTACTCTAAAATATACTTTCACTTAAAGATTTGAGAAAGTCGGTGAATGTAAGTAAAAAATATATTGTGATATACCAATTATTTAGGCAAGAAATAATTACGAAAAAGATGGCATATTAGGTTTTTAAGGCAAAGAGTAGACGATCACATGTGGTTGCGAGGGAGCCGATAAACATGAGCGAGGTTCATCTTACAATCACAGGGGCGTTGAAACCCGTGGAGGTGTACATGCCGGGACCGTTCGTCGATTATAATTAAAAATGACAGGATATGAGAGGGACTTTGGAAAAAGAATTGAAGTCTATTATTTGGGAAGTAGAAAGTTTTGACTCGCCCATTCTGTTACGAGACAGCAAACCGAACAGGTCAGTGCTAGAGATTATTGTATGTGAGGTCGAAAATTTCTAAGGAGTTTGGACTTTAACTTTTGTTTGTGAAAGAATAATAGGACTGTGGATTATTATAGCTGGTATGATCGATGTTTCAATTTAATAAGGGTTAATAAGAGTTGTTGAATATTGTCGGAGTAAGGACATAGTGCAGAATAATATCAAATTGGGACTTTGAACATATTGTGCAGCATTTTTATGCAGACATTATGCTGTGAAACCGGACGTGTCTACGTGGGAAGTGTTAAATTTTCAAGAGTCAAGGACGAAACAGTAATAGAGCTGTGATAATAGGATTCTTGTCACAAACTGTAAAAATTAAGCAGGGAACAAATCGTAGATAGGTTAGCGGAGTTCGAATCATTAAGTTGGCGGCTAGGTGCACACCTGATGCACGAGATAGGAGTGTTCACGACTGGTTAGGAGAGTATCGGCGATAGATAATGAAGATCGTGGTAGAAGAGAGAAGAGTGGACATCTCGACGCCCCGGGAATTTGTCGTCCGCAGATCTTCATGGCGCTGTCTGAGAAAAGAGCTCTGGTAAAGTGAAAAACTGATCAGACGTTTTCTAAAGGGTCATGACCGAACTGAACATTTATTAAAATGGCAATAGTTGCAGTAGTAATGAGGGTTGCAATCACTGTTGATTTAAAAAAGTTTAATTGAATAAACCAGTTTGTTAATGTTTGAACGAACACAAGATCTAATGATTGTTATGCGATTCTGCATAATTAGTAGCTAGCAATCAATAGCCAAATAGAAAAAAAAAAAGCTTTCAGATGTTTCTCGTCCCCCATATGGCGGGCGGATCCGGGTTGCCCAGGCAGTAAATGGTAAGCAAATGGTAGATATTGGCAATCAAATTTTAGGATTAGACAATTCAGTAAATGTTACTTTTTTTTAGCACACATTTTCAGAAAATTTAAAGGATTATTGGTATTTTAGTCTTTGTTCTCTACTCTGAAATGCTTGATCCAGAGTAAGCAGAAGACTGGCGCAAAACATTACTTAGAAGGTGCATCAAAATTTTCATCCAACTCACAAGCCTTCGCAACTTTCTGAATAATCATGGATTCACTGCTTATTCTCCTACGTTTCTCAGCAGTTCGAAGGGTCTCCTGTGAAGCACCTGAACCTGTCTCAGCCATTGTTTTCGTTTTCTTTTTTCAAGGAAAAACAACAACAACAACAACAACAACAAACAACTGACAGTTCTTGTCTTCAGTAGCAAATAACTGGTGTTTCATACCAATGAAGAAGTGTTTGAAATCACGAAGGATGTTGTAATCAGGGGAAAGTAGATCAAAGGTCAAGAAAAGTTGCGCGGAATAATAAGGGGAGTCACTAGTATGTACTCGTACTTCGCAGTATGTAAAATTTCAGCTATTACGTCTATTGCACTACAGATGTAGAGGAAGGCAATCCGAAAGCAGCTCACCTGCGGGAGCAAGGGCGCCGCGGCAAGCGCGGCCGGGGGCGGGGCGGCGGGGTCGTGGGCGTCGAGGGCGAGCAGGGCGGCGGCGGGGCGCACCGTGGGGCGGCCGGCCGCCAGCGCCGCGCCCAGGGCGCCGCCCAGCGCCGGCCCGGGGCTGCCGGAGGCGCCCGCCGCCGACGCCGACGCCGCCGGCCCCGCCGCCGCCGTCGACGTGGAGGGCATCTCGAAGTCGAAGTGCGTGCACCAGACGTTGGGGTGCGCGGCGTACTTGTGCTCCTCGAGGTCCCAGAGGTCGGCGAAGCGCTCGCCGCACGCCCCGCACATGTAGCAGCGCGGCCGCACCCACTCGCCGCTCAGGAAGGCCGGCTCGCCCGGCGGGAGCGCGGGCGCGGCGGGCGCGGTGGGCGTGGCGGGGGCGGCCGGCGTCGCCGCCGCCGCCGCCGTCGCCGCGGCGGGCGTCGAGGGCGGCGTGCGCCGGGTGGGGGCGGCGGCGCCCGCGCTGCCCTCGCCCGCCGCCGCTGCCGGCGCTGCTCCCCCCGGCGCCGGGCCGCCGGCGGCCTGGGGCGTCGGGGCGGTGGGAGAACCCTGAGGGAAGACACAGTCATTGCTCCACGGCTCTAAAATAACACTCCGAAATGAAAAATGCATGCCTTCGTTCGTTTGCTTCGTAGGAACGCAACTATAGTGCGATTTATTTAAACTTTGCCTCTCAAGGCCTGTGTTCAAAGATGGAATACGTCAAGGGTCGCGTCTTTCTCAGCCATGCCGCTAGATATGCCGTATGATCGCAACTGTATAAAGCAGTGTTTGCGATCATGCGACTTCTAACAACACGAGCGAGAAAGACTCGCAATGCCGTGTGATATTCCAACGTGGCCATAGGGGCTTGAGGGGCAAAGTTATAAAAATCGTACTATACAGAAGACACATAATACTAAAACGGCTTCAAAGTAAAATTATAAATAATTCACAATATTCCCAAGGTACACTTCTAACAGGTCAATCTATATCGAGTGCAAGAATTCTTCGCAAATGGATAGAATAGAAATGCACATATGACACAAACGCACATTACAGCATAAATAAAAAACTTTGTAACGACATTTTCTGTAGCAAGAGACCTTTCATAATCGGGCGTTTTAAGGCACGAATGATTGCGTCGTCACACATTCAGCCAATCGCAGCGAGAGAATCGGGGGGGGGGGAGAGGGGGGGCAGGTAGAGGCAAACGGAACAGCCGACCATCGTTTCTTCGCACGGATGTCAATTATCCAAAACATCACAAGAAAGCTGTTTCGCAAAATTTAAGTTTGATTCTCTCATAAATGTATAATGCTGTCATACAAAAAATAGCGCATGCAACTAGTTTGTAATGTTGCTTTATTGAATTCGTTCAAATGTGAAAACTCGCTCGTTTTCAAAACGTACTCGTGCAATAAAGCTTAACATTATAAACTAATTGCACAAACTACTGTTCATGCAGTTAAATATACAGAATGTATCTCAGACGATGGACAGTAAAAAAAAAATCTATAAATGTTCCAGGGCTGAAAAGAAACGTAAAGAAGTATTTTAAAACAGACTACTCTCCAGGATGGTCTCAGTTACCAATTGACACTAAACATCTCTTCTTCACTATAAACTTTCAATAGGCATTAGGCTATGGCAAATAAACATTTAACAAATTAATCATCTGTATAAAATCAACTTCCACGACAAACACTCACGTACAAGATTTTATCGCCACTCCGTCTTTGTCAAACTTTTGGCTAATTCGGAATACCTGTTGGTATAACATTCTGATCTGAATATAATCTTATTATCGAATGTAAACTTGTTAGTAACATTTACTAACAAGTTTCTTTGTTATCGACTTCCATCCGCTTAAATGCCCAAAACGATCAAGATCATGGCTTCCTTCAGTTAATAAATATCGTCCAGCTTACTAAACAGAATTTTCTGCTAATTAGCATTTGAAAACAATTCAACTTCAGCAAATATTTACAAATAATTATATTTTAAGCTTAGAAGAAAGTGTGAGAGAGGCTATAAATATCACAGCTGCTGTCTACGTCAACTATTGCAATAATTGAGGTTAAACGGCGTATCCTAACCTACTCTAAAGGCGGCTCCACACATTCTTTATTCGGCGAAGAGCGAGCAACTGCTCGCCGAATCTTGAATAGTGTTGATGGGTGGCTTGCTATTCGCCGAGTGACGAACATTCGGCGCTGGCCCTACCCACCGCGTGTCGGTCTTCTGGACACATGATACGAAGCGACCATTTGCCGAATATATCAGCTGGTCGGGATTGGGCGAGCAGGATCTCGATGCTCGGCGAATGCCGAATGTGTGGAACCGCCTTTACCTTTAGACGAGGACCGTAAGTCGTACAATGAACGTTGCCGTAGATACTACGAACGACAACGCAACCACAAAGACGTATGTCTTTCCTTCTAACGTCATGCTGACCGTAAACACCTCAAGAAAATGTACGCAGGTAATCTCTTCCCCCTTAGGTCATAAACATTTTTTTTACTAAATAAATAAATGCATGCGCAGACGCGCTTATTATAGATAATCTCTCTCTCGAGAGGATGGTTTGTCTCAAAAGTCCCTAATTTCACTTCGTGGTCGATATGAGCTTACACAGCGTTTGGGTTATGTGTTTATTTGAGCCTACAATGGAGTATCCCCTTGTTATACAATTCGCTAGAGAAAGATGGCGATTATATACGATTTATAAGAAACTAGGGTGTTTCAGTGCCACGCGTAAAGTAGCGACGTTATGCACTAAGTCACGTGACGGACCTGAAGTCATAACGTCTTACCTTAGACCTAATGCAAGACCTTGTTCCTTCATAAATAGTGCACGCCTGAGAGAGTCTCTGCGGTCACCTTATAAACGACAAAATAGTCCCTAAAAACAGGAAAGGTTGCATTTTCCAACTCTAATGAAGTGACTCTCAAATGTGAGACAAATACAATTATTCCTTACCAACTCCACAACTCTGGCAAAAATTAAAAGAAAAAATTTGGAAAGGTGTCAGGTAAAAAATTCGCAAAAACGAAGTTGAATTCATATCTTCATGTTAGAGTGTCTTACGCTCATAACAGACGCTGTTATTAGATGTTCCCTACATTCTAAAGAAAAGCTGATTCAAAATCCCAGACTGCATACTCATCATGCAGGGCCACAAAATCTAAAACTCCTTGCTTAATGGAGATTTCTTCACTCGTTACTCCTATGGTCTCACCATTTGCCTACACTCTTTGATATATTATTTGTTCGACACCTGAAATGCTTCTTTTATAAGGCATTATGCAATGTATCTGCTAAAGCTCTTCTGACCGTGTAACGTCGTTAGCCACGTGATCAACAGAATTTAAGGATGGCTCCTTATACCTGGCGCTAAAACTCCCTACCATCTGCACAGAACACCGTAAGTGTAATTTTGCTGGACAGGGAATTTCCTTTCAGTCTGCATCAATCAGATTTGAAACGAAAAAATACAAGTTGGCAGATTATGGTATAGAACGAAAAGCAAGGTGAACGAGCAATCAGCAACATATGTAGCCTACGTTATGCTACACGCTGACGCGCAGGTTGGTAAAGAAGGCTTCTAGGCACTTGAAACTGATTTTGGACACGAGTTGTTGCTTATGGTGCATTCTACAAAACAAGACATTGAGACCTTTCATTACATTCCTGGAGATTCAGTTTTTCTGGTTGTCCCCATTCTGTAGCAAGAGTAGTCCGAAACGAGAAAAATCGAAATATGTGTAAAATGAAATCGAATAAATAGAAACAGAAAATTTTCAACGATAAAATTAAAGTGATCATTTGATTTTCAGTCCAATTTAATCTCACCACAGCGATATTAGAACGGTTACTCTCGCTCAGCTCCGGACCTATTATGCTGTAATCTATAGATCAGGGGCGGTGGACGTGCGAACTCGGGTTCCTGTGTGAAGCTGTTTTCACTTTTAAAATATTTACAAAGAGAGGAATGTTTGTACACAATCGGCTAGAATTATTTATTTATAGGTAGGCGTCAACTGATCCACGAAAAATGCTTCGGTTGCTAACATAATATCGAACACTTTTTGAGCAGAATAGCAGAATCCCGTCAGATAAATAGGATCAGCCGTAAAGTTCGCAACGCACATGCTAATATGGTTGAGCTAAGCGCCGCAACAGTCCTAGTTAACGTCGTGTCGTTATAGCATATTGTCGACTACAACTGATTTTCGCTTTACTGAGGTGTCGTTTCTAGATAAGAAGAAAAAATTTATCTGGCGCCCACGACTGGAAAGCATATACAACTACGAGTAAATTGCAAAAATTATCAAGCAACGTTCACTATACACACACGACTGAAACAGTGCTTAATCTTTTTAGGGTAAGAAGAAAATTATGTAGCTTCTTTGCTTTGATAAACAAGTTTGTTTTATTATTCTTTCGTTTCTGATAACTCTTGTCATTGCTTATTGATGGGACGTTTCATCAATGTGTCAGTATATATCGATGAGAAGAATGATTGTATTGAGCATTTTTTCAGTTAAACAAATATTTACATAATTTTTAAATTGACCAAATGAGTGGAAACTATGTCGTATACGTTAAGTGTTCATGGTCCGTTTGCAACTATCACGTACTAATTTAAAAATATGATAATTATATATCCACAGAGCGAAATTAGTTACGAAAGAAACTGCATAAGATACATAAATCTTTTAAACAAATAGTGATTATGATTTTAGAAAGTAAAATAGTTCTTAGATACGTGTTAACTATTAAGGAGGAATTATTAGAACCAATTAATTTTTGTAGTGTGTTTCGCCAGACATTTATCAATCACTTCGTATATTACTTATTCACTTACTATAACCATACGAAAAAGTGGTTCCTGGACGATTTTATGTCCTTTGTCAGAACCTAACCTTTTGCAAGTGTCAGATCCAGAGTTTCAAAGTACTGATCCGCCATCGCGACAGTAATTGCCAAGTTATTCAATATAATTTTTCAGAAATTCGTCATTGACAGCCAATGGTGGGATCAAAATCCGAACTATTGTCTCCTTATTGTGCCATTTTTAAATTTTAAAACCAACACAATCATGAACCGCATTTTGGGAGTGATTATATGAAGATTAATCTGCTGCAAGCCCTTTGGACACTGGTTGTTTTTTTACGGTATCACTCTTTGTACTGAAAGATACATTTAACATTTTTTGTGAAAGAATTCACTAAATAGTGTTAATTATCTCCAAATACAAAGTGAGAAAACCTTTATTTTCCTATTTTCTTTCCATAACATTTGCAAATTTATTCAGGAAAACTAACATCTGGGCAATTCTGAAATAGGTCGTCCGATTTACCGGACTACATTTTACTACTATCGGTTCACTGTGTTGCATTGTGGATTAGGGTGCCATTGCTCTGTAATTTTGATATTAATAAATACTAGGAAAACCCGGCAGACGTTCTTCTGCCCTTAATCTCCCTCTCTCACCCTGTCACTGTCTGTCTCTGCCGCTCTCTGTCCCTCTCATTCACATTTACTTGCAGATTTTGCACGTCTCTGAGCAGGTGAGGTAATATCGGGAAGCTCCGGACCAGCAACAATGTAATAGAACGTTCAGGAAGAGTTCATTCTGTAGATTACGACGTGAGAAAAGTTTCTTTGAGGCCTTCGGACTCAAAGGCCCTATAACGCCTCGTTTAGGAGTTATTTAACGATATAGATTCAAAATGCTGCCGAGTGTGTTGCAGGTTGCATTTGACGTGAATATGTAGTGGATACGTAGCGCCATGTTCTGGAGTAACAACAGAATTACCAACACATAAACCTTCTCGGTGAAAAAACACCTAGAAGTTTTATGGAGACTTTCATGGAGATCGGTCCAACGGTGGAGTTTTGCTCTTATGTACGAATACATACCAACATCCTTATATATATATACACACACACACACACATACACACTAGGAAAACCCTTTATCTCCCCCTTTCCCCTCCCATCGCCGTTTCTCACTGTCTCTCTCTCCCTCCCTCATCCTGTTACTGTCTACCTCTGTCTCTGCCGCTCTGTCCCTCTCATTCACATTTACTTGCAGATTCTGCACGCGTGTGTGTGTGTGTGTGTGTGTGTGTATATATATATATATATATATATATATATATATATATATATGACACATACAGCAATTTGCAAATAAAAATATCATACCCTGGAACGTGAACATACGCACTGTAATCGCTCCCTTGAAACCGCCAGCGCAATGGAAAGTTCCCACGGCGCATGCGCACTCACCCCGGAAGCCTTAGGCGCGGCGGCGGCGGTGCCGTCGCGCTCGCGCAGTTCCATGGAGGACATGCGCCGCGTCACGCGCACGCACACTTCCTCCGCGGGCGCGGCCGGCAGCGGGGGCGGCGTCGGGGCCGCAGGCGGCGGGGGCGGCGCCGCCTTGGCCGGCGGGGGTGGCGGTGGGGGTGGAGGCGGGGGCGACGGCTCCCTCGGGGGGCGGGGCCGGGGAGGGCGGATCCTCGAGCGCCGGCCGCTCCATGAGGCGTAGCTCTGCGGGGAAGTCCATGACCTGCCTCGCCTCGCGGTCCTCGGCGGCCACCTGGAACACGGGGCAGCGCACACCTTTTGGATGCAACTAGACTACACCAGTAGCCCGCAACGCAACAAACGCTTGGCTGAATACACCTTCCTTTTGCTGTAATAAAATATTCGAGTGCGAGCACGCACACTAAAACAGACGATCAATTTTAAAAGCGGCTCCACACATTCGCTACTCGGCGAACAGAGAGCAACCGCTCGCCGAATCCCGAATAGTGTGGATGGGTCGCTTATTATTTGCCGAGTGACGAACATTCGGCGCTCGCCCTACCCATCGCGTGTCGGTCTTTTAGACACATCAAAAGGAGCGAACATTCGTCGAACACATCAGCTGGTCGGGATCGGGCAAGCAGTAGCTCGCTGCTCGGCAAATGCCGAATGTGTTGAGCAACCAGAAGGATAAAGGTACATTTCCACATACCGCAAGTGCGCGGCTAATAAAAATTTCAAAATAAGTGTATTTCGGTGTTGAAACTGACATTTTCATAAGTGGTAAGCGAACATTTAATGTACATTTTGATTCCTTTTAATTACTCGAATTATACAGTTATATAAATTAAATGTAATCAATTTTATTCACATGTAGAATTATTTTTCAATTAGTTTTACATTTTCATTTCGTTTTTAACTAAAATATATTTTTTTTTCCTTTTGAAGGAACTACGTCAATAGTGATTGCAATTTGAAAACGCGCATATTATAACGATGTATAATTATGATGAGTAATTTATCTCATAAGCATTTATTTACAATTTTTACTGAATTCGGACTCAACTACCAGTGCACTACCGGTTTAATTAGTCACGTTAATAGTACTCATTAATAGTGACACTAACAGATGGATTATGTAACACGAGTAAGCATTTTCACTACAACCCGCACGCTCGTCGTGTATTGCGGTTTGCAGAGTTTGCTTACTTTGACGTCACGAATTTCATAAGAGAATGCGAATGCGGCCAGACCATGCAATAAAACGTTTATCATAAACTGTTTAGACACGCGAGACTTACAGTAAACACAAAAAGGCAGAATATTATTAACTGAAATACTTAGTTCGACTGACAGTATTCTATAATATTGCTACTGTTAAACAACTCGCAACTCTATAAACGCAGGTCCCTTTGCATATGATTTACAGAAAGTTAGATTAGCATAATTCGCTCGTGTTTGGGCAAAAGGGTTTAAGTCCTGTTTCATAATTTTACACGAGAGCAAAAATAAATGCATTTAGGGTAGATATTGTTGAATAATTAATTTTCAGATACAAAGATACACAGGAAAATAGTATTAGGTTAGTTTAAAGTTACTTTCAAACAATTAAAATTAATAGTTTTAAAATAAAAGAAAAATTACTCTACTTAACTTAATACTCAATTTTTCTGACTTATACCCTTTTGCCCAAACCCGAGCGAATTTAGCCTAGAGACCAGGTATATTTTTCATCCCAAACACGAGCACAGTGGGAGGAGTAAAAGGTCACTGCGAGTCTGAACGTGTGGCGCATGCAACACTGCTTGGGTTCAAACCAGGAAAGTAACCATTTTTACTTCTTCCACCAGGGCAAAGCGTCGGATCACTTGAGAGACGTTCCAAGGAAGACCCACCTGGGCGAGCGGCAGGTCGTCGGAGCAGTCGGACGCCGCCGCGGACGTCATGCGGTGCAGGTTCTGGCGCATGGTGATCTGCGTGAGGATGTCGAGGTGCGACATGTCCTTGATGTAGGCGGACAGCGAGTCGCCGCGCCCGCCGCTGTAGCTCTTGGGGAAGTGGTACTTCTCCCAGAAGGCGCGGTGCGGCGCCGCCGCCACGGGCATCTCGGCGTCGGCCGGCGCCGCGGCGTCGGCGTCGGCGGCGTCCGCGGGCGACGGCGTCGGCGACGCGGGCGCCGAGGCGGAGGCGGGGGCGGCGGGGGCGGGGGCGGAGCCCGCGTCGGCGCCGCTGGGCGACGGCTCCCGCTGCCGGCCCGGGAGCTCCTCCACCTTCCCGTCCAGGTGGTGCAGGAGGTTCTCCCGGATGTTGCACGACAGGCGCGAGTAGAAGAGCGTCTCGGGGTCCATCAGGAAGTCGTCGCGCGGCAGCGGCGAGTCCCTGAGGAAGGCGCAGCGGTTATGCATGCGGCGGCATTTGCTCGGCCAAGTACGGAGGGCGACCGTAGGCCAAGTTCAGCAGTTCATTGGGCTGGAAAGCGAATTCTTAAGGCCGGGCGGAAGTTGGTCATTGGAGAGGGCTGCGATGAAATCCGATTCTTTCATTATAAAATTGAATCGTTGGCAGAGATAATACAATAGTCCGAAGAAATGTGATACAGTAAACAATTCGAAAACGATCTGCGTTTTAGAAAGGAAATGACATAATAAGACATTCCTTAAACAGGACGAGCCTCATTATTACTCATGGCATTTATGACGCACGTACAAGTTCGTGACTGTCCTTTCAACTGTAAAGTAAATATTTAGAAACCAAATACGCTGATTTTGCTACAAAATTACGGACTGCTCACAAATGTCCAGTTGCTAATTCAATTGTATTAATCCTGTGAAGAATGTCGGATCGTAAATCTACGTTTCTTTTACTTTCTCATTTTCTCAGTAACACTATTTTAATTTTAGGACATAATCTATTAAGTAGAAGTATTCATGTACTCGCAAAATTAGTTTGTTGAATAAGTGTGCACTTCAATGTGAATAGAACTTTGTTCATGTAAGTTGTAAAATATCAATAATTTTACTAAAAATTGTGACTACCCGTGTGAAAAGGAATAACAAATATTGTGATCAAGATGTTGGTAATGTATGCCTAACCTTCATGTTAGTAAGGTACGTTTCGTTTGTGTGCGTGGTTTTTTTTCATTGTGTTTGATTATATTTAATATGTGCTATGTAGTTCAAGTAGTATTGTTTATGTAATACATCCCCGAAGATGGAGAAATTAACTCCGAAACGTCGGCAAACTTAAATAAGTGTTTAATTAATTGACGAAATCCCAAGAATAACAATATGGATTCTACAAAAGATGATCGTAAAATACAACATACGAGTATAATAACAAATATTGTTTGACAGGGAAAACGCGCCTCACATCGACTACATGTCTAAATACCATATCTTGTACCCACTATCTAAAGCTCAGTGACAAAACAAAGAGATGTTAGAACACTAGTGAAGCATTCTAACAATCCATGGCCCATCGTGAATTTATAAAGGGAAGAATGGCACGAAAATACAAATTTCGCTTTATAAATAGTGCAAAATAGTTTATTTTCGTTAAACCAGTTCAACTAAACTCTGTCTAAAACAGCTGTTTAATAATACAGAGAATCTATTCCGTAAAATATATTTATGAAACTCATCACAGAGAGAAAATTATTTTTTAAGCCTTTAGATCTCATCTTAAAAATAATTATACGAAATACACGCTGAAAACATAAAATCACTTTCATTTATATGAATTTATTATTTAATACTTATTTGGATATATTTTCCATTATTTATTTGGATTTCGTGAAGATGCGCTAATAATATTACGTCTAAACAAAAAACTATTATTTTTTAAAATTTCTAATCAGGTAAGAAATGCAATGAAATGTAATATGTTAAGAAATACAAAAAAAAATTGCAAGTCGGAAGCTCATTTTGGAATTTGCAGAGAACAGCACAACCTAGATAACTGTTTGATTGTTAACATTGAGTGGTTATAATAAAATTCTCTACTTAACCGTCTTAATTTCTAAAATTAGAGACTGCACGCACAGGAAAGGAATCAATGACACGACACAGTCAAGGACAAGAGATACACATATAATAAAAAATAAACTCCAGTGATTCATTTTTAGTGTGTAGCTCCATCATTCACAATGGATGGTTTCAATTGAGTACACTCAAGTGTAGCGTCCCCCAGAGTACAAAAGGTCATCAATTTGGTGCCAATGAATGGTCAAGGATTGTTGCCAGGTATAAGGGTAACATGATGCACAGTTGCAAGAAGCAACTCTATAGCTATGCGGAGTACTTCTCTCAAAGTGTCTCTTGTCAGATCAGTTCCAAGTGCGAATGTTCCCATGATAAACCGTGCTTTCCTCACAACCAGAAAACTCTGGAACCTGGGATCGGGGTAGCCAAACATTCGTAAAGGACCCCTAACAATTCGATAGTCACCAAATGCATTACGAATCAAGTGTTGGCCGAATGAGCGATGTGCAGCCCGTTTTGCATACTCATGGAGAAGCTTCTTGCAGCTGTGAAAGCATCCTAACTTTAGTTTGATATCATATCATGCAGTGGCGTAGCTAAGTGGGGGCGGTCCGCCCCGGGTGACACCATTTTAGGGGTGACACCAATTATAAAATTTTATAATCGAAATTATATAATTTTAATCATTTATTTAAAAATCATATTTTTATAAAAACATGCACTTATTAGTTATACTTACATTTGTCTAACATTTAATTTCAATTATTCTGAATTAAAAGCAGTTTTTTAATATATTATAAATAAATGTCATGTGCAAATATAGTTTTATTAAATAATGTATAAACTATTCATTAATAGTTTTTTATATTTAATTTATGGTGGGGGTGATACCATTAGTTTTGCCCTTGGTGACACCAACTGAAGCTACGCCACTGATGTCATGTCCGCCCTATCGCATACTCTTTATACACTGATGAACGTTATGTCCACAGAAACCATATCGTTTAATTGCTGAACCACATAAACGAAGTTCTAACAGATCTAATTACAAATTATTTCTCTTACCCATGTCCTCCAGAATGTTCATATTATCTTTTCTGCACATACGATCACTCATTTTACAGTCACGTATGTAGGAAAAATTTAATTACAACCACCCCGGTTATATTACGAATAACACAAGAAACAAGTTTCCCACAAGAGGTAGATTGTAGAGATAAAGTAAATTATGAGCGAGTTATATGAACGTTACCACTTTTTTTGAAGTTGGAGATAGCTGACTGGTAAATACTGTTCATATTCAGTCAGGTGCACCACGGGTGGGGGCGCTCTGGGATCCCTTCCCCATAAAAGCCAATGGTAGGCCTACATGTTAAACAAATTTTGCTTTTAGTAATTTTCTATACTAACGAATGTCATTCAATATATCAATTGCTAATGATGTGAAAATGAACAGTAATTGAAAAAATAACAATGCAAAACCCATCTCGGATGAACACTATATTTGTAGTCGCCCCCCCTCCTCAATCCCGGGTGCGCTTGCGAGTTCGACACGTATACTGCGATTTCTCTACCTTTGCCCCTCAAGGCCACTCAAATCCCATCTTTGCGATGGAATATGTCACGGCATTTCGCACCTTTCTCGGTCTTGCCGGTAGAAGTCGCATGATCGCAAGCACTGCTTGATACGGTCGCGATCATGCGAAATCTAGCGGAGATGACTGAGAAAGACGCGAACTATCGTGACATATTCCCTCGCGAAGATGGGATTTGAGTGGCCTTGAGGGGTAAAGGTAGAGAAATCGCAGTATAAACATTATTGATGATTTCCATGTGCTCGGGGAGAATTTCGTCGATTCCACAGCGCTACCCGTTTGACTGACCTGCGCGCGAGCCAGCTGGGGCCGGGGGCGGAGGCGGGGCGCGCGGGCGGGCGCACGGCCGCCTCGGCGCTGCAGCACGGGCTCTGGCTGCGGCTGCTGGACGAGCTGGAGGCCAGCGCGCGCTCGCGCTCGCGCTCCTTCTCCTTGCGGTCCTCGGGGCCCGGGCCGGGGCCGGGGTCGCGCAGCTCGTGGCCCTTGGCGTGCGCGCGCAGCTGCTGCCGCGTCTGGAAGCGCTCCTCGCACGGCCCGCACGCGAAGTACACGTCCGCGTGCTCCGACAGGCAGTGCTCCAGCAGCACCTGCGGGACACGACGCGCGCCTACCCATCAGGCAGGGCTCGCAAGCGCCGAATGGCGCCCACGCGCCCACATACACGTCCAAGGAACTACCACAGCGACTTCTGAATTGAATTGCCTTATTTTACGTGGCGAGACTCAGGCCATGAGGCCTGCTCTTCCTTCTGACCATGCAATTTTCGCTACGCTCCTTTCACCAACTGGCGGAGAAAGAAGGTATTCCTTGGGCGACGAAACAGGCGATTTTGAATTTAGCTCAGAGGCGTCATTTAGGTTTGAGGATCTTTTACATGCAGTACATCTACTAAAATGGGACAGCTGGCTTTACTTCCCCTCCGAAGGAAGGCGTACGAAGGATTTTTTCGCCCCTAAATATCCAGGCTTCGATCGGGTTTGAACCCGCGAACTCGGGTATAGCAGTCCGTTACGCTAACCGCTACACCATCGCCGCCAGAATCTCGTGATTCAAAGTCATTCATATTAAACTTTTGTTTTGCAAGAAGTAGCAAGCTTAGGGCAAGATTAAGAAGTGATTACCTAATTTTTTTTCAATAAAAATAATTTTTAATAAAAAATAGATGAAATTCCCAATGCGAAGTTGTTACGGCTTAGAATGGATTACATCAAACGGTGCAGTTTCATTTTTACAAAAATTATACAAGTATACCGAGACAAATAAGGACATTACAAGGAATTCATCTTCTTACACTATCGAATCACTGAACGTGTTACATTTCTCTGCGGAAACGAATGTAAAGTAAGTTGAACGACGACTACAATACAACACAAAATGAAAATGAAACCCAAAAGCAAAATATGCAACCCCTACTCAAATAATACATTTATGCGTGACATTGTTGACAACTTGGCATATCAAAATGACAACTATTAAAAAGTTTATAATAACAATTAAAAATACAAAATTGTGGGGGGGAGGGTGCTAAGGAAGATTTACTCAGAATGTCTAAATCAAATGTGAAGGAAAGTTGCCTGTTGAAAACTGAATATAATGAAATATTTATTCGCGTCGATTACACGAAGGAAGTATTGAATTGAATTGAATTCAATTGCCTTATTTTACGTGGCGAGACTCAGGCCGTGAGGCCTGCTCTTCCGTCTGACCACGCAAATTTCGCTACGCTCCTTTCACCAACTAGCGCAGAAAGAAGGTATTCTTTGGGTGACGAAACAGAATTTAGCTCAGAGGCATCATTTAAGCTTGGGGATCTTTTACATGCAGTAAATCTACTAACATGGGACAGCCGGCTTTACATCCCCTCCGAAGGAAGGCGTACGACGGATTTTTTCGCCCCTAAACATCCATGGCTTCCATCGGGTTTGAACCCGCGAACTTGGGTATAACGATTCGCTAACCGTTACACCCCATCGCCGCCACAAGTACCCCCATCTCGATCAGGTTTTTGTCCAGTTTCCCTGATCCATTGAGCAAATGCTGAGATGGCCCCTTGTTTTGCTTCTGGTCGTACATGTAGCTTCACTGTGCGCACGTTTTGTTGAGCACTCCTTTTGCTTGTAATGTTAGGAGTTGAACTGATGTTAATTACTATTTTGTTAGCAATGCAGAAAAATCAAATCAGCAGTTCATTTACCGTTGAAATCTATTTTCCATTACTCGGGAACAAACATGTTTCAAATTTTTATTTTTCTAAGATAGTAATTATTTTCTAAATGCTTGTTTCTCGTTTATCAAATCTTATCAAAATATCTTTTTCTTAAAAAAATTCTAGACCTCAAGAAAATGTGCGCAGATAATCTTTTTCCCCACACGTCATATACAGTTTTTTGACCAAATAAAATAAAATATAAAATAAGCTCTGACCTTGAGGTCGCGGAAGCGGCTGCTGCAGAACTGGCAGCGCTCCTGCGGCCGCTTGTGCTTCTTCTGGTTGAGGTGCACGCGGCTCTGGTGGCGGCGGCGCGCCGACGGCGACGCGAAGTCCAGGTTGCAGTAGAGGCACAGCGTGCCCACCACCAGCGGCCCGGCCCAGGCGCTGGCCGGCTTGCGCTTGCCGTCGCCCTGCTGCTGCTGGTCCTCGGCCGGCGCGGTCGCCGCTGCAGACGGCGCCTTGCTGCCTTCCTTGTCAGTGACGGCGGCGGAAGCGGTGGCGGGCGCAGGGGACGCCGTCGTCTTCCGCTTGCCGTCCTTCTCGTCCTTGCCCTTGTCCGCCTCCGCGGGGAGGCCCGGGGCCGGGGAGGCCGCGGCCTTCCTCTTGCTGTCCGGCCTCTCCATGGCGAGGGCGGGCACCGGCGACGGGCAGGCCGACGACGCCTTCCGCTTGTGCTTCTTGTCGAGGGAGGCGGAGCGACCGACCGGGGACGACGAGGCCGTCCTCCTCTTGCTGCCCTCCTTCAGCTTGTCCGCCGCCGTGGTGAGAGGGGACGGCGACGGGGCGGTCTTCCTCTTGGTCTCTTTGGATTTGTCGGCGGTATGTGCGGGTGAGGACGGGGCCGACGTCTTCTTTTTGCTCTCTTTGGATCTGTCGGCGGTATGTGCGGGTGACGAGGGGGCTGACGACTTCTTCTTGCTCTCTTTCGGTTTGTCTGCGGTATGAGCAGGTGACGAAGGGGCCGACGATTTCTTTTTGCCGTCTTTCTCTTTGTCTGTGAAAATGGGCCCAGGCGATGGGACGGGGGAAGTCGAATCGTGTTCAGCCACGCAATGACGCACATACGAAGTTTTCTGAGTAAACACAGAGTTGCACTTCTCACAGGTGTACAATTTATTTATGTCAGTAGCGGTCGTATTGGGAATCACTGTCGGCTGGTGGTTCTCTAAGTGATTTTTTAGATCAATTTTAGTATCGTAATACTCGTTGCAAAGATAACAACAGAATAATCCTAGTTTGCTGGGATCCTTTACAGGTTGAACTTCAGTAATGCTGTCAGTCTTAACAGAAATGGAAATTTCCCCAGTTTGAGTAGTCTCCGCTGCATTCTTTTCGGAGTTGTTGCCAGTTGTGTCGGGAGTGTCCTGAGATGTCTTGGAGATGCCACAGTTGTTAATGTCGCGTTCCGTGAGATAATAGCGGTTGATGTGCGTGCGCAGGTAGTGGCGCTTCAGACTGAACTTCCGTTGGTAGACTCCCACGCATATGTCGCAGGCATAGAGGCGCTGGCCGTCCCCGACATCAAGGAAGTGCGCTTGTTCTTCCTGGAAGAGGAACTTATTGCTCGGAGGGAGTAAGTAATCCTGAGTTCGCAGAACTCGAGGGGTCCCGTCTTCTAAATTTTCAGAAGACTGCTGTTCTTCGGTGGATGGAACGATTTCAGATGAAGTCTTATTAGCAGATTCTTCACCTGTTACTTTATCACTTTCTGACGTTTTGTTAACACTCGTCTCGTTGATGGTCGTTTGTATTACCGATTTTTCATCAGTGATCACTTCTGCAGATTTTTCTACGGGTGTTTCTGAACTGTTGGACGATTTTTCTGTTGTGTTTTTTAAAGAGGCATCCTTTTTACTATCTTTTTTTCGGACGATTTTGCCAGCAGTTGTTTCTAATTCTGGAGTCTTCTTTGTTTCTGGAGTCTGTTTCTCGACGGAGGTATCTTTGTTCCTGTTCCTCAAGGATCTTCGATGTTTGAATATTGGAACTTCTTCCGAAGGCACGACTGTTGATTCTTCTGAAAGTTTTTTTGTCATATTTTCAGATTTGTCTGGTAACTCATCATTTGGTTTATCAGAAGATTCTTCTTTCCCTTGATTTTTTTCGACTGCAGTACATTTTAAAGGCACCTCATTTTCGTTTTGCATAGTAAGAGTTTCTCCTAAACACTTCTGAACTAAAGAACTATCATCAGGTTTCTCTGTGAAATTGTCTGAGGATTCGTCGAATGCATCTTTAGCATCTTTCTCTCTCTTTTTGACGTGTCTTTCGCAATAATTTCCTTGAGCGTTTCCTCTTCTGAAGTAGTGTTTTCTTTGACGAGTGTTTCGACAGAAGCTTCTGTAGAAAGATGTTTTACATCCTCTACTGATCTTTCACTTTTCGATTTCTTTTCAAGGCCAGGAGACTTCTTCACTTTTAATTTGCCAGAGATTACTGCTGATTTTTCACCGGACGGCAGACTGACCGTAACATTTTCTTCAAGTTTTACTGCAGAATATTTTTCTTGTGACGTTTCCACATCTGTGTTTTTAATTTCGGATCCTAATGAAGCCTTTTCTTTAATTTGCTTTGAGAATATACTTTCTTTTTCATTTCGAATAGGCATATCTTTTGAAGGGGATTTGTCTAGTATTCTTGCCATTGCAACAGATTTAGCAGCCCTGGTCTCCTTCAATAACAATGTTTGTCTAGGCATCTCATTTTCCATACTTTCTTTACCTTTATTATTGCCTTTGTCAGTATTCTGGCCATCACTTCGTTCCAAGCGTTCTTCCGATTTTCTTTCATCTTCTTTCTTTTTTGATTTCTTATTAGATTTTTCTTTATTACGCGTCTTTTCCATGGCTATTTCTTTCGAAGGTGAGGGTAACCCAGCTGACTCTGAAGGAGTTTCATTGTCCATTTCCTTCTCAACTATTTCTTCCATGCCCGATTTCTCAATGGTATCTTCCTTACATTTCTCCTTGTTTTCTTTGACGGGTGACTTTTTGGCAATTACAGCTTTTCCGGAACACTTCTCCGTTTTCTTTTCATTTTCATTGCGATCCTCCTGGGCAACAGTTTTATTTGTATTTTCATCCGAACTCTTTTGTTTCTGTAAATTTGTTGTACCACATTCTTCCATAGAGTGCGTTTTAACTTCGTCTTTTGAAGAGGGTTTTAACAATTCATTATTTTTAACATCAGGGGCATTATCATCTACCTTTTCACAAATGGTTTCTCCTTTACGAGTTTCAAGGAATGCATCTTTCTCACTGTCAAGCAATTTGTTTGGAGGATTATTTTCAATAGCATTTCTTTCTGCTTCCTTCCCAGTAAACGCTTCAAATGCTACGTCTTTTTCCTTAGGATTTGCATTTTCAGAATATTGTAATCCGTCCATTTCTTGTTCGGTAGATCTCTCCTCGTTTTTATCTTCATCCGTTTCTAAAACTTTAACCGGAGAAAGACTTTTCAAGGCATTTTTGTTTTCAACTAATGTTACAGGAAATGTTTGATCTAACCGGTTTTCATCGTCTGTCAACTTATCTCTTGCCGCTAGGTTCTTTGAGTCCGTCACCTCGATATCTACCGAACTCTCATGGTTTTTATTTGATAATTGTTGACTGGTACTTATGTCTCTTTCTTCGAATAAATCAATTTTGCGAGCTGTTACTTCTGCTACTGACTTCTCTTGCGATATTTCTTCAAATAGCAATTTTCTTGAATGTTTTTCATCTGTCAAAGATTTCTTTTTAGGCGCGTCTATACTCGAACTTTCTGGAGTTTCTACTTTCTGAGATGTAGTTTCTTCCGTGGACGAAAACTCCGCATTATTTTCACTGTCAATACTATTACCTTTCAAAGATGTTTCTTCTCTATTTTTCTGTAAGCTGGCCCTCGCTGTCTTCTGTTTGGGAGTCAGTGGCATTGAATTATCACTTATGGGTGGCTTTTCCACAAAATTTTCTTTTTTGGGAGATATCGTTTTGGTTTTTTTCGGTGATTTACTTCTAGATTTGTTTTGCGTCTTTTCCTCCCTAACGGGAGATTTGTGTTTCAAGGGAGACTTTTTTATATCCCTCAGGTTTGTGAAACATTGTTCTGATTTTTCTTCAACCGAATACTTCTCTGGCATCTCTTTAGTGGACTTAATTCTAGTTATATCAGGAAGAGGCGATGTTTCCAGAGCACGCATCTCTATTGTCTTTTCTTCTGGAATTGATTCTGCCGGATATTCATTTGTTTTAATTTTGATCAATTTCTCTGTAGGTGTAACTTCCGTGGTTTTCTCAGGCTTTTCAGTCGATGACGCCTTCTCCAAGAGTTCTTCGTGCAATGTGTCTTCACCACTCTGTATTGGCACGATTGCTTCAATATATTTATCAGGAACTGCATCAGTGATTTGTCTTTCATCAGTTGAGGATTTTGATATGGATATACTTAAAATCTCGGCCTCCATTTTAACATCTGTGTGTCGATTCTTCTCGGACGTTTCTTCTCTTGTCTCCTCTACCGATTTATTCACCGATGTTTCGGAGATAGGTTCTACCTGAGAGTCTACACAAGCATTTGGAGTTGAAATTTCGTTACTGAGATGCACCTCGAGTTCAGATTCGACTTGCTTTTTCGTTTCAACTTGTTTTTCACAATTTTCTATTCGATTAGTATTTTCTGATTCTTTTACAACTGAGGATTCTTTGAAAGATACTTCCTGTACTGATGTCAACACTTTTGATGGCATTTCGACCACCGGAACTTCCCTCATCGGCAAGTTTTCACATGATTTTTCTTGAATCGCCGGTTTCCTTTCGGATTTACCTTCCTTTGACGTTAATTTTTCTGGCAATATTTCTGGATCTTTCACACTATTTCCCGAGACCACAACATCCTCAGTCTTTTTGGAGTCTTTTGTTTCTAATTCTTTTACTGCAAGGAACGCTGGCTTTAGTTCTTGCTCCAAAAGAGATGCATCGTGGATCACTTCTGCTGTTCCAGGGTGAACTTCATTTCTTTTTTCCAAAGTGTCTTCATCTTTTACACCAACCGTTTCAATCAGATTGTTCTCGCTACACTTCGTGTTAAGGTCTCCATCGAATATTTGGGCATTATTCGACAACCCATGTTCATTTCCTTCCACGTGATCTTTACTTCCCTGATCTTGGGATAATCGTAAATCGTCAGAGTTGTTATGGGAGAGGTCCACAGAGGCTTCAGATTTGTCCTTTTCTACTTCCCTTTCGTTCTTCAAAGAAGTTGTACATTTCTCGCTTTCTTGAATATTCTGATCAGCGCATGCAGGTTCCTTCGACAAAACATTGCCATGTCCTTCCAGTTTATTGGCAGGAGAATCAGTGTCTTTACTTACATCACTAACATCTGACTGAACAGCCATCGTCGGAGTAGTCTCGATCGACATATTTACCTTTGTAGAAGACGCTGAGGGATCCTGGAACTTTTTATAACTGACCTTCTTGGAAGGCTCTGCATCTTTATGAGTATTAGAACCGGAAGTAACAGGACTTTTGCCAGTCTTTAATTCACCTTCAGATCCAGGTACCAAAGCTATTCTGGAGGTGACGTCTGTCTTCTTGGGAGAGACTTCTACAGAGTTTTGAGCATTGACAAAGAGTGATTTTCCAGAAATATCTGCGTCGTTGACGGAGGTTTGATCAACATCTTGGAATATGGATTCTGAAGAATGTTTCTCCAGCGGCGCCTTGATGTCATTAGAGGTATTAACGAGATCGACTGTCATGGCAGTCGTGTCAGAAGCCAACTTTGAGGGTGTTAAAGCGACGTTCTGGGATTTTTCTTCTTGGACACTCTTTGAGGCAGAAGTCTGCTTAATATCAACATCAGTCTTTGATTCGGAGGCTTGCGGGAGCTTCGTCGTCTTTTCACTAGCGCTGTGTGGCGTTGCCTTATCTTTTTGCATTAACTCATAAGACTGCACCTTAGAGTTTGAATCACAATGATTGTCCGAGCCCTTCAACGCAACACCTGCAACTACTTTAGATATGTCTTTACTCTTACTCTGTTGTACGCCCGCGATCTTTTGAGGACTACAGTCCACACTGGAACGTTTAGCAGCTTCCCGGACAGTGCCATCCGCGGTGGCCTTGCCGTAAGGTACGTCGCCTTCCTTCTGACCAACTGAATCGACTGAGCGCGTTCTGGATTCGGCTGGCGATCGTTTGTCAGTGGGCCTTCCAACACCTTCCGCGACGGGCCTGTCGGAGTCGACTGTCTTGCTGCTGTTGGCGGAGGCGGGAACGGGGGCGGGGGCGGATCTGTCGGAGTCGTAGGTCTTGCTGCTGTTGGCGGGGGCGGGGGCGGACCTGTCGGAGTCGTGGGTCTTGCTGCTGTTGGCGGGGGCGGGGGCGGGCCTGTCGGAGTCGTGGGTCTTGCTGCTGTTGGCGGGGGCGGGGGCGGGGGCGGACCTGTCGGAGTCGTGGGTCTTGCTGCTGTTGGCGGGGGCGGGGGCGTGGGCGGACCTGTCGGAGTCGTGGGTCTTGCTGCTGTTGGCGGGGGCGGACCTGTCGGAGTCGTGGGTCTTGCTGCTGTTGGCGGGGGCGGCGGGCGAGGCCAAGGCGCTGAGGCGCTGCTTGAGGCGCCGCTTGTTGGCCGAGGCCTTGACCAGCGCCAGCGACGCCTGGCAGCTCTCCAAGATGCCCGAGACGCGCGCCAGCGGGAGGCTGCACTGCACGTGCTGCTCCGGCCGCGCCGCGCCGCCGGCCTCCGCCTTGGGGTGGTGCTCGTCGGCCGAGACGCTGCGCGGGGGCGTCCGGTGCTTGTGGTGGCCGTGGCTGCGCTCCGCGCTGCGACTGTGAGCCTGACTATGACTGCGGCTGTGGCCGTGGCTCCCGTGGTGGCCTCTGGTGTGATGGCCGTGGGACCCGTGGCCGTAGCCGCTGTGAGAGGTGCCGTGGCGAGACGAATGGTGACCGTGCGAAGAGTATTCGCGTGAGCTACTGCTTCTGTGAGAACTGTGTCTATGGTGAGATCTGTGTTTGTGTTCCCTAGATGAATGATGGTCACCAGAGGTGTGGTGATCCCGAGAAGAATGATGCTCGATGGAGTGGTGATCTCTAGAGGAATGGTGGTGGTGGTGATCTCTAGAGGAATGGTGATCAACGGGGTGGTGATGATCCTTGGATAAATGAAGATCACTAGATACATGATCTTTGGCCCATCTGTTCTCTTCAGATTCATGTTTGGTTCTCGGTTTATCTGAGGATTGTTCGGAACAAGTGAGTGATTTATTTGATCTTTCCGAGATAGAGGTCCCTGAGATGCCATTCTTTTCCGACAAATTATCGATGTTCGAACGGCAGGAAGAAGTGGGCTTTACAAATTGGGGTTCAATCTCCTTTCCCTCAGGAGAACTCTCACAAACCCGCTGTTTCTCGAGAGTTTTCGATCCTCTGTATTGAGAAACTACTGAGTGAGGGGAGGTAACCTGAGAAGGGGAACTATCCTGATGACCTTCAGTGCTACAAAGATCTGGAACTTTCACTTGAGAATCTGAACTGGTATTCTCAAACCTGGTGCACTCTTTCAAATCCTGAGCATTACCGCCAAGTAATCCAAGATGTAATGGTTGAAAATTACCGCTTTCTGAACACTTCACATTGGATGCATCAGAAGCTTCGTTTAACCTTTCACTAATAGTACTGGATCCCTGACTAAGTTCTGATTTTCCGCAACTGATAACTACTTTCTGCTTCTTTTCCTCAACGTTAACCGTCGGAGCAACATTTCCAGAGGCGCCTGATGCTTTTGCGACGAAAGAATCACAATCTTTATTTACCGTATCTACAGTACGTTCCTTGCCCACATTGTGTGTGGGCACCTGGGTTTGACTAGTCACTTTATCGCTGGGGCTGGATACCCGTTCCGCAACAGGAGCTGATAATTGTGATTTGACATTTTCTAATTTCGAGGTAGACTGTTCGACAGACACGACGTTATGTAAGTCACTCGCACTTCCATGAGATTCCTTTTCTGAAAGAATCGTTTTAACTAATTTATCACTGATGTTATCACAAGTTCTCGGCATTTTATCACCTAACACTACATCTTCTTTCCGCGAACTCGCCTCGCGTAACAATTCACTTGAACGTTTGTCACTAAAGGGGACAAGCTGCACATGGGGTAGGGGTTCTTCGAACGGTATCGCCAAGTCACTGAGGTCACCTGATGAACTTCTCGCCGCCCTGGCCTTTGCATTGTGGCTTTGTGATCGAGACTGAGGATTAAGACGACCTGCTTGCATAAATGATATCCTAAAAGTAGAATTTCCGGTCTTGTTTTCAGTCGGTGTCACGCACGTTGTAGTGGCTGTGATGTTAGGCGAGGCGACGGTAAGTGTTGCAGTTCCGGAGGACGCCGGGGAGGCCGTGGGAACTGAAAGAAAATGGGGAAAAGTGAATCAACTGGCATAATCAAATCCTATTCAAGCAAATGGTATACACTTCGACTCGAGGGAATATGTGCAAGCAAAAGAAGCTTCTTTACATAACCATTATACAGGATAATAATTTAGACACTAATTATACAGGAAAGGTGAAAAGTTAAACGTAGCGTACACACACAGGCACAAAAGAAAATTCTTACACAATATGCATTTTAATAAGGTTACTAAATCATATTCAATTACATTTAGAAAAAATGAAATGACTCATGTAGAACGCGACTGAATTAGTGGCAAAACAATTATTCTCATTGCAATAAAGAGACCAAAATCGTAGCGTCACTATTTGTTACATTGCATGCATACGATTGGCAGGGTGAGAGCTATTTCACACTGAGATATAATTTCCGAACATTCCATTTACTTCGTCTAAAAATAATTTCAGTTTATTCTAATAGTGTTCAAGAGAAACTACATTTAATACTCACTACAATATTAAAACGTTGTCGTTTCATTACAAAATGGAGTGATTAGACAATCCCATGTTTGTGTACTGCGAAGGGACTATTTGAACGCACAGAATACAAAACAATTTATAAAATACACAAAATTGCATATCTTGAATATAGAATAAAATTCACTAACATGAAGTAGATATAGCTATTTAATGAGCATTTTCTAAAAATAACTTATATCATGTTCCTAATTCTGTATTATTCATACTGGTCTTTTCAAATATTCAGACTCCTCAGTGGGATCAATGGTAAAACCAATAATTATTTTTAAAATAATTTTAAAAAAACTTTATTCACAAAGTACTTTTTTCGGTGTGAAACAACCCATTTTTGGTATCAAGGATCCACAAAACCTGGATTGACTACAGAACGCGTTAGGGGAAGTAATTTGCTTTAGCTACTTTTTCGATATCAGGGCCCCACAACGTAAGTACGAAGAAATCGAGAAAGTAAAACGGGAAGTGATAGGCGAGAGGAAGTAAAAAAATATAAATTTCTCGAATGGAAAAGAGAACAACATTTTTTCTTCTTTCTGATCTCTTTTCTATCAATAGGATACGAAATATAAAATGAAGAGCGTGTTTTGCAACTTACCTGGTCCACTCTCTGAAACCAGAATCGGTGTAGTGGTCCCGGTTGCAGCCACCGCCGCCGCCGCACTGGCAGCCGTTGGCCCCGGCGCATGGCTTGGAGTCATTTTCTCGTTTTGTTTGTCTAGCGTCACTTCCACTTTCGAACTATCAGCCTTTAACACTTCACACTCCACAGCGCACTTACTGGGCGCTTCCTTCGTCCTGGCCGTCGCCGTCTTGGGCCTCTGGGCACTCACCGTCACCTTGCCCGCGTTGGTCGCCACCGTCACCGCCGCCACGACGGCCCCGTCCGCGGCCGTGGGCCGCGTGACGGTCAGCGACGGGGCAGCGGGGGCGGGGACGCTCAGCGACGGGGAGGCGACGGCGTCGGTCACGGAACCGGGTGGCGTCTCGCTTCTCGCCGTCGCGAAGACGTCCTTGTGCCACGTGAGCGCCAGCGGGGCGGGCGGCGGGGCCGGCGGGGCTTTCGCGGCACTCCCCGACGCCACCGCCGTCGACGACGACGCCGACGCAGTCTTTCCTTCCGGCACGAGTTTGAGCGGCGCCGTCGACGCGGGCGTCTTCGCCCACCCGACCGGGTGCTCCGCGGCCACCTTCGCCGGGGTGCCGCACGAGCAGATGGGCGCGGACAGGGCGACGGGAGGCGCGGCCTTCGACCGCGCTGCCTTGGTGCCCGCCGCGTCCGCGATCTCCAGGGCCGGGCTGCTCTTGATGGAAGCGAGCGGTAGCGCGCCCTTCGTGGAGGCCGTGGGCCACGACACGCTCACCGCCGGGGCGGCCGCGGAAGGCTTAGTCGCGCCGGCGACGCCCATGACGCTGGGCGAGCTGCTAGGAGACGCCGTCACCGACGGCACAGCTGCCGCCTTGGGGAAATACGGCGTGATGACGAGGGACGACGGCGGGTTGAGGGTCTTGCCGGGGTTCTTCACGCAGGTGACCGTGAGCGCCGGGCTGCCTGACTTGGGCTCCGAAGCGGGGGCGTTGGCCCCCGGCCACTCCACGGTGACTTCGAGCGCGCTCAGGGCGGCGGGCAGCTTGTCTCCGAGAGCCGGAACGGACGCGGCGACCGACGGCGGTGGAGGTGGAGGCGGCGGCGGCGACGGGGCAGACGGATCGTCCGAGAGGGCGCGTTCCTTTTGCACGCGCAGAGTCTGCACGATGGCCTCGATCTTGCGTTTGGGCTTGGGCAGCGCGCGCCTCTGTTGTTGCTGCTGCTGGTGGTGGTGCGCGGGGCCGCTCCCGCTCGGCGCCGGGGTGAGCGGCGGCGGCGGGGGCAGCGTCGCGCCCAGGGGCAGCAGCGCCGGCAGCGGCGGCGGCGGCCCGCTCTTGGGCTTGACCGCCGGTGGTGTTGGCGGCGGGGGCGCGGGCGCGGGCGCGGGCGGCGGTGGCACGGGACGCGCCGCCACCGGCATCAGGCCCAGCAGCGCAGGCCACGAGGCGGGCGTCGGGGGCGGAGGCTGGTGCGGGTGCGGGTGCGGGTGCGGGCCCTGCAACGCGGCAAGCGCTGCGGCCGGTGCGCTCCGCGCCGCCACGCGCGGCGGCCCGCGCCCGCGCGCCATGGGGCGCCGCCCCGCGCTCAGCCGCCCCCTCCCCGACAGCCGCCCGACCGAGTAGTCGCGGGGCTGCAGGAACCGAAGGCAACGCTTTCAACACAACCCACAAGCACACTGCCACCTATTCTCTCCGATACTTACATAACCACTTCACAATGACAGGAACTTCATATTTTACAGCGACTAAGAAGCCTTTTATCACTTTATAAAAAATAAATGAAAAAGTGTTGTACCAAAAGTAAGGTTCCCAATGAGCTACAGTCTCGAGGGAAGGTGCTAGGCTAAATCCGAAAACAGTACCGCGCGCAGTGGTTCCCCCACTCTCGAACTCGCCTATCCGCGATTCGCTACGTCTCTCAGTGTTTGCTTGGTAGCCGTCAGAGATCGATGTGTCGATCGCCGCTCCCGCCAAGTGTGAGGTTCGAGCAGTAATCCGGTTTCTGCACGCAAGGAAGTTACCGCAATCCAGAATCACCGGAGAGGACGACTGACGGAGGGAGTAATGCTTCTTCATGACATCGCTTGACCCCCAAGTCGCTCGTCCAAGACAAGAGCTTTTGAAGAAATTGGGGTGGACCGTCATGCCCCATCCCCTGTACAGGCCTGACTTAGCCCCCAGCGATTATCACCGCGCCACAGAACAGCTACTACACAGAAAGGACAGCTGTCTACAATCCGTGCGCCGATGTGACACGAATGGTCGCCATATTGAAAGTGTGTAAACTGCTGTATGACCCGGCATTTGTTGTGTGGTAAACGGTGGAGAAGATGTCTTTTATTTACGTGTTACTCGTTATATTTGCTGTGTGCGTATAATCAGCAAAAACATACGTAACCCGAGGGGACATTTGGTTAGTATAGGTAAATATTAATATCGCTCACAAGAAAATATTAATTTTATATATATATATATATATAAAATTATATATATATATTTTATATATATAGGCAAAAAGATCAAGAATTATAAATACATAACTAGTAGTGCTACAGAATGGCACAGACTTTCTCATTAGTTTTCTATTTTCTTTGGCCTGGGCTAGTTCATCGGACTTGCCACATTCTAGCCAGCTTCCATCTATTTCCGGCCGAAGTACAATTTTTTGAAATTTTCTCAATTCTTCGGTTTCCAAATAGTAAAACCGAAATATTATTTTAAGAATATTGAAGAAGAGTAAAACCTCGTCCTAAATGATAATTTTCTTTTTAAAAAAATTGGAGCCGTTTTTAAGAAAATACCGTTTAAGCGTTACTAAAAATGCGAAATTGAAGCTCTTTTTCACAGAAACTTTTTGATTTTTCGGAAACTTCACTTAAAGTCATTTAAAACACTTTAACTTACAAATGTAATAGCATTTACAAATTGCTGTAAATATGCGTATTAACCCTATGAGAGATATTTGAAAAAAATTACACATGGGTAATTTTTGAAAAAACACAATAATACGCCAAAATGTATTTTATGTCATAATAAACAGTGCAATTAGCACTACCCGTTGGAAAAGTTGGAAGAAAAACATTGGAGCCATTTTTGAGAAAATGGCATTTGAGCTGACGCTTAGGGTTCCTTTGCACAGTTTGAAGACGGCGGTCCGCGCTGCGCGGTGGCTCACTGAAAATCAATGGAGCAGCCCTCTACTTTCCTTTCTGTGTAGTATATATTCCGAGACCGCGCCTCTAAGCTAAAGGAACGCTTCAAGACGCGACGATGAAGTCCGAGCAGAGGTCATACACTTCAACGGATTGGCGGGAGACTTCTTCGACTTATGAATACAAAAGCTGGAGCACCGTCTTCAAAAGTGTTTTGAAAAAAATTGAGACTATGCTGAAAAATAGACAACAGTGTAAGCTTTTCGACGATGTACAAATTAATAACAATAAATAATGTTTTCCATTTGTAAAAATTATGGGAATCTTACTTTGGGTACAACCCTCATATTTGCTACTGAAAACATACGTAAAAAATATTAATTTTACGTACATTTATTCTACCATCCTCGCAATGTGTTCAATTATACTACGTTAACTTATTCTAATATACAAAGAAAATGTTAACTTAATAATACTCACATCTTAAATCGAAGAAACATATTTCCCAGGATATCTATGAAAAGGTTATCTGATATTCACAAATCAATATTCCTTTCGAGCAATAAACGAGATAGTTCATTTAATTTACATTGCCAGTTATGAATCTTAATTCCTAGATATGGTATGCACAAATGTCTTTCCTTTTTCAAAACTTTGTTTTCCCGAAAACTATTTTCGTCTGAGAAATTATTACATTTCTTAGAAAAGAGCCAATTTTTGTGAGCGAAATTCGTAAGTCAATCTCACACGCTTGGTATATCAAGGATTTAGCTGTACCCGAAGAAAGAGCAATAATTGATAACGTGCATTAAAATTCCCAAATACCCCAGCAATGCAAGGTTGTATTTTAAAGCATAACAGACTGATTTTTCCTTTCGCTTCCTCTCTGAGATTTGACAATGTCAGTGTCGCCGCGCGGAGCAGGCGCGCTGAGCTCACCTGCAAGCCAGGGGCCGGCAGCAGGGGCGGCGGCAAGGGCGCCGACCAGGGCAGCCCTCGGTGGGAGTGGGCGTGGGCGTGGGCGTGGGGGGCGCGGGGGGGCGGGCGGGGCCGCGGGCCTCGGCCGCCCGGGCGACCGCCCTCCGCCGCCGCGGGGGCTCCATCCTGGAAGGCGCCTGCAACACAAAGGCCCACGCGTTCTGCACTGCCTTCTTTATTGCTGTGGTCACGGGGTAAAAGTTCTTAAGTCAAAAATCTTAGTTTGGAGGGTTACATTTCCGAGCCACCGCTTGTTCCTATGCTAAACGCTATTTCTTAACGGTTTTTTTTCTCGTTAAGGAGGCAACATTTGAATTCGGTCGTTTTGCTAAAATAAAATATAGATACTTAACACGTGGATTCAGTAGTTAACCCAATTTTGTCAAAAATTGACTTAAGAACTTTTACCCCGTGACCACACATTTGCTAGGGACGTCTAGCTAGTTTCTTTTTCTGTTTTGTACGGAGTTCCTCGATGGCGATTGAATTCGAGTTAGACTCTTCAATCTACCGTGTCATTTTGAGACATATCTGCAGTGAACATGAATTGGTCATTGGAGCATGTTCGCCAACGGAATCGCCGTCTCCAAATCAAAATTACAAACTGTTAAGTACGTTGATTTGCATAATACGTTCTATACGAGATTCAATCAACAAGGAATGAATTACACTTAAACAAGTTTAAATACAACGCTTCGATTAATCCGAGTAATTTTCCAGTAATGAAAAGCTTTATTAGTTATGTTCTAATACATACAATGTACGTGTATTTTTAGCATTCTAAACATGTACTTAATTTCAACGTTTCGTTTTATTTTACAGGACTGGAATGGACGTTTGGTGATCATTATGTCAAATTTTTACCATATACATACACGCCCATATAAAACAATACTTGGCTTTCTTTTTTTTTTGTTTGTTTTTTTTTGTTTTGTTTTTTTTTTGTTTTTCGCTCGCAGAGTCAATAACTCCGTACGTTTTCATACAGAACGAAAGTGAGAACAGTCTGCTGATTAAAAAGAACTACACAACCGTGAGACAAAATCAAGAACTTATCATCGTCCATCATATCTTATGAAAAAAATAATTATGAATTTGTAATAAACATAAACAATAATTCGAAAGAAAACTGTAATTCTGAAACGAGTCTGCCCTTTATCCCATCCGTGGTTCGCCTTTGCCCGGGAGAGGGTACGTCACTATGAGTGGGTGTCCCGAGGACCGCAGAAGGGTTACAAGCACACACGTTCAGGATTCTGTGAACCTTGAACATATAACAAGAAGAAAAATAAGAGCCGGCAGGTTGCGTTCGTGCGTTTTACTCGCGTGGTTGTGACCATTGCCGCCCGTTTGAGGAGAAGGGGAAAAGTAACGTATCCGAGAAGCAGGTGGAGGAGCAAGTCACCCTTCACAGATGACAGTGGTACGGTAAAAAATGACTATATAGTCGTGGGTATAATCTAATTTTGGTGAAATAGAAAGACAATGATAATGGGCAACGCTAGAAGTAGTGGTGGTACATAGATTTGCGAGGGATGGATGATAATCGTGTGATTAATTGATATTTCTGGGCACGTTAAGTGCTGTGGTCATTGTTTAGTGATTGTTTTATGCCTGGAGGTGATGTTCCTCCCCCGCTGGATGGTGAAATCCGACGCCGTTCTACACGACGGCTTGCGGAGGAATTCACCTCCAGGTATCTCTCTCAGCAGGGGACCTGCCAAGCCGAGACAAGCTCTAAGCTGCAGACTGGTCTCCCGTCAAATGTGGTAGTGTAGTGCATGTAAGCGTGTGTGTGTCTCAGGGGAAAGGAAAGGAAGAAAAGATCGCGGTGGTCTGAGACCCGTTTGTTCGTTCCCGGAATTTGTATGATATTAATCGGCGAAACCACGGAAAACTACCGGTCAAAGCAGCCGGCCACTAGAATTTTCCTCCAGACTGCGGCTAAATTCGACATATCTAGCTAATGTCGAAAATCCGCCATATCGAGTCTCGAGCCCTAGGACCTCCCGGTCAGAGTCGCTGTAGCCGAGCTAAACTCAGCCGGTCGGGGGGTGGAGAAAAAGCAACTCTTCTTAATTAATTAAACGTCAAAAAATAGTTAAAAACTGTCAATGGGTATGGGGAGAAGTGTAACCAGAGATTAATACTGATTGTACTACAATCTAATAGACTTGATCCTCAAGATACAGACAACGATGATCGCGTATGTGATGAAATAAGAAGTGGCGCACATTAGTTAACATGCGAAACATAATGGTAGTTGTTGGCAAAAATCGTGAGATTCTGTGCACCACAAAAACACGACGGTGATAAGTCCCGGATGAAGTTACATATTTTTAAGTAAACTCTGTCAAGTCCAAATTGGGATGTTGATGCCAATTAGTGACAAAAACGCAAACATTTTGTAACAGACATATTTACGTGTTTGACCAATGAGTACATATTTTCGTACCTTTTTTGTTTATTTGCATTTTATTGTCTAATTTGACATGGAATCACCCGGAAAACTTTGCAGAATCGTCTAGTAAGCGTCATATTTAGTTACAACCCAAAGTACTAAGTACAAAGCACGCACTGTCACACCTGAAAGTATTACTCACTCACGGCTCCCACAATAAACGGGTCGGGTATTTCGATGCCTGGAATGGAATGGATGAAATGCACAGCATCCGGCATGCGTGTCTTCTGAGGAAATACGCTGCAGACAAGAGGTTATATTCCAGATACGATGTTGGTGGAAGAAAACGAAATTTTGTTCATAGGTGATATCGTCTTGTCCTCTTTACCTCCTTTTTAGAAGTCCGTGTTCGACTTGATACATTTCACCGGAATTAACACACACCGACTACCTCAGAATGGAGACGCTTTTGCCCTGAATTTTTCCTGAAACTCTTCTTTCTCCGAAGCCTACATTTACGAAATGAGACGGCTGCATTGATGAAGCTGGCTACTAAGGCAAAATGTTCATTTTGTAGAACACGTTCATCAGTATGATACTGATACTCCAGCAACCATAAGTATTGAAAAGCAAATGTTTGATCATGGAGGAGAAAGAAGAAAAAATTACTTAATTATTTAAATTTTTCGAATTTCGGCACGCCTGTTAAATCTTCAAGAAGTTTTCCTTACGTCTTTCAAGCATCTTTGAAATTCAACAGTTGGCGCTGCTCTGGAAATAATTCGCAGGATGTTCAATGAGCTGTTCTCATCTCACAAATTGGAACATATTTTGTTTCTTATTATTACGAAGATTATATTTTGAAAAAGTAAGCGAAATACGTGAGTGTTAAATCTTCTTTTTGAAACACGTTTTTAGGACCAGAGAAATATATTTAAAAACCAATGAACTTCCTGATTATTTTATATTATTATATATATTTTTTAATGTCTAGTACAAATTTCTGTAGTATGTATATCACAATATCCGCAACTTATAATTTTATTACATCCGGGCTCCAGTGTTAATGCTATGCAGGAAGAGAAAGAGGAGAAGGAAGAGAAAGAGTACAAGGAAAAGAGAAAGGGGAGGTCAAAGACAAGAAAGAGAAGGAGATAAAGAGGATGTCGAGAAGGAAGAACACGACGAAGAGAAGTAGGAGGAAGATGAGAGGTTAAAAAAAAGGAATAGAGCACTATTGATGGCATTGCTAATAGGGCGGCAAAGACACGCTCCCAGAAACACGAGTGAGCCGCAGAGCAATTAGCGCGAGGCGCGGAGGCGGAGGCAGATTGGGCGAAGGGGCGGTGGCGGCGGCGGCGGCAGGCACGGCCCCGAAGCAATGGCGGCGACGCGACGTGCGGCCGAGAGCGGCCGAGCGGCGTCGGAGGCGGCCGAGACGCCGCGCCGCGCAGCGCCGCGCCGCGCCGCGCCGCGCCGCGCCGCGCGCCGGCTCCTCCGTCCAAGGCCCCGCGCCGCGACGCCAAGCCGCGCCGACGCGACCTTCCTAATGAGCGCCGCACGCACGCCCACCGCCTTCCTGCCGCGGCGCCGGCGCTACAGCCCGCCGCTTCTCCAGGGTGCGCCCACTGACCGCGCCAAGCATCTACCAAGCGTTACGACCCATGGACGATCCATTGTATGCAGTAATCCCTCGACACCCGCGGATTCGCTATTCGCGAGTTGCGAACATTCGCGATTAGAGAAATGCTACCGATTTCAACATTCGCGACTCTTAACATTCGCGAGTGCGTCTTTCAGTCGTACATTTTCTTTAATGCGAGCACATTTTATTTCCTTTATCATCGTCATTTTGGAACCGAACTTGACAGACACTGGAGCTGAAAGTATCACGCTCTGCAAAAATCTTAAATTTGGAATGTCAATTCACATTATTAGAAAAACAAAATTTTAAAATAATTCAATGCAGTTACGCATTACAAGTTGGAGTTAAGGGTTTTGGCCACACGAACAGAAAAGTCACTCAGGATCTGTTCATCTGTCATTGCAATGATTTCACTGAAGAGTAGCTTCGGGAAATAATGAACCCCCCTCGAGCATAATGATGAACTAACGGAAATGAAACTGCGTCCGGGAGAGAAATAGAAGTAGCAACTCTTCCACATTTGGATATTAGAATTAGGAGGGTGAAGAAACAAAAAATAACCAAATTCTGCATCCAATCACTTTCAACTTTGAAATAAGTTTAAAATATTGTTTTATTTCTTCCATTTGGGACATTAATTGTGAATTCTGTTTGAACTAGTGCCTACTCAGTTCTACTGCAATTGTTCATCATTTCTTCTTTCTTTTTTTAAACAGTTTTTCGATATCCAGGAACCTAACCTGAGTTTTTCCATTAAACGATAGACTCAACATTCGCGGATTTGACATTGGCATTGCTTTTCAGGAAGTTAATGCTGAGGGATTACTGTATTTAGAAATATGCCTTTGCTGTCATGTGTAAAAGTTGCCGTACAGAATGAGCTGCGCGCCGATTTCATATTTTCTTTGCCTTTCAAATAACTGTAAACACAACATTTATTCCCAATAATTCATTGTCGGGGAATCGTTAGTCTTATGTTTTCCGTAAGTGGATACTTGCACATGCAATGTACTGTATTGAGGTAAAACTTCGTCCTTCATTACGTAAAGCACGTCGGTACACCTTGGTGATCCCCCAACTCGCCACCTTCGTCATAAACCAAATTTCCATAGGCAGATAACATGCACTAATTTATACATTTCGTTCTTTTCCCTTTTTTCCGTTTCTTGTCGACCTTTTACTTACTGTTAATGGGACGATAACACTAACAACTATTCTTCCGATGAACATCTGGCGTGGCTGTTGTGTGCAATAATTTTAATAACTCATCTATTGGTGTGCGTGGGTACAATCATGCAGACAGAATCGACTGAGTCATACCGTATATGGCGCTCAAGTAAGGTAAGGAGCACTGATAAATTCCGATACGATAAAAAATGAAATATTAATCAGAAATACAGTAAACCCTCGTTAGCACGAACTCACTTAAAACGAATTTCGCCGTAACACGAACAAAACTTCAAATTTGACAGTTCTTTCTTTGATGTTACAGACTGATGTTGAAAGCAGTTAACATAAGGCCTTGAACTATAACACTTGTTTTCTAAAAAGTCTTATGAAACTAATTATTGTTGTAAATAGTGAGCCAGAGATTACTAGAACCCTTGTGAAAGGTACAGTAATTTAAAAATGCATTTTTTGCTTGCTCTTCGAAGCCGCTAACGGTAAAGGAATTATTCCCTTCAACATCCGAGTACAAACACAACGTAGTATCTATCTGGTGCTATGTAAGGAAGGATCAATTACTATCATGACTCCCAATAAACTGAAACAGCTCATTCCCTACCGTAGAGTCTACTTCAATAACCACGCTGCAACATCAACGTGAAAAGTATACGATGATTCATTATTAAAATTAAATTGATTATTCCACCAGTGAAATTAACACCAATAATGTTTAACTACACATACAAAAAGCCCCAATCACGGCGATGTATCTGAAAAAGTTCATCGCTTTTTCTATCCGATTTTTCTTACCGCTTTTCCCTACTGAGAAATCATGAACTGTCTCATCTATCTTAGGAGGCGGTATACATTGATCGCTTTGTCGATGTCCAATAAACCGCCTATGTACTATAACATAACCTCTTTGATTTTAACACACTTTCAGTTATTTTCAATATTTGGCGCATTTTGGAACTCTGTTGGGCGTAATTTCATTTATGGAATAGTCCTATTAAATACCGCTCGTGTTTTGGAATTTCTAAGATCAATCCCCTCCTCGCTTCGCGAGTCGGGGATTTATCGACAATTTCCTCATGTTATTACCTACGAGAAAGTGAATACTGATAAAATCTTTGAAAGTATTAACTTTACCTTACTGTGTGAGAATGGATTGCATACGAATTACAAAGGGATGCACAAATTCGCACTTAAAAAACATGTGTTGTATGTAGAAAAACTATTTTGTTATAGAAATATTTTAAATAATGTATAATAGTTTATACAACATTATGACCAAACGAAGAAATAGCTCGAAAACAAAACTTCACCCGAATTGGGAAAGATTTTGTATCGGGTAAAGTGTTCCTATATCTTCTCCACACGATCTCCACTTCTTGACAAGAACCAACCTGCGAACATGCTTACGTTGAGTTCTGAAAACGCATCGGGAGGCGGCAAAAGATTGCTATTTTTAGTGAAAAATAATTCATTTTTCGAAACTTACACTTACGGAAAATTGCGACTAAGATATCAACGATAAGCCTCTCCGAAATAAGCGGCTGCATTTCGTTTAAAATGCCTACTTTACGATGGCGTTGTTTAAGTTCTTACGTATATACTGCAATTTTACTAACTTTGCCCCTGACAGCAATCAGCTGTTTCGCTGGCATCCAATCGAGAACTTATATTTCGCGACAGTGACGTCACTATGGTGACGTTGAAGCTCCCGATTGGATGAAACTGTCAACAGCTGATTCTTCTCAGGGGCAAAGTTACGAAAATCGCGGTATAAATAGGATGAAGGACGATATTCGGAGCATGAGGGATGAAATTAGCGCATTTCTAACAAACAGTAAAATCACAGAGTTCACATTTTTACTTTTTTTGTTTTGTTTCAAAAACAGAAGCAAATAAGTAGACGCTTGAACACTTTAGTCGAAAGTTTCACGTTTCATTTTTTCATCAGATTTTTGCGTTGCTTTATTTTTGCATAAGAAAACAGTGTAGGGGAAAGATATACGGGCATCTCACTTTCTGACTTCTTCCCCTTCTTTCAATTTTACGAAGTAATTCAACAGATGATAGAAAGTTGGTTACGATGACAGGGAACTGCAACCAAGCAGATGAAACTCACCTGCGAGAGCATCAGCCGACGCCGCCTCCATCTCCCTCAGCCGTCATAGCCCAACGGGCCTCGCTGAGCGGCAGGGGACCTGAAACACAAAACGAAATTGTGTGAAGCACTTTCTGAGTGCACGCTTTTGCCATTCCTAAGAATGCAAAATCGATTTACTGCAATGCATGAAAATCATAACATGGTATAGCAAGAATACGAAAGTTCGTACGTCACTGATGAGTACATGAAGTATTTAGGCAAAATGTTGGATATTCAATGAAGAATCAAAACATTTTTTTATGATTTGAATAGATATAAAACAGTTCAAATCATTAATGAAAACATGAAGGCTTTGCCCATTACAAAACTCTAAAAGCGCAGCAGGATATTTAAATATTCTGAAACATACCATTTTGTACAAGTACAGAAATATGCGTCACAATATTTGCAGATTTGTATCTAGTACAAAAATTGAGGTGAATTGACCGCAAACCAGGTTTTATAAATGCTTAAGTTTCGAAAGGCATGTAACTGCATTTCATTCAATAGAAAACACACAAACATAATTACAATAAGATCAAAAACTGTAATACTTTAAATTTAAAATAACTATTACGAAACAAACTAAAGTACGATCAGTCTCAAACTACTATAGAAATATGGTCACGTGGCACAACAGCTACTTCTTTAATATAATTTTCCACTATCTAGCTATTTCTCAAACATTATGTAGTTAAGAATCAGTGCAAGAGTTAACGGAAAATACAATCATGGTTGAAAAATGTTAAAATGTATAAGTACCGGAAGGTTGAATGTTCTGGAAATATCCAAAGCGCTCGTCGTATTACTTTTGACTATTCTGCAAGTGAAATAACGTATAACTGAAATATATTACTTCAATAGTCAGTAAAATACTAATTTAATTGACACATTATACATGAGTACTACATTTCCGTATACAAATTTGAGATTGAAGAGATCGATAATATGTCATCTTCATGCCCTTTAGAAATATGTTGAGAATTTTGGTAAACAAAACGTACAACACAATTAACCAATAAAAAGGTCAGTAGCAATGTTTTCGCTATCACTTTCATGCAATGGGAGATTGCATTAACAATTGGACGGTGTTATGCATCAACCGGCTAAGCGCCATTTTTGAAAAAAATAATATTATGGACGCCATCAGTTGCATTGGACCATATTCTAAGTATACGCAAAATTTTGGCGCCAAATCCGTAAAAATAGTTATCAGGTTTAGTATATATATATATATATATATATATATATATATATATATATATAATGAATATCCTATAATTAATGAAAAATGTAAACGATATCAGTCACATCAGGGATTTTGTTTCGCAAGAACCGGCTATAAACCTAGATGTTCGAATATGCTGTTCTTAATTTCACATTAGGCAGGTAAGCGCCAGATATTCCACTCATGTTTGTGTAGTTTGGCGCTTCAATGAATTAAATAATTAAATTAAAGTTTTTAGAGCTGAAAATGTAATAAAATCTTTCAACACGATTATCTCAAAACTTGTATGATGTCGCATAGCCGGTTGATGCATAACACTGTCCAATTCTCCATATGCATGATGCAATGACACAAATTCCATTACAAAGGCGGGTGGTAAACGATGTCAGAATAAGAGAAACCTTCATAATGTAAACTACGTAAACATGTGTACGCATAGTCGTGTACCTAATTGAGCAAAGAGCTTCCAAAGCAGCAACCAATATGAGAAAGAGAGTGCGGGAGAGGGAGGACGCACAATCGATCCCTTTGCTGGGCGGCGCTTGGGGCGAGCCCTTCGAATTCAACGCAGGGACGGTCAACTCGATGCTCACTGCGCATCCAGGAGAGGCCATTGCGGAGGGCCCGGAAGGCGTTGCGCAAAACTTCACTTTTCAGTCCAACTCAACAACTAAACCTGAGAAATGAGGGACACTATCACTTGATCACCAGATATTTCAATGTGAAAGAGAACCGATAAGAAACTAATACATAAGCAATACAAAGCTACAACTACAATTGTGATGGTTATACGGTTGGCCACACATGGCTCGGCCTACAACAGACCTTCTACAGCAGTTCAGCTAGGAAATGTTTTAACTGGCCACATCTCCCCCCCTCCTCACAGAGGATTTCCATCTTTTCTTACTTCTCAAGAAATTCCTGCCCGGTCAGCGCTAAGTGTTTCACAGAGACGCAGTGTGGATGTCGAGCAACAGTACCTATCCCAGATTGCAGACTTCTACAACACAGGATTATACACACTGATCCCGCGGTAGTGGATACCATCGACAAATATCTTCACTCTGCTGATGATTATGTGGAAAAGTGTTTGAACCTATGCTACAATAAAGTATTTTTGTTTTTTTCTTTTCAGAAATTGTTTTCTCTCTGTTGACGAACGGGGGAAACTTATGTACGTTCTGGATAAGCCTCATACCGCCTCTTAACGTTTTTCTTCAGAGGCACATATAACTAATTTTGTACATTTTCGAAAAAAAATGTTTATTTTGTAATCTTGTAAAATTCCGTCGCAGCTTAGACGGTCGCACCCGAGCAAGACTCGCAAAAAGCAAACTTTTTTGAGACACGATGACTCCAGGCTCGCAAGGTCTTTTGTGTGCCCGCAACGATGCGTTGCAGTTCATCAGCTTCAGTCGCAGGGGACATTGACGGAACTTCGTCGCACTCCGATTCGATTCTACTACAGTTAACACCTTCCCAACTACATCAATTAACGAATTTGCCCTTTCTTCTTTTGCACTCGAAAAAGTTATTTTTTCTATTCGATGATTCTTAGGCATATGCTTCGTCACACCATAAGCACAACATTGTGGACGTTAGGAAGCATAGATAAACAGCTCTGCAATAATAAGAGTTTCTCGGGGAATCGACATTAGAAGTGTTGGTTATTTTCATTGAACAGAACATGCTGGTATGAGTTGATTAAAGAAAATGACGGCAACTCGCCATACAACAGAACACATGTTTACGGTAAGACGTTATTAAATGAGAATCTTAAAAACTGAAGGCCATGTGAAAACCAATGCGAAAAAACTTACTCCATTTGCCGAAAGGACTGTTCAAAAGAAACTCTGTTGAACTTTAAAATAATAATAAAAATAGATCTAATAATAATAATAATAATAATAATAATAATAGATTCTCTAGATCGCAGGAAAAACACGAAAACCGCAATCGAGATGGAGATTCTGTACACAGGAACAAAACACCGGTAGCAGTGCCTTACAGTTCAAGCGTACCAATGATTGAAAGATCGAGAGTTTGAACCCGGTAAGGTGCCGGAAATCTACAAGTGTTTTAACATCGGTGAGTTTGTGACGCCTATCGGAATCAAATTCGCGTACCCCACGCGCACCCTACTCTGATTAGTGGTTTCCTTGGCACCTACATACGAATGCCGGAGCAGTACCCTATACATCGGACCAGGGACAGCGCGCGATCATTCCTTGTCATTCCCTTCCCATCATCCCATCTTCTCCCCATTCTATGAATTTCCTTTCTTCATCTCCTGATCACTGGAATGAATACCATACACCCAACCAAATTCTTTTATTTTGTTCTAATAGTACTCGATTTTTTTTTTGTAAATCTAATGTAAGACAAAGAAAGTACCGATGGGTGACTTCCTGTGTAGTATTAACCGATTATTTCAACTATGAAAAATTGTAAATTTTCCTTGTATATAGTAAAAAAAGAAATATTCCAAAACAGTATTTCCTTTGATGAAGTATCGATAAGTTGGAAAGATCGTAAGTTCAGATAAATCGAAGGGAGAATACGAATTTGAAAAAATAAAAAATAGCATTACATGGTTTATTAGATAACTAGGTAGTGTTGTACCACCGACGCTTTCGGCATCTTTAAAAGTACTTTTGTAACATGAAATTTTGTTTATTATGCAAGTTTGTAATAAAAATATATTTATGGCTTAAACAAAATTAAATGAACATTATTTTCTCGGGAAATCTCAATTTTTTTTCTGTCAACATCAGTAAACGTAGAACACAATACACTGGAGTTTGAGGCATAAGTGCCATTTTCACAGATTTTTTTTTTACATTTTCAAAAATTAAGAAACAATTTTTTTAAAGAAAGCTTACGGTTCTCTGAACTCTCCCACCATCGTGTATTTGTGAAACGGTTTCCACGTTGAACTCGACACGCATTCGCTAAGAATTCAAACCCCAGCACGGACAAACATTTATTGCACTTGGGAACACTTCCAATGAGGTGATCCTCAAATGAAGTAACCCGTCACTGGCCGAGAAAACGTATGTAATGGTGCTGAAGTGTGCACAAACTTAGCGTAGATTCAGCTTGTGTTGTATTATGCACCCGTTACGACATGAAATGAGAGCATGTACTGTTGTAACACAGCTTCTTTTCTTTTTAGATTAAATCAGATTTAAGATAATTAGTTCAAATATCAGGTTTGAAATGACAGAAAAACAGGAAAATAATTCGCAGCTTTTCCCTTCTGCAACGGCCTTGGAGCCCAAACATTTGTTTGCTAGAATTCTCCCAGAATATTATCGAATTACAAGAGGCTTAGCTGATATACCATGCTCTCACCATAACGTGCAGTGGGAAAAACCGCAAATGAAAGGCGCTCAAAGGCTTCAAAAAGAAAAGAAAAAAAGAAAGAAAGAAAAAAAAAAGCAATTGGGTACAACCATCTGTGAGCTCACATTTTGTTAAATAAACCGCTTTTATGACAGATTGTTTCGCAGCGACTACACCGATACCCATTTTGTCTATTATAGAGACAGGATTTTTATGTAATTACATATTTTTTGTCTTTCTACTTTCCGTTCTCAAAATTGGAATCTTAGCGAATCTTAGCCCTGCTAACACAATATCGAATTTTTTCGTTACATATTTTTACATATTCAGTACTATATTACATATTTTGCTTTTATTTTATCAATTTTCTGCAATTTAATTCCATTTTTTTAAAAGATGTTTTTTTAATCAGCATTTTCCCTACATTATTGGAAAAATTTAGGGGTACAAAAATCATTGACATCGCGTTTTGTGATGTGTAACCTTAATTTCCGAGAAAAATTTGCGATCGCCGACGTGTAATACTTCGATGAAGATGCTACAGTGAGTTTGCTGGTCGTAGATCTCACTAGTTTGTGCGAGGGCTTCTATTGCAATTAGTCAGGCTGCTAAACCACGGTCCTGGATTAAAATAGATGGAGCTTTTACTACTGACGAGAAACTTGTATGATGTAAAGTGAGCAGTTTTTCGAAATGTAATTTTTTGCTTAGTAAATGGTTTTTAATTAGAGAATTTTAATATTACATATTATATCGTATTTTACATATTTATTACATATTCTTCCTGTTTTTATTACACATTTATGTACATATTTTGACGTTGAATACTACATATTTTTCCGCTCGAATTATAAACTGTATGTAGAAATCTTCCCATCTTTCATCTTCCCCCAGATACATTCTGTCCTGACATTCCAGGATGACACTGGAAAAGGTCCAGTTCCCCACAAGCACACCATCAGGTCGAATGAAACCTTGCTTCCCCCAAATGATGTACCAGAAGGTTTAAAACAGTGAGTCACTGACTGACGGACCCACACAGATAGGTCACCCAATTATTGAATGTAGGATAAAGGGACGCAGTTCTGACACGGAAAGATTGTTATGGACGTCAACCAAAAATACTTTTTCGGTATAAGGGACATGGAATGCGTTATTTCTTTTCTTAACATCTACAAGACGATTTCTTTCACAATTTCACATTATTTTCTAAGCACTGCTTATTCCAGAATGCAAGATCAATAATTTAACACCTGGGTTATTTTATTACACTTTTCATCTTGGTTTCAACAAACACTGATTTTGTCCTCACTGGTGAATGGTGGTGAATGAACATCGTTCTCAGTTGTACATTCATATACCTACCCACTTTCAAGCACACATAACAGTCGGAAAAGTACTATCAAGCCATGACATCGCGAAATAATTATCATTTAACATACAAAAACTTTTCAGATGTAACCTTCTTTATAAATAAAATTAGTGTCTGTCTCTAATTCCCAAATTAACCGCCTTTTCAAATTAATTACTTATTTATACGACATAAAAACAAATTCTTTTTTTTTTTTTTTTTTACAATTTTTGTCTGTTTGGTGCAATCTAGAAAACGGCTACAGTGATTTTAATAGGGGTTTCACTGAAACTTAAAGAGTATTTTGGGCAGGGAGTGCAGGGGTACACCAAACTTAGAATTAATTCATTTTTCTGTCCAAAAGACTGAAGATTGTGAATAAATACCCATGCAATGCAAAGTATTTGAGCTAGTACATTACAAATTATCACTGGTTTTCGAGTGATGCTATTATTCTGTACTTTTTTATGACCGTGCACGCAGAAATTTCGAAAATAAGACTTTAGTCAATAGAAAATGAGAGTCCCTATTGACACTTACGTTATCTGACGCTAGTTTAAGTCCACTAGAATACATAAGTGACTATGATGGAAACCCTAGGCAAGCTTCATCATGTATTTTCTGACACTGGGAAAATGAACTTCAATTACATTTCAAAAGTATGCAATTTACAAATTATTACCTATTTCTTAAATTTTAAGAGAATACTGCGGTTCAATTACTACCAAGGCTAGTTTCCACGAAGTGCCTGTTCGCAGCGCCCCACGTGTCGATAATAAAAGTGGCCCTAGGTTCAGGTCTGCAAAACACGGGCGGCCGGGTCGCCCAAGTCGCGCGCGGCGCCGCCGCCCATGTCGCTTTCCTGGGGTGAGTCCCGCGGGGGGGGGGGGGCGGAGAGGGGAGCCGCGTGTGCACGAGAGGGCGTGCGTCCCCCTTCTCCCCCCCGCCCCCTCGAGTTCCCGCCGCCGCCGCCCGCGCCGTCGGTCGATAGCGCGCGGGCGCGGCGCGGCGAGGCGCAGCGCTGCGCGGCGCCCCCCTTTCCCCAGCGCGCCACCGCACCCTCCGACCCTCCCCTCCCCCTTCCTCGTTCTGCTCCGCCCTGCCTCGCCGCCGAAGTCTGTCGCCCGCCTCTTGACCTTCGACTAGTTTCGCCCTACTTTGGAGATTTGGGAACCGATCTCTCTTTATCCTAACGCCCATCTGTGGGGGAGTAATATCGAAGGCAAAATAAGTGTCAAAGACAGTTAACGCTTCGTAATATTAGCCCACTATGCTTATACCAGTAGCGCACGCAAGGGGGCGGGGGCTCCTGGGGCTTGAGACCCCCTCCTCCAGAAGCCAATGACACATATTAAAAAATATAGCATTACCTATTTTCTATAATAACGAATCACACAACACAGCAAATGTTAACCTTATAAATATTAACTCGAAGTCAAATTAAAATACATTTTATATTCAGCTTAAAGGAAAAATTATTTATAAGTCGGCTGGACAATATACATACAGACCTCCCCCGTTCTACACATACATACCGCCACCGCTACCCCGAGAAAAATCCTGGCTGCGCCTCTGGTGTATACTAATCAATACTTTCGTGTCTATTTTCTATGAATGCTATATTCCTGATCAACGCTCAAAATTATTGATCAATTCTTGAAATTTGAACACTTCGTAGTTTCTCCAACGCAACAGGAAATGCCGTTGGTACCAAGATGCAAATTTCACAGTAATTTATTGGAGCCACACGGGTGAACACTGAATACATTCCTCTCTCCAATACTAACCGTACTACTGTAAAATGCAAATAACGAGATTATTCATTCTCTTACAAGAATCACAAACGTCCGCCATTTCCCAGAAAAGAAAATAATAGAAACCGTTCGTAAGAAGTGAATACAAGCGAAACTTCCTCTTAAGTGCAGTTTTGATCATTTAGTTCCTAAAACTTCAATTTTTTTCAAGTCCACAAGATATTACTGCTGAATAATACAACACACTTTCTTCTCACTCTTAATTTACACATTGCTTTATTTAAATTACCATAATCTACAACTCCAATATTTCCTTCCCCTGGGATAAGTAATCATATTATGTATTTCCACAATCATAGAGAGAAAAATGAACCATATGCTTACTCTTTACAGTGATATTTTCGTATATTATTGATTGATGTTTCCGGCGGAAGTACTCTACCCTAGCTGGATGGTAATAATTCGCGCGACACGTCACAACGGCTTGCAAGGAATTTACCGCTCCTGGCATCCTCCACAGCGGGGCTCCAACCCAGCCGGCTCACGTTCTGAGCTCCGGACTGTTTTCCCGCATGTGTGGTAGCGAATTGCAATTTAGTGTGTAAGGGGAGAGGATAGGACAAGAAAAAGAAAGAAAATACCGTGCACGGTCCGTGGCCCGTTTATAAGGGTACTACCCCGGCACTCGCGTGATTCTGATCGAAGAATCCGCGAAAAACTACCAATCAAAGTTGTCGGTTGCTAGAATTCTCATTCAGGCAGCAACTGAAATTGATCTAGCTATACAGCTAGAAGCGAAAATACCCCATCCTCGGGACTCAAACCACAGGATCTCCCTATCAAAGGCCCTACAGAAATAACCGTAATGCTGGCTCTGAGCTATCTCAATCGGTCGTATATTATACACGCGTCTTTCTATTCTAATTCGGAATAAATGGAATAAAATTGTGTATTATAGGGCCTACCAGACTGTGAAATGTCTCTTAAGATTGTTTATTATTCTACGGGCGAATAATTTTGGTGACTCGAGATCATCCCCTCCCCCCTAGGTTTACTAACTACTTACTTTCTCATCGTCCATCCTCTTCCCTTGTGCACTAGTAATCGTTGAACTTCAACCCCTGCGTAGTGGGAGGGGAATATGCGGTCGTCGGCATATGCGTTAAAATAGTCTCCACCTTAACTCACCTTGGGAAAAGTTATAAACACCTTCGTAAACTTATTAAATTCAAGAAATATGATCATCAAATCTTCAGTACGTAGTTGACATTACTGTCGCTTGACAACACCGTTTCTTTTCTTCTAGATTCGATGCATAAATATTCCATGCAGAGTAATTCATAGGTTATATAAGCGTTGCCTCATGGAGTAATGCGTTTCCACTTTTGTGACAGATTTAGCAACAACCTTCTTTTTTTTCGAACTAGATCTCAACCGCAGAGCTGACTGTAGATCAGTTACAGACGCATTATTAGAAAAGAGGTATTATTAAGAGGTAGAATTAAAATGATCCGTAGGTGGGAAAGAAATATTTTTTCTGAGAAGATTTCTGGCAGAGGACATCTGCAGAAACGGTGTCAAAATTTTGAACCATGCATTCAAAAAGGCGATATTTAAAATTTCTTTACGATTTTCGTTTGATACTGAAACTTATAGAAATGTCGATGAATGAGCATTTTCCAGGTACGAAGATGAACTGGTGAAACGAAACACTCAAATCAAATCATCAAGCGACTATCTATATTACAAATATCCAATACGCGCAAAAATCAAAGAAAACTATGCAGCACTCGGCAATGCGAAAGGTGTCTAAGTTTTCATTAGATACACAGGAACTTTGGAAAACACACAAACAACAAACTAATAGATTTTGTCTGAAAAATACAAATATTTCATTGCGTTATTCCGCCTGTCCTCACTCTCCTAGTATCGACTAGTGCAAATGATAGCAAGGGTCCAGGGAAGAGCCCACCCGCCATTAAATATTTACTATTCACGTATTTCAACAGAACCAATTTCTTCTGTTTATCTCAAAAACTGTGTTTTTAACTTAGTGCGTTTTACTTGTATACCAATGGTATGTTCCTAAGAATGAATTTTCTTCAGCTCATTATTTGAAGAGTTTAAATTGGGGAATTTTGGTTAATGCAATCCGCAATGCATACAGGTATTACTGATTGCGGGGAAATAATGCGGCCAGGGCACGGCGAGGGAGGGTCTGGACAAGGCACGGCGGAGAGGGGCCGAAAAGGCGATAGGCAGGGCGAGACTGACGGGAACAGACGGAACAGGGGCCAAGATGGAATGTCTGGCGGGTGAGCGTGAGAGGAGAGGCGAATCGGGGGAGGGGAGAGAAGTGCGGGTGGGACAAGGTAGAGTGGGATGGAGAGGAGTGGGCAGGAGCGGGGCGGGGAGGGGAGAGCGGAACGAGAAATGGGACACAGCCAGGATAGAAATAAAATTACTTCCATTCCAATATTAACAGAATTCATCCTTATTTCTGTAAAAAAGATAACTGCGATAAATACTTGGGCAACACCGGATGATCTTTGATAGCCTTCAATAAATTGAGAATTATTTTTTCTCGAAAGAGTAGTAAATACAATATAACAGCTGCGATTTTCATAAAACTTCGACAAATACTCCAAGCAGACTACTCACTACACGAGTGGGACCACACATTCCGATTTGGAGGGGTACAAACTACACGCTCCTGCATCGGGAAACTCAAAACGTCCTTAGCACCATAGTAAAGACACACGAGATTTCAGTTTCCTGTGGGAGCCGAACAGTTCTGTAATCGTGCTGCCTTTCACACAAAAAGAAGAAAGCCATAAAACCATGGGTTACGTACCATTGAGTGTGTAAATTAAACGAAAAGATACATTATGTGAATGTAGGACTACTCATTGAAAAGTGTATTCAGTCTACGATTTTGATAGGTCGTCTTCCTGCGATTGATTGTTACTGGTAATGCCCCAACACAGTTGACAGCAGTTTTATTTATTTGGTAAAAAAAAAACAACAACAACAACAAAAAACTGTACATGAGGTACGGGGGAAGACATTATATGCGCACATTTTAAGATCCAAAATTTAATAATAATAATAATAATAATAATAATAATAATAATAATAATAATAGTAATAATAAAAGCACCGCTGCGTGGTCGCAGCAAAGAGTTCGTCGACTGTTGGTATCCCACAATCTGTAGGAAAAAGTCTATGTGAACAACATAAATTTATTTTAACAATTTATTCCGAAAAATGCCAGTATAAAAACTTTATAGTTTTTTTTTTCACTTGTAACTAGTGGACTCGGCAATGTTTCGCTATTGCAGTGTATTAAATATCACACACTACTGGTCACATGATTATTAATAATGTTTTATGCTATGCTGTGCAAAAATTCTGATGAAGGACTTTCTCGCAAGCATGGGTTTGTTCTATGTCGTGGTTTGCACTTGGTTGTCAAGTATCGTATTGTTAAAACGTTCTCCCTCAAAATGGGCATGCCTTCGCTATGACATTATCTTAGAGAAATCTGATTTACTTGTGCGAGGTTCAAGTAATAATGCTCCGATATCTCACAACTGCACTGAAGACGCGCTTAATCCTTGACTGCGCGGCGGGTTGCGTAAAGTTCAGGGGCGCTTGAGTTGTAACGAATAGATCATCAACGCCCCCACACGTCAGATGTACTTCAAACATCTCTTCAAACACTCCCATTACTAATTAAAACAAAGTGTGAAAATGTCAGCGACATCGGTCGAGTAATTTTTGCGTCTACGTGCGGCACACGTACGCACATTCCCTTTTATTTACATATACATACATTACATATTACACATATATACATGCATTGTCTTTATTAAATTATTTGACGATTTAAACAACCCTTATTTATAGAAGTGTATATTATTACAGTTGTGTGTTAACCAATTAACACGTATATGATATTATATGTCACACATGCACACAATATGTGACAGAGATGTAAACTGCTTAAAATAAACTATAATAAGAAACACTGTCTATAATTAAGAGATGATTTAACCGTCAAATTCTTTATATTACGTTGACTTCTTGAAAAACATATGTCAGTTTTAAAACAAATTCGTGGATATGAAATTGAAAATATATTTTCTTTTCCAAATAATATCATGTGAGGTAGTTGCAATCTTTCATGAAAATAGAACTTTATAACTTGATTTAAGCCCAACATCACGATCGTTAGATCTGGAAGAATTTCTTAAACAATTATAAAATATCACCCTGTTCAGCAAATCTAGAAAACGCAGGAACGTCATACGTTCTGCATCCATCCGAATTCACTGGGATGTTACGATTTGGGGTACGCTATGCCTACTCCCCCTTCTAAAGAAAGATGGAAAAGGAAATCACTATATAATCACGAATGATTGTCAGTGAAAGGAAAACAAACAGAACAAGATTGAAAGTCAGGTGAGAAAGCATGTTTTATTGCCCGATCCTCGCTATTAACACGATGAGCAGCACCTCGTCATCATTATCATTACCTAAACTGTATAGTATCATTGACAATGTCAATTTCGCTCGTATTTGGGCAAAAGGGTATTTGTCAGAAAAATTGGGTATTAAGTGTGGTAATTTTTCTTTTATTTCAAAACTATTCACTTTTAATTGTTTGAAAGTAACTTTAAACTAACCTAATACTATTTACCTATGTATACCTTTGTATCTGAAAATTAATTATTCAATAATATCTACACTAAATGCATTTCTTTTTGCTCTCGTGTAAAATTATGAAACAGGACTTACACCCTTTTGCCCAAACTTGAGCGATTTATTGCCAAGGTTGTTAAGAAAGCCCAAGCATGCAGTGCGTGCACCATCCACACAGTCCCCCGCCCATTGATTAGCGATGAGCTGCTCCGGGGAGCGCCTGGGCGGTCGGCGCGGCGCGGCGCGGCGGAGCGGAGAGCGAGAGCAGAGGCTGGTCGGGCGGCCCGGGCGGGCGCGTCGGCCGTGCCTGCGGCTGTGGCAGCGCGGCCGCGTCCCGCGTCCTGCGGAGCCATCTAAAGCTAGCAGCGCCCAGAAACCAATCTCCACCAAACTATATCCAAAATTTTAGGCTAATTTTAGGCTAATTAAATGCTCTATTCCCGAATTTTAGGCTCCTCTGGATTTCCGAAAATCGTGGGCGCTGCTAGCTTTAGTCTAAAGCTAGCAGCGCCCACCCAGAATCTATCTCAAAATCAATTGTAAAATCTGAAACCCATCCCAAAATTTAAGAATAATTTTAGGCTCTTGGAAAAAAATTATCCCCGCCTTCAAATTCCAAAAATCAGGGCTGTACAAAACGAAACAAATAACATTGGGTCTTATGGGCGAATAAACATCAAAATCAAAAAACCTTAGGAAAAATCTGAAACTCCTCCCAAAAGTTAAGAATAATTTTAGGCTCTTGGAAAAAAATCATCCCCGCCTTCAAATTCCAAAAATCAGGGCTGTACAAAACGAAACAAATAACATTGGGTCTTATGGGCGAATAAACATCAAAATCAAAAAACCTTAGGAAAAATCTGAAACTCCTCCCAAAAGTTAAGAATAATTTTAGGCTCTTGGAAAAAAATCATCCCCGCCTTCAAATTCCAAAATTCAGGGCTGTACAAAGCGAAACAATTAACATTGGTTCTTACGGGTGAAATAACACCAAAATCAAAAAACCTTAGGAAAAATCTGAAACCCCTCCCAAAAGTTAAGAATAATTTTAGGCTCTTGGAAAAAAATCAACCCCGCCTTCAAATTCTAAAAATCAGGGCTGTACAAAGCGAAACAATTAACATTGGTTCTTACGGGTGAAATAACACCAAAATCAAAAATCCTTAGGAAAAATCTGAAACCCCTCCCAAAAGTTAAGAATAATTTTAGGCTCTTGGAAAAAAATCAACCCCGCCTTCAAATTCCAAAATTTAGGGCTGTACAAAGCGAAACAATTAACATTGGTTCTTATGGGCGAATAAACATCAAAATCAAAAAACCTTAGGAAAAATCTGAAACCCCTCCCAAAAGTTAAGAATAATTTTAGGCTCTTGAAAAAAAATCAACCCCGCCTTCAAAATCTAAAAATCAGGGCTGTACAAAGCGAAACAATTAACATTGGTTCTTACGGGTGAAATAACACCAAAATCAAAAATCCTTAGGAAAAATCTGAAACCCCTCCCAAAAGTTAAGAATAATTTTAGGCTCTTGGAAAAAAATCAACCCCGCCTTCAAATTCTAAAAATCAGGGCTGTACAAAGCGAAACAATTAACATTGGTTCTTACGGGTGAAATAACACCAAAATCAAAAAACCTTAGGAAAAATCTGAAACCCCTCCCAAAAGTTAAGAATAATTTTAGGCTCTTGGAAAAAAATCATCCCCGCCTTCAAATTCCAAAATTCAGGGCTGTACAAAGCGAAACAATTAACATTGGTTCTTACGGGTGAAATAACACCAAAATCAAAAACCTTAGGAAAAATCTGAAACCCCTCCCAAAAGTTAAGAATAATTTTAGGCTCTTGGAAAAAAATCATCCCCGCCTTCAAATTCTAAAAATCAGGGCTGTACAAAGCGAAACAATTAACATTGGTTCTTACGGGTGAAATAACACCAAAATCAAAAAACCTTAGGAAAAATTTGAAACCCCTCCCAAAAGTTAAGAATAATTTTAGGCTCTTGGAAAAAAATCATCCCCGCCTTCAAATTCTAAAAATCAGGGCTGTACCAAGCGAAACAATTAACATTGGTTCTTACGGGTGAAATAACACCAAAATCAAAAAACCTTAGGAAAAATCTGAAACCCCTCCCAAAAGTTAAGAATAATTTTAGTCTCTTGGAAAAAAATCAACCCCGCCTTCAAATTCCAAAATTCAGGGCTGTACAAAGCGAGACACTTAACATTGGTTCTTACGGGTGAAATAACACCAAAATCAAAAAACCTTAGGAAAAATCTGAAACCCCTCCCAAAAGTTAAGAATAATTTTAGGCTCTTGGAAAAAAATCAACCCCGCCTTCTAATTCTAAAAATCAGGGCTGTACAAAGCGAAACAATTAACATTGGTTCTTACGGGTGAAATAACACCAAAATCAAAAAACCTTAGGAAAAATCTGAAACCCCTCCCAAAAGTTAAGAATAATTTTAGGCTCTTGGAAAAAAATCATCCCAGCCTTCAAATTAAAAAAATCAGGGCTGTACAAAGCGAAACAATTAACATTGGTTCTTACGGGTGAAATAACACCAAAATCAAAAATCCTTAGGAAAAATCTGAAACCCCTCCCAAAAGTTAAGAATAATTTTAGGCTCTTGGAAAAAAATCATCCCCGCCTTAAAATTCCAAAAATCAGGGCTGTACAAAGGGAAACAATTAACATTGGTTCTTACTGGTGAATAGGGTATGTTGTATTCCTAACGGGAATTTTCCATTTTTTGGATAGGGAAGAGAGAAGGCCAAAATTATTTGTGGGTTTTAATAGAATTCTCTATAATGTGTGGAATATGAAGTTCAATTTTCAGTAGCTAAGTCGTTGTTGTTCAGGTGTTATAAGAACTCAAATATTGAATATCGAAAAAAAGTGGGTGTGTTTCGATTAATATTCTATTTTTTTTCAGTCAGAACGGTGCTAGCCCAAAATTATTTGAGATTGGTATATTGATATGTAATGTATGAGCAATTGCTAATAAATTCCCCATTTGAATTAGTAAAGTAGTTCAGAGATTATTTTGTGAGAAATGAAAAATTAATCGAAAGGCATGTTGTAGTTCTCACGAGAATTTCCCATTTTTTGGAAAAGAAAGAGAGAAGCCCAAAATTATTTGTGGGTATAATACTATTCCCTATATTGTGTGGAATATGACGTTCAATTTTCGGAAACTAAGTCGTTGTAGTTCAGGTGTTATAAGAACTCAAATATTGAATATCGAAAAAAGTGGGTGTGTTTTTATTAATGTTCTATTTTTTTCAGTCAGAACGGTGCTAGCCCAAAATTATTTGAGGTTAGCATATTAATAGGTAATAAATGGGCAATTGCTAAGAAATTTCTCATTTGAATTAGTAAAGTATTTCAGAGATTATTTTGTGAGGAATGAAAAATTAATCGAAAGGTATGTTGTAATTCTCACGAGAAGATTCCATTTTTTGGAAATGAAAGAGAGAAGCCAAAATTATTTGTGAAATTAACCATATATCTTATTATGTGTTGTATGTCACGCGCCTTTCCAAGGAGCCAAATCCTTGTAGTTCAGGTTTTATAACAACGGAAATATTAAATGTTGGAAAAGAATTAGGAAAGTTTTTAGTAATATTAATTTTTTCCAATAAGAACGGCTCTAGCCCAAAATTATTTGAAATTGTGATATTAATAGGTAATGTATGAGCAATCGTTAATAAATTTCTCATTTAAATTAGTAAAGTATTTCAGCAATTTTTTGTGAGGAATGAAAAATTAGTAAAAAGGTATATTCTAGTTCTCACGAGAATTTTTCCATTTTTTTGGAAAAGAAAGAGAGAAGCCAAAATCATTTGTTAGTATATCTGTATTTCGTATCATGTGTTGTATATGGCCTTCAATTTCCAGGAGCCAAATCGTTGTAATTCAGGTGTTATAAGAACGCAAATGTTGAATATCGAAAAAAATTGGGTGTGTTTTGATGAATATTCCAAATTTTTCCAATAAGAACGGTGGTAGCCCAAAATTATTTGAGATTGGCATCTTGATAGGTAATGCATGAACAATTGTGAATCAGTTCCTCATTTGAATTATTAAAGTATTTCAGAAATAATTTTGTGAGGAATGAAAAATTATTAAAAAGTTATACTGTATTTCTCACGAGAATTTTCCACTTTTTGGAAAAGAAAGAGAAGCCCAAAATTATTTGTGGGTATAATCGTATTCCTTAATATGTATTGTATGTCACACGCCAATGCCATGAGCCATATCCTAGTACTTCCGGTTTTATAAGAACGGAAATGTCGAATATCGAAAAAAAAATATGGAGTGGTTTTGATTAATATCCCTTTTTTAATACGAACTAATATAGCCCAAAATTATTTGAGATTTGAATATTATTAGCTAATTTATGTGCAATTGTTAATAAATTCTTTATTTGAATTGGTACAGAATTTTGGGGTTTACTTTTTCAGAAGTGGAAACGTGGTGAATTGTATATTGTAGTTCTCACGCGAATTTTTCTTTTCTTGGAGAAGAAACCGCGAAGTTCAAAAAGATTCAGGAGTATAGCCGTATTCTCTATCATGTGTTGTATATGGAACTTTATAGCCAGGAACGAAATCCTTGTAGTTCAGGTTTTATAAGATCGCAAATATTGGATAGCAAAAACAAAAGTTATTCTATTGATTATTATTCCTTTATTTTTCAATAAGAACGTTTCTAGCCCGAAATTATTTGAGATTAGCAAATTGAGAAGCAATGTATGTGCAAATGTAAATAAATTCTCTTTTTGAATTAGTAAAGTATTTTGGAGTTTATTTTGTGAGGAATGAGAAATTGGTCAAGAAGTATATTGTAGTTTTCACGAGAATTTTCCATTTTTTGGTAAACAAAGAGAGGAGCCTAAAATTTTTTCTGAGTACAGCCGTAATCCTTATCATGTATTTGAAAATGACATTATCAAACGCGAAATACCTGTAGTTAAGGTAACACAAATATTGAATATCGGAAAAAAGTTGGGACTGTTTTGATTAATATTCCTTTCATTTTTAATAAGAACGAATCTAGTCCAAAATTATTTGAAGTTGACATATTGATGGCCAATGTATGAGCAATTCTAAATAAATTCCTCTTCTGAATTAGTACAGTATTTTGGAGTTTATTTAGTGATAAACCAAAATGTGATCAAAATTTATATAATAGTTTTTACACTAATTTTCCAATCTTTTTAAAACAAAGTGAGTAGTCCAAAATTATTAGAGAGTACAGCCGTATTCCCTATTATGTGTTGTATATGACATTAAATTGCCCGGAACGAAATCCTTGTAGTTTAGGTTTTATAACAACACAAATATTGAATTTTGCAGGAAAATAGGGTGTTTTGATTAATATTCAATTTTTTTCAAAAAGAATGCATCTACCCCAAAATGATATGCGTGTCGCGATTTTTTGCCATAATGTGCATGTTATTTGTAGAACATTGAATTGATTGAAGCGAAATACCTGTAGTTTAGTTTTGAAAAGAACCCAACAAATATTTGAGATCGGTAAGTATTTCGGACAGATTTTTTTTTTTACTTTGCTTTTCTTTTTCATGAAATACATGGCAATGCCCAAATTATTTCAAGATCGCATCTTATTTGTTGGTATGTGTTCAATTGTTAGTAAATTCCATATTTACATTTGTTAGTTAAGTTTGTTTTCTTTTTTTTTTTTTTTTTTTTTTTTTTTTTTTTTTTTTTTTTTTTTTTTTTTTTTTTTGACGAATGAAAGATTGAGAAAAAATGTAGTTTGCCTTTTATACTAGGCATTATTCTTTTCCCATTTTTGGATTTCTCTATTATTGATTGTGATTTTAGAATTGTAGATGTATAGTTAAATAACTATTTTATCTTTTAATTCGTCGCTGCTTTTTGGAGAGAATTTTTCTTGTATGAAATATTTAATAAGTCCATATTGGATATTTACATAGGAATGAATTAAAGTAATTATTTCAAGGCTTGATATTGATCCTGTTCGAATAAATGGTCAAACTCTCAACAAATACATTTTTTTTTCTTTTTTAATGTTGGAAATACACGTGTACGGTATAATTCTCCCAGAATATATGTGAAGTTTCTCCGGATTTCCTAGTTTTGAGATAGTGAGATTCTAGCTTCTCCATCCTCGTTTTTGCTAAGTTGATTTCGGGGTGTTTTTTGATGACACTAAAGAACCCAAAATTATGGCCCAAGATTTTTTGAGTTGAGTTGCTATTGGGATGGTTTTAAATATTTGTTATCGTACGTAGGGGTGAGTTTCGAAATTTTGAAAAGGAACAAAAATTTCGCACGTTTACGACCACACAAATATTTTCGAATTTTCAGTACGGGTGGGTGTTCAATTAACAACCCACAATTTTTAACCTTAATTTCGGAGATTGTAGGGTACCAAAATAATGTTTCTGGTGTCACTGAAGAGCCCAAAAATATCCCGAACTTATGGTGGGAGAAATTTTAAAATTTGAGAATTAGGGGTGGTTTTGATTTTTTGTTTTCGTATTTAGGGGTGTGTTTCGAAATTTTGAAAAGTGGTCCCCAGAAGCCCAAAATTCACTTCTTTTGACCGTGCAAAAAATTTGAATTTTAAGTAAGTGGGGGTGCTAGCTTTACCGGCCAAAATTTGAAATCGTAATTTCAAGGTGTTGGGAGGTAGCCCAAAATTTTTAGAAGGGGGCTGAAATTAGCCCAAAATTATGGCGCAAGCATTTTTGAGTTTTGAGAAAGTGGGGGTGCTAGCTTTACCGACGTAGTGGCGCCTGCTATTACAAGCACACCGTCCAGACCTGGTCCCTGCCGAATACCGCCGTGTGTGTAAATAAATAAAATTGTGCCCGGCGGGGGCCGCCTCGGCCGCGGGCATCGTCTGGCGTAGGCCAATCCGCACCTAAAAACTCCCGCGCCACCATCAGGAGCCCCTCGATGCCCCTACACCCTGTCAAAGAAGATGGTGCAGTGATGGAGCAGTTAAAATGTAAATAGTGTAAATAATAATCAGTGCACAACAAGGACGTGACAGTGACACCTGTGCTTAGTGTCAGGTCATTTCGGGATAAGAGAATTTCAAAGATAAAAGCAATAAGGACGCGACAAAGTCGCTTATGAAGTAATTATAATTAGATGTAGGTTGTTGAAGTAATGATAGTGTAAATAAAACAAATCAGGTGCGTCAGTTACACAAGAGAGGAAAATCCTCAGACTATTATAAATAACGCAAGAGAGGTCAAAGCAATCTTGAACTCTCCAACCATCCTATACATACATGCTATGTAGTGCAAAACTACCACCATGTATAAAAATTGTTCTGTCGACAATAAACGCTACTTAAATACAGAGTAATATACGTAGTATAGGGAAAGTTATATAATGCTGCGGGGAAAATAACGAATTTTCGCCAGCAAAAAATTAGTTGTCTGGTCATGATGACAAAAAACTGGATAAATCCAGTTGCTAAATTAAGAAAAAAAATCCCTTAACACGTGGTGTAGCCAGAACCCGTTTTTTTGTTGGTCCTTGATTCCCAAAAACCAACTGAAAGGAAAACGTCCATCCGTCCGTCCCCGTCCGTCCGTCAACACTGCTAGCACCTAACCTCTCTAAAGCTAGCTAGCCACCTATAGCGAACCACAATAAACTATATGCCATCAATTACTACTAATTAATTACTCTTAAATGATCATAATTTTAAATTAATTACGCCAGACATATTCTAAAAAATCGAGGGTCAGCTAGCTTCAGTCTGAAGCTAGCTAGCCACACAACAAAATAGAGCAAAAAAAACTAGAAAAAATTAACAATAAAGTATTAATTAATTACTATTTAATTACTCCATTTTAACATCATTTCAACAACAAATTGTTTAAACAAATTGAAAATTATCACAAAAACACAAAAAATGAAAAAAGTCGTAAAACTTTTCCATACCGGCGAAATACTAAATTACTTCTGGCAATTCCTTCACAATATAAATTTTTTTTTAAAAAAATTGTTTACATTAATTACTCCAGACAGTAGTTGTTAAAAAATCACAAAGAGCTTTGAACCAAAAACTCCTGCTTACAGACACAAATTTCAAAAAATCATAAAATATAAACTTACCGGCGGACCACAGCTTTATTAACACTAATTTGTTTAATACACTTCATATTTATTAACTAAATGGCTCACGAATTAATTACTGCATTCAATTGTTCATAATGAGCCCTGAAGCATCACAAAGACATGTTCACGTTCATCTTTTAAACAAATATCCACAGAAAAAAAAACTATTCGGCGGAATACAGAAATATTGGTCTAGGGCTCATTACTGGATATCCATTGAATTAGAAACAATTTGTTTGTATTTATTACTGTGCCGAAAATGCTCTAAAATGGGCACATCTTTTGCACCGAAATCGCGCATTTTCTACAAAATGTGTTAAAAAATCTAGGAATAAAATTTTACCGGCGAACCACAGTATTACCAACTGTAGTTTGTTACAAACACGTTATATTTCACGATAAAATTACTCCAGAATTAATTACTGCTTGCAATTGTTTATAACAAGCATTCAAACTTCGGACACATGAACCTACTACACCACGTACGAGGCAAAAAAAAGCAGAAAAACACCTAACCAGCGGAATACTAAAATATTATTACCGATTCCATCACTAGAAATCATTTGTTTTAAAAACTATTAGTTGAAATTAATTACTCCGAACGGTTGTTAAGAATCGCACAGAGCTTTGATCCAAAAACGCTTGCTTACCGTCACAAATTTCAAAAAATCATAAAATATAAACTTACAGGCGGACCACAGCTTTATTAACATTAATGTGTTTAATACACTTCATATTTATTAACTAAACGGCTCACGAATTAATTACTGCATTCAATTGTTTATAATGAGCCCTGAAGCATCACAAGGACATACTCACGTTCATCTTTTTAACAAATATCCACAGAAAAAAAACTATTCGGCGGAATACAGAAATATTGGTCTAGGGCTCATTACTGGATATCCATTGAATTAAAAAACAATTTGTTTGTATTTATTACTGTGCGGAAAATGCTCTAAAATGGGCATACCTTTTGCACCGAAATCGCGCATTTTCTACAAAAATGTGTTAAAAAATCTAGGAATAAAATTTTACCGGCAAACCACAGTATTACCAACTGTAGTTAGTTACAAACACGTTATATTTCACGATAAAATTACTCCAGAATTAATTACTGCTTGCAATTGTTTATAACAAGCATTCAAACTTCGGACACATGAACCTACTACACCACGTACGAGGCAAAAAAAAGCAGAAAAACACCTAACCAGCGGAATACTAAAATGTTATTACCGATTCCATCACTAGAAATCATTTGTTTTAAAAACTATTAGTTTAAATTAATTACTCCGAACGGTTGTTAAGAATCGCACAGAGCTTTGATCCAAAAACGCTTGCTTACCGTCACAAATTTCAAAAAATCATAAAATATAAACTTACCGGCGGACCACAGCTTTATTAACACTAATTTGTTTAATACACTTCATATTTATTAACTAAATGGCTCACGAATTAATTACTGCATTCAATTGTTTATAATGAGCTCTGAAGCATCACAAGGACATACTCACGTTCATCTTTTAAACAAATATCCACAGAAAAAAAACTATTCGGCGGAATACAGAAATATTGGTCTAGGGCTCATTACTGGATATCCATTGAATTAGAAACAATTTGTTTGTATTTATTACTGTGCCGAAAATGCTCTAATATGGGCATAACTTTTGCACCGAAATCGCATTTTCTACAAAAATATTTAAAAAAATTAGGTAATAAGCTTCTCCCGGCAAACCACAGTATTACCAACTGTAGTTAGTTACAAACACGTTATATTTCACGATAAAATTTCTCCAGAATTAATTACTGCGTGCAATTGTTTATAACAAGCATTCAAACTTCAAACACATGAACCTACTACACCACGTACGAGGCAAAAAAAAGCAGAAAAACACCTAACCAGCGGAATACTGAAATGTTATTACCGATTCCATCACTAGATATCATTTGTTTTAAAAACTATTAGTTTAAATTAATTACTCCGAACGGTTGTTAAGAATCGCACAGAGCTTTGATCCAAAAACGCTTGCTTACCGTCACAAATTTCAAAAAATCATAAAATATAAACTTACCGGCGGACCACAGCTTTATTAACACTAATTTGTTTAATACACTTCATATTTATTAACTAAACGGCTCACGAATTAATTACTGCATTCAATTGCATGCAATTCAAAGCAGTAATTAATTCTGGAGTAATTTTATCGTGAAATATAACGTGTTTGTAACAAACTACAGTTGGTAATACTGTGGTTCGCCGGTAAAATTTTATTCCTAGATTTTTTAACACATTTTTGTAGAAAATGCGCGATTTCGGTGCAAAAGTTATGCCCATTTTAGAGCATTTTCGGCACAGTAATAAATACAAACAAATTGTTTCTAATTCAATGGATATCCAGTAATGAGCCCTAGACCAATATTTCTGTATTCCGTCGAATAGTTTTTTTTCTGTGGATATTTGTTAAAAAGATGAACGTGAGTATGTCCTTGTGATGCTTCACTGCTCATTATAAACAATTGAATGCAGTAATTAATTCGTGAGCCGTTTAGTTAATAAATATGAAGTGTATTAAACAAATTAGTGTTAATAAAGCTGTGGTCCGCCGGTAAGTTTATATTTTATGATTTTTTGAAATTTATGTCGGTAAGCAGGAGTTTTTGGGTCAATGCTCTGTGCGATTCTTAACAATCGTTCGGAGTAATTAATTTCAACTAATAGTTTTTGAAACAAATGATATCTAGTGATGGAATCGGTAATAACATTTCAGTATTCCGCTGGTTAGGTGTTTTTCTGCTTTTTTTGCCTCGTACGTGGTGTAGTAGGTTCATGTGTCCGAAGTTTGAATGCTTGTTATAAACAACTCCAAGCAGTAATTAATTCTGGAGTAATTTTATCGTGAAATATAACGTGTTTGTAACAAACTACAGTTGGTATCACTGTGGTTCGCCGGTAAAATTTTATTTCTAGATTTTTTAACACATTTTTGTAGAAAATGCTCGATTTCGGTGCAAAAGATGTGCCCATTTTAGAGCATTTTCGGCACAGTAATAAATACAAACAAATTGTTTCTAATTCAATGAATATCCAGTAATGAGCCCTAGACCAATATTTCTGTATTCCGCCGAATAGTTTATTTTCTGTGGATATTTGTTTAAAAGATGAACGTGAGTATGTCCTTGTGATGCTTCAGAGCTCATTATAAACAATTGAATGCAGTAATTAATTCTTGAGCCGTTTAGTTAATAAATATGAAGTGTATTAAACAAATTAGTGTTAATAAAGCTGTGGTCCGCCGGTAAGTTTATATTTTATGATTTTTTGAAATTTGTGACGGTAAGCAAGCGTTTTTAGATCAAAGCTCTGTGCGATTCTTAACAACCGTTCGGAGTAATTAATTTAAACTAATAGTTTTTAAAACAAATGATATCTAGTGATGGAATCGGTAATAACATTTTAGTATTCCGCTGGTTAGGTGTTTTTCTGCTTTTTTTTGCCTCGTACGTGGTGTAGTAGGTTCATGTGTCCGAAGTTTGAATGCTTGTTATAAACAATTGCAAGCAGTAATTAATTCTGGAGTAATTTTATCGTAAAATATAACGTGTTTGTAACAAACTACAGTTGGTAATACTGTGGTTCGCCGGTAAAATTTTATTCCTAGATTTTTTAACACATTTTTGTAGAAAATGCGCGATTTCGGTGCAAAAGATGTGCCCATTTTAGAGCATTTTCGGCACAGTAATAAATACAAACAAATTGTTTCTAATTCAATGGATATCCAGTAATGAGCCCTAGACCAATATTTCTGTATTCCGCCGAATAGTTTTTTTTCTGTGGATATTTGTTTAAAAGATGAACGTGAGTATGTCCTTGTGATGCTTCAGAGCTCATTATAAACAATTGAATGCAGTAATTAATTCGTGAGCCATTTAGTTAATAAATATGAAGTGTATTAAACAAATTAGTGTTAATAAAGCTGTGGTCCGCCGGTATGTTTATATTTTATGATTTTTTGAAATTTATGTCGGTAAGCAGGAGTTTTTGGATCAATGCTCTGTGCGATTCTTAACAACCGTTCGGAGTAATTAATTTCAACTAATAGTTTTTAAAACAAATGATATCTTGTGATGGAATTGGTAATAACATTTCAGTATTCCGCTGGTTAGGTGTTTTTTCTGCTTTTTTTTTGCCTCGTACGTGGTGTAGTAGGTTCATGTGTCCGAAGTTTGAATGCTTGTTATAAACAATTGCAAGCAGTAATTAATTCTGGAGTAATTTTATCGTGAAATATAACGTGTTTGTAACAAACTACAGTTGGTAATACTGTGGTTCGCCGGTAAAATTTTATTCCTAGATTTTTTAACACATTTTTGTAGAAAATGCGCGATTTCGGTGCAAAAGATGTGCCCATTTTAGAGCATTTTCGGCACAGTAATAAATACAAACAAATTGTTTCTAATTCAATGGATATCCAGTAATGAGCCCTAGACCAATATTTCTGTATTCCGCCGAATAGTTTTTTTTCTGTGGATATTTGTTTAAAAGATGAACGTGAACATGTCCTTGTGATGCTTCAGGGCTCATTATAAACAATTGAATGCAGTAATTAATTCGTGAGCCGTTTAGTTAATAAATATGAAGTGTATTAAACAAATTAATGTTAATAAAGCTGTGGTCCGCCGGTAAGATTATATTTTATGATTTTTTGAAACTTGTGTCTGTAAGCAGGAGTTTTTGGTTCAAAGCTCTTTGCGATTTTTTAACAACTACTGTCTGGAGTAATTAATGTAAACAATTTTTTTTTAAAAAAATTTATATTATGAAGGAATCGCCAGAAGTAATATAGTATTTCGCCGGTATGAAAAAGTTTTACGACTTTTTTCATTTTTTTGTGTTTTTGTGATAATTTTCAATTTGTTTAAACAATTTGTTGTTGAAATGATGTTAAAATGGAGTAATTAAATAGTAATTAATTAATACTTTATTGTTAATTTTTTCTAGTTTTTTTTGCTCTATTTTGTTGTGTGGCTAGCTAGCTTCAGACTGAAGCTAGCTGACCCTCGATTTTTTAGAATATGTCTGGCGTAATTAATTTAAAATTATGATCATTTAAGAGTAATTAATTAGTAGTAATTGATGGCATATAGATTATTGTGGTCCGCTATAGGTGGCTAGCCAGCTTTAGAGAGGTTAGCACCTAAACCGTACGTACGATTTCTTCCAAAATGGATATTCCCCGCACGATCTCGTTTGAGTGAAAGCTTTGAGATTTGGAAAAAGATTCTATAAAATTTTGGGGTACTTTACATGAAGCTCCCCGGACGTTTTTAAACTTTTCTCAAAAACTACTCCAAATTTTTCTTTAAATTTCTTGTAAGAACAGAGTAAAATGAACATATTATGGTGACATAGGTACGATGTTCACGGTAAACTCTAAATTTTCGAAATTGCAAAATTTTGAATTTTATTCAACGTCTTCCTCCAACTACAAAATTGCAGATGGAGATTTTTCCTTCAAATGTATTTTTTTCTTCATAGTGAGTTCTTTCATAGTGTAATAGTTTAGCCATCTATTACAAATGAAATAGGTAGATAACATGAAGTGACCATTGGTTTATGAACCGGGTATAGAACTTTATGTAGAAACTTCCAGAGCGGAATATAGAAAAACAAGTGAAGGTGATCTAAGAGAAAACGAGTATTTCAGGCGAGCATGTGAACGCCGTGGTTAATTAATGGTTGCATGTTACTAGTCAACGCACAAAATTATAAGGAACACAATAAAGTTTGTTTCAGCTAAATCGGGTCACAGAAACGCATAATATCGCGAGTTTTGTGATCATGACATTGATTTTAACATGTTACAGAACTAAAACAACAATGGTCGTGACGTCCCTTCAGAAAAGTTTGGATATATTAATAAATTAAACGAAAACTAGTGTGTCTACCGAGATTTGGCATATACCAAAGTATTCCGTGGAATACGGGCCAAATTATAAACGTGGTGACACAATTTTAGGACGCCGAACATTAATAGATAAACATTATGTTACATGAGTTAATTGAGAAATAAACGAGCGATGTTTGTAGGCATGAGACGCACGAAAAAGCATTCTTTTAACAAAATGAAGCGAGAAAAGTGATGTCTAAGAAGTGGAATGGATACGAAATTTTAATTGGGAATTTTACAATATAATAAGACAATCCAGGAAGTGTTAGAAATTAATAATAAACTATTTTTATAAGTTATAAAGCAGAAGACAGTAGAGGCGCTATTGTTTTGTTCGGAAAAAAGCTATAAATGCTTTAGGACAACAATGGGAGGGAGACGAGGGAATAGCTTGGTAGCGAGAGGCAGAATCCGCGTCGCTTGTTGCAAGAATAATTTTAAAAAATTTGGATTTGTAATTTTTGATGAAGTGTTCTCTTCTGGACTCGTACTAGTGAACTATTATAAACTGTGAGAGGAGTGAATAACTTCGTGGCGAGTTGTACTCCGCGTCACTCGTGATATTATTTTAACACGCGAACTTATAAAATTTCGAGAAGGTGTTGCTCCTTCGGACTTGTATTCGCAAGGTGGCGGAACTGTATGCCGTGTGATGTGAACTATTTTAGTGGTAATATATAAAGCTATGCCACGCGCGATCCTAATTTTGAGTTTTGTGAATTTTGAAAGTTTTTCCACTAATGTTTGGAACTGGTGTTACTTCGACCATTGAAAAATCGAAGCGGGTGTCGCCGAACGAGGTGTGCCGAGGTGCAGCAGACTCGAGCGCGTCTTTGCATATCGTCGCCGTGGTCAGTGCCAATTTGGGGGGCACTGGTAATTCGGCGCTAGCAGGCAGCAGTGGAGCAGAGTTCTTACGCATGACGGCGTGAGATCGTGTGTGTGTGGACCTGGTCGCCGCTTGGTTAACAACGCAAGGGAAGTGGAATATTTTTTTTTGTTTTGCAACACTCCAGTGAAGTCAATGACTTTGATTTCTTTGCTCTTGGGAAGAATAAATGGTTTACAAAGCCAAAACTGGAAACATTTTGGGGGGATTGCAATGTAATGGGTGTGGCCACAGTATTGAGCTCATTATTTCGTAATAACATTTGGGTATAATATGTTTATTGATTTTTGTGATTTTTATGATATCGTGTTTTGTTGATGTTGTGTGGTATTGATTCTTTTATGAGGGTATTAATGTTTCTGTTGGTTAAAAGAAAATAAACAAACGAGATTTTGAGTTCTCGTTTTGATGTTACGTAACCGGTGTTTTTATCACATAGCTAGCTGATCCTGGTCCCTGCATTGGCGTGGCGCTTGTGTTCTGTAGAGAACAAATCACGGCCCGCCCTGATAAATTTATGTAAACAGGAAAACTCCGGATAGTAAAAAGGGGGGGCACAGTGGTGTGCATTGTAGATATTACAGGTGATCAGCAAGGAAGTTTTTCGTGATCAACAATAGGAGTTGAGAGGGGAGATTTTCATTACATTAGTGCCCAGTTCGTAGGGCGTTTTAGTAAATAGGAAAGGGGGTTTTTTCGTTGCATTGGCGCCTGTTTAGTGGGCGTGATCGATATCAGTACAAGTGAGAGGGGTTTTTCGTTACATTGGCGCCCAATTCGTGGGGCGTGATTAGCAAACGCAACGCCGGGGTAGGAAACCAGGACAGGTTGTTAATAGCTAGCACGTGATAAAGAAATATAACAAAAATGGAAACACGAAGTGGCAAACTAATTAGCATCAGGGAAGGATCTGATTCCGAGACGATATCTGCTTGTGACGATGGTGAGGATTATCAGCGGTTACCAAATTTGGAGGTCGAAGGGGAAGATAATGTCGCGTTAGTCGCGAATGAAATGGCTGTTGGTCAGGTAGTGGGGGATGGGGGTCATGATCCCGGTGAAGTAGCGCGTACCACAGCTGAAGAACGAGGCGTTACAGAGTCGAGTCTGAATGCTATGTTACAGTTGTTAATGGCAGAAATAAAATCGGATAATGCCCGTCGAGAAAACAATTTGCAAGCCAAGATAGAAGAAAGTAATGTTAATTTGCGCCAGCAAATGGTAGAGAATAATATCAGTTTGGAGAGTAAATTAGAGGGCAGAATGGAGTCATTAGATTCTGCATTATTGGCAATCCGGAACGACGTCAGTGGCTTGAGAACCGAGACGTTTGCGAAGATTTCCAAGTTGGAAAACGACGCGAAGATCGCTGAAGAAAAGATAGAATCGCGGTTCGCAGTCCAGGAATCCGTTAATATGCAATTTAGCGCAGAAGTGGGCAAAGTCAAGTCGTCCGTATTAGCCGTCCAACAGGTGGTAGACGGACATCACCGCCAGTTCGATGACATTAACAAAAATTTGCAGGTCGTTAAAGAAACAACACAACGGCAGGACGCGCGATTAATATTACTCGAGGATTCCATGAACGGGATAGGCGAGAACATTATGTCAACAGTTCAAAGAGAAATCAGTAATCTGAGGCCGGATGAATTAGAACAAACAAGAAGTGTCAATGAAATGCTCTCCAAAAGGTAACTGAGTTAGAAGAACGTATGTACGCGGCGCAGAGGTCTGCGAATGTTGGGAACGTTGTCAGTCACGCGGCACTCCCGAATTATTTACGCTTCCACGGAGAAAGCAAGGAACAGCCGTATTCTTTTCTAACGGCGTTAGAAAATTATTTTCTTGTGAACGGTACGCCTGAGACGATGAAATTAAGATTCGTGGAGGAGGCGTTAAGTTCGAAGGCCCAGTATTGGTGGCAGGCTCTTACACCGACTCCGAGAAGTTATGAAGAGTGGAGGGGGAAATTCTTAGAGCGTTATTGGAACCAGCATCATCGGTTCGAGTTAAGATATCGCTTGATGTCGGAAAAGTACCGGAAGGGAAGTGCAGAAAGCATGTACGATTTCGTGACGCGCAAAGTAAGTGCGTTCAAGATTTGTAGCGAGAATTTCGATCCCGCTGAAATTATTAGAATATTGATACGACAGATGCCGGGTAACGTCCGTAACTTGTTATGGAATAATATGCCGGAAACAATAGATGAGCTGATCGAGCGTGTTAGTCGGTTCGATCAGACGAATGATGGAAATGACCAAGATTCCCCAAATGAGAGGTCACGCTTTGGTAATAATGGGGGCGGTACGAATGGATATAACGGCACGAAGTACCGACAGGAAAATGTATGCGCGGTTGAAGTGCGCACGGGAGAGAAAGCGCCAAGACAAGGTAAGCCACAAGGTGGGCCGTCACAACAGCAACCAAAACCAAAAGAAAATGGTGGGGGTCGTCAAGATATGAACCAAGGTGAATCGGAAGCAAAGAGGAATGTAGACAGAAGGCCGGAAAACTAGATAGCTTTGGTGCGGGAGGGTGGCCCGAACCAAATGACGTGGAAGGGAATCAGGTTACGGTACTAGCAACAACAAGTGTAATGGTCGCGGGAGATGAATTGCTTCGTGAAGAAACAATGGAAGGTGCGAAGCCGAGCAAGTGTTTAGTGTTGAAGGGCACGTGCTATGGGAGACAGGTGTATGCGTTGGTAGATACGGGAAGTAGCATCAGTGCAATATCTGAAGAATTGTGTGAGGAGTTGAAGAGGGATGGACAAGAGCTGGTTGAATTACCAACGCGGAAGCTAAGGGTCGTGATGGCGAACCGGAAGGCAGCAAGTACCACGGGAAGACAAGTTTGGTTGGAATTCTGCGTGGAGGGACTGACCATCGAGGTAGCGGCAATAGTGGTCCGAGGACTCGTACGCGAGATTATCATCGGAATGGACGCATTAAGGGCCTACCAAGCCGTCGTAGACGTAAGCACAGGTGTAATTACATTACGGTTACGAGGTTGTATTGGTGGTGGCTTAGTGGTCGCTGAAGATGATGAGGCGGCGGTCGATGGGGACGAAGTGCAGGCTTCGATGGAAGAGGTTCTCCAGGGCGTGGAACGTGCTGTGGAAGGTGTCGTTGACAAAGAGAACGGCCCGGAAGAAATTCGGCAACTCTTGGAAAGGTTTGTAGACGTGTTTCACGAGTCATCAGAGGCAGTGAGAGGTTATAAATTTCGGTTGGAGATCAGTGATGCTACACCGTTTGTGACGAAGCAATACCCTATCCCATACGCGCACCGGGCACAAGTGCGACAATTGATAGCTGAAATGGAACAGAAGGGCATCATTAAGAGGGCTATCACTCCATATGTAAGTCCATTAGTAGTCGTGGCAAAGAAGAATGGCAGTATAAGGATTTGCCTCGACGCACGAAAGTTGAATGCCGTAACGATTCCCCGCTACGAAGCACCACCCACCATTAATGATATGATCGTGAAGTTAGGAGGGGCGGCTATCTTTAGCGCCCTTGATTTTTCGTCAGCGTATTGGCAAATTGCAGTTGAATCCGGATCCCAGAAATATATCAGTTTAGGTTCGAGGGAACTGTATATTCATTTACACGGTTGCCATTCGGATTGAAGAACTCGGGGGCGGCGTTAATCCGCTACTTGGATGACGTCATCCCGGCTGAGTTGAAGGAGACGTTAATAACGTATGTGGATGACATCGTGTTATTTTCACCAGATTTAAAGGCGCATTTGCGAGATTTAAGGCAATTGTTTGAGATTTTTCGAACCTACAACCTGAAATTAAATATAGAAAAATGTAAGTTTTGTCAACTTAAAGTACAATTTATGGGACACGAAATTTCCGGTGAGGGGATCGAGATTCAGGAATGTAAAAAGGAAATGATTCGAAAGTTGCCACCGCCTAAGAATATCCGTGGACTTCGCCGATTGTTCGGTATTTTAAACTATTACTCTCGATTTGTTAAGAACTACTCACAGAAGGTAGTGCCGCTGTTACACTTGCTTCGCAAGGGGAACAGGTGGAATTGGACGCAACAATGCCAGGAAGCTTACGAACAGCTGCTACGGGCTTTTGAAGAGACGTACGTGGTACGTTACCCCGACTTCCGTAGGCGAATGTATCTGCAGACGGACAGTAGCGGATCGGCGCTGGGCGCAGTCCTGTTTCAAGTGGGCGATTACGGGCAACAGCAGATTATCGCGTTAGATAGTCGGTCCCTGAAGGGAAGCGAGGCAAATTTCGGTACCACAGAATCGGAAGCGCTTGCCGTGGTTTGGGCAACGCGGAAGTTTCGGGCATTATTAGTGGGCCGACCTTTTACGGTGATTACTGACCATAAGGCATTGATCTTTCTGATGAGAAGTCATACTCATAATGAGAAATTGCTTCGATGGGCTCTGTGGTTACAGCAGTTTCAGATTGATATCGAATACTGCGAGGGCAAGAAGAACTTACTCCCAGATTATTTATCCCGAATTAGAGTGGAGGAGAAAGAGGGTGAACAGAATCTGGTAGCAATAATACGCGTGAGTGAAATCGATCCACGATGGACAAAGCACGCGGTGATTGCCATGCAGCAAGGAGACCCATTTACACGGGAGGTAACGAAATTGGTAGCTGGGCAGCAGTACGATTCTAGCAAGTTCAAGAGCGTACGAGAACGGAATGCAGCTTTGTGGAAAAGTCACGATGGGATCATATTGCGCAAGACCAACGGTCCGGATAATCAATTCCGTATATGGGTACCGGAGAAGCAACGGAAGGGCTTGATAATATCTACACACGAGCATTACGGTCATTTCGGGGGAGAAAAGATCACGCGTATTTTGGCGGATTATTGTTATTGGCCGAATATGGGGAAGCAAATACGTCAATTAACAAGCTCCTGTGACGTATGTCAGAAGACGAAACAGCCTAATCGCCGTCAGGAGGGCGAGTGGCAAGCCATTATACCGCAGGGTCCACGTGATCTGTACGCCGTCGATTTGTACGGTCCGTTGCCGAAAACTAAGTTCGGTAACCAGTATTTATTCGTAGCTATAGACGTGTTTTCAAAATTAGTAAGAACTTTTCCCATTAGAAAACCGAATGCTGCGAACTGTGTCCGGCAGATGAAGGCTTTTATCGATATAGGCGGAAAGCCTAGACGAGTACTGCATGACCGAGGAAGCCAATTCACAAGTGACAGGTGGCGCAAGGAAATGACAACCTTGGGAATAGAAATTCATTTTACCGCAGTGAGGCATCCCCAAAGCAACCCCAGTGAGAGGGTGATGAAGGAGCTGTCGCGTTTGTTCCGAGTTTATTCGTCGGAGAACCATCGGGCGTGGTTTGAAGCAGTTCCCATATTAAACGAAGTACTGAATACAGTACCACATTCAAGCACCGGACGAACATCATGGGAGGTGCATTTCGGACAAAAGAAGAAAGGACCCTTTGACGAGATCGCTGTTCCTCCGGAGATCAGCGGTATAACGACAATCACGGGAAACCATCAAATTATCTATGACCAATTGAAGAAGGCAGCCAGTCGTAGAAAAGGGGCTCAAGGGCAGTTCTATCGGGGGGTGTATCGCGTAGGTGACAAAGTTCTGGTGAAGTCGCCTCACTCGTCATCGTCCGAGCAGAAATTGTTCCGGAAGTTCTTTCCTATCTTTGAAGGCCCATACGTAATTGAAAAGGTACTAGACAATAACAGTGTTGTTTTGTCGAACCAAGGACATGATTGTGGGGTCCAAAATTGGTTTAATATTAAACCGTATAAAGAAATGGTTGAACGATAGAAGCCAAGGGGGATAGAAGAACGGTTGTTAAGTGTATATTTTGTTGTGTTAAGTATGTAAGTGTATTTTAGTTGTAGTTTTAGTATGTAAGTCATGTTTATAAGTAAGAAAGCAAGATTGGAATAGTGAGTGAGTGAAAGTGCGACAGGTACAAATCGCGAATTTGTGTCAGGTGAATGTACAATAGGTAATGCTACGGTCAAGGTGGTGCAACAGGTGCACGTACGATAGGCAGGGGTTAGAACCGCAAGTGTGAAGCGTAGCAGGTGCCACTGAGGCCAACAATTGATCAAGACATGACGAGTTTGCTGAGTTAGAGTAGTAGAAGTCGGTACATCGTGACTACGTCAGCGAGTGACCGACGTCTAGGGAGGGGAAGTTGTAATAGTTTAGCCATCTATTACAAATGAAATAGGTAGATAACATGAAGTGACCATTGGTTTATGAACCGGGTATAGAACTTTATGTAGAAACTTCCAGAGCGGAATATAGAAAAACAAGTGAAGGTGATCTAAGAGAAAACGAGTATTTCAGGCGAGCATGTGAACGCCGTGGTTAATTAATGGTTGCATGTTACTAGTCAACGCACAAAATTATAAGGAACACAATAAAGTTTGTTTCAGCTAAATCGGGTCACAGAAACGCATAATATCGCGAGTTTTGTGATACATGACATTGATTTTAACATGTTACAGAACTAAAACAACAATGGTCGTGACGTCCCTTCAGAAAAGTTTGGATATATTAATAAATTAAACGAAAACTAGTGTGTCTACCGAGATTTGGCATATACCAAAGTATTCCGTGGAATACGGGCCAAATTATAAACGTGGTGACACAATTTTAGGACGCCGAACATTAATAGATAAACATTATGTTACATGAGTTAATTGAGAAATAAACGAGCGATGTTTGTAGGCATGAGACGCACGAAAAGCATTCTTTTAACAAAATGAAGCGAGAAAAGTGATGTCTAAGAAGTGGAATGGATACGAAATTTTAATTGGGAATTTTACAATATAATAAGACAATCCAGGAAGTGTTAGAAATTAATAATAAACTATTTTTATAAGTTATAAAGCAGAAGACAGTAGAGGCGCTATTGTTTTGTTCGGAAAAAAGCTATAAATGCTTTAGGACAACAATGGGAGGGAGACGAGGGAATAGCTTGGTAGCGAGAGGCAGAATCCGCGTCGCTTGTTGCAAGAATAATTTTAAAAAATTTGGATTTGTAATTTTGATGAAGTGTTCTCTTCTGGACTCGTACTAGTGAACTATTATAAACTGTGAGAGGAGTGAATAACTTCGTGGCGAGTTGTACTCCGCGTCACTCGTGATATTATTTTAACACGCGAACTTATAAAATTTCGAGAAGGTGTTGCTCCTTCGGACTTGTATTCGCAAGGTGGCGGAACTGTATGCCGTGTGATGTGAACTATTTTAGTGGTAATATATAAAGCTATGCCACGCGCGATCCTAATTTTGAGTTTTGTGAATTTTGAAAGTTTTTCCACTAATGTTTGGAACTGGTGTTACTTCGACCATTGAAAAATCGAAGCGGGTGTCGCCGACGAGGTGTGCCGAGGTGCAGCAGACTCGAGCGCGTCTTTGCATATCGTCGCCGTGGTCAGTGCCAATTTGGGGGGCACTGGTAATTCGGCGCTAGCAGGCAGCAGTGGAGCAGAGTTCTTACGCATGACGGCGTGAGATCGTGTGTGTGTGGACCTGGTCGCCGCTTGGTTAACAACGCAAGGGAAGTGGAATATTTTTTTTGTTTTGCAACACTCCAGTGAAGTCAATGACTTTGATTTCTTTGCTCTTGGGAAGAATAAATGGTTTACAAAGCCAAAACTGGAAACATTTTGGGGGATTGCAATGTAATGGGTGTGGCCACAGTATTGAGCTCATTATTTCGTAATAACATTTGGGTATAATATGTTTATTGATTTTTGTGATTTTTATGATATCGTGTTTTGTTGATGTTGTGTGGTATTGATTCTTTTATGAGGGTATTAATGTTTCTGTTGGTTAAAAGAAAATAAACAAACGAGATTTTGAGTTCTCGTTTTGATGTTACGTAACCGGTGTTTTTATCACATAGCTAGCTGATCCTGGTCCCTGCATTGGCGTGGCGCTTGTGTTCTGTAGAGAACAAATCACGGCCCGCCCTGATAAATTTATGTAAACAGGAAAACTCCGGATAGTAAAAAGGGGGGGCACAGTGGTGTGCATTGTAGATATTACAGGTGATCAGCAAGGAAGTTTTTCGTGATCAACAATAGGAGTTGAGAGGGGAGATTTTCATTACATTAGTGCCCAGTTCGTAGGGCGTTTTAGTAAATAGGAAAGGGGGTTTTTTCGTTGCATTGGCGCCTGTTTAGTGGGCGTGATCGATATCAGTACAAGTGAGAGGGGTTTTTCGTTACAATAGTGAGTTGTGTTTATTCGCACGTAAGAACCAATGTTAATTGTTTCGCTTTGTAAAGCCCTGAATTTTGGAATTTGAAGGCGGGGATAATTTTTTTCCAAGACCCTAAAATTATTCTTAACTTTTGGGAGGGGTTTCAGATTTTTCCTAAGGTTTTTTGATTTTGGTGTTATTTCACCCGTAAGAACAAATGTTAATTGTTCCGCTTTGTACAGTCCTGAGTTTTGGAATTTGAAGGCGGGATGGATTTTTTTCCAAGAGCCTAAAATTATTCTTAACTTTTGGGAGGGGTTTCAGATTTTTCCTAAGGTTTTTTGATTTTGGTGTTATTTCACCCGTAAGAACCAATGTTAAGTGTCTCGCTTTGTACAGCCCTGAATTTTGGAATTTGAAGGCGGGGTTGATTTTTTCCAAGAGCCTAAAATTATTCTTAACTTTTGGGAGGGGTTTCAGATTTTTCCTAAGGTTTTTTGATTTTGGTGTTATTTCACCCGTAAGAACCAATGTTAATTGTTCCGCTTTGTACAGCCCTGATTTTTAGAATTTGAAGGCGGGGATGATTTTTTTCCAAGAGCCTAAAATTAATCTTAACTTTGGGAGGGGTTTCAGATTTTTCCTAAGGATTTTTGATTTTGGTGTTATTTCACCCGTAAGAACCAATGTTAATTGTTTCGCTTTGTACAGCCCTGATTTTTGGAATTTGAAGGCGGGGTTGATTTTTTTTCCAAGAGCCTAAAATTATTCTTAACTTTTGGGAGGGGTTTCAGATTTTTCCTAAGGTTTTTGATTTTGGTGTTATTTCACCCGTAAGAACCAATGTTAATTGTTTCGCTTTGTACAGCCCTGATTTTTAGAATTTGAAGGCGGGGATGATTTTTTCCAAGAGCCTAAAATTATTCTTAACTTTTGGGAGGGGGTTTCAGATTTTTCCTAAGGTTTTTTGATTTTGGTGTTATTTCACCCGTAAGAACCAATGTTAATTGTTTCGCTTTGTACAGCCCTGATTTTTAGAATTTGAAGGCGGGGTTGATTTTTTCCAAGAGCCTAAAATTATTCTTAACTTTTGGGAGGGGTTTCAGATTTTTCCTAAGGTTTTTTGATTTTGATGTTTATTCGCCCATAAGAACCAATGTTAACTGTTTCGCTTTGTACAACCCTGAATTTTGGAATTTGAAGGCGGGGATAATTTTTTTCCAAGAGCCTAAAATTATTCTTAAATTTTGGGATGGGTTTCAGATTTTACAATTGATTTTGAGATAGATTCTGGTTGGGCGCTGCTAGCTTTAGACTAAAGCTAGCAGCGCCCACGATTTTCGGAAATCTAGAGGAGCCTAAAATTCGGGAATAGAGCATTTAATTAGCCTAAAATTAGCCTAAAATTTTGGATATAGTTTGGTTGAGATTGGTTTCTGGGCGCTGCTAGCTTTAGATGGCTGTCCTGCGGTGGGGCCGGGGCCGGGTCGCCGAGCGGGACCGCTGCACCGCCCGCTCCGCTCACGCCCAGCCTCGTACGGCTGTGCGAGCCTCCACGCGAGCATAAGCACCGTGGACGGGGAAGGCAATCAAGGCTTCAAAATAGAAGAAGTTTACCTGAATTCTTTTCTAAACTTGAACGTCGAATCTATACGTGATTGTGTCTTATTCGTCGCGTACCTTGTTCAGTAATTGGAGTTCACGATTTCCCAAATCAAATTGAAAAAGAGAATAACTGACTTCTCGGGAGTTACTCATATATGGATGTAATGAGCAGTACAATACGACTAAAACTAATAAATACTTGCACTTACTCTGCATTAATTAGTGTGGTGTCTCCCACCCAAAATTTGTCATAACAAATTTACTTAACTCGAGTATCCCTTAAATACGTAAAACTTAGAACGTTAAAAGTTCAGAAAGACACACTGCAGTTCATAACACACAGAGAAAGATGTATCTCCGAAGCTTGTTCTCTGTTATCTTTAGAAAGTTTTTATAGTTAACAAACTATAAAAACAATAAATAAACGACGACAAGCTTCACTTAAAGAACTTCACACAGGCAACTACGTTTTTCTCTAGTTCAGCCATCTTGCAAATTTTGATGTTCTATAACGACGTCGAAATAATACTTGGCTTTCTCATATTCACTGAGAAAATGGCCACTTCGTATTTCAAAAGAGAAACGTTGACGCGTCCCACACTCCCGCTCACTCCGCCTCCGCCTCGGATCGACAGCGCCAGCACGCCCAGCGCGCGCGTGGAACGAGACGTATTGGGGGCGCGGCTTGGGCGCGACATGTGATTGGGGGGCGGCGGCGTGTTCGGCGACGCAGCAGACGACACGAATGACCGACCGCCCCCAACACTGGACGCAGCACTGCGGCATTCGACCTCTCCAACCAATTCCTTGGCATGAAATTATCATCACAATCACACAATCAATGAATTGTGATTACACGAGTATTATTTTTGATTGAGTTATCGAAGAAAATACCTTTAAACGCGTAACTTGCGTACACAACGCGTAAACTTGCGTACACGTCGCTAATTTGACCTATTCTAGAATACTGTTCAGTTTGTTGGGATCCTTATCGTATAGGACAAGTAAATACTTTAAATAAAATTCAAAGAGTTGCGGAAAAATTTGTATTGCGAGTGAAATAAACTCAAATAGACCCATGTGGGAATCCTTGCAGGAACGTCGGGAAAGAGCCAGACTCTGTGCTTTCTTCAGAGCCTACAAAGGCGAACCGGCTTGGAAGGATATTAAGAAACGACTCAAAGTCATCATACACTAGTCGTCAGGACCACAATTGCAAAATTATGGGGAGAAGGCAAAAAAACAGATATTGGAAAATTTTCGTTCGTTAATCGGACAGTAAAAAACTGGAACGAATTACCTGCAATATTGCTAGAGACTACCTCAGAGTGTGGGAAAATTCAAAAATAAATTTAAAAAACATAAATTAGAAATAGTTATAATTCTAGGTATGTTAGACTAGAACATTCAAATTGTGTATTCATTTAATTTTAGTCATAATCTGCATAAAATGTGTTTATAATGTACTTAATTTAATGTAAACGTGTACGTAATTTATAACTTGTATGTAAATGTATTACTTGATGCACCTATGGAGAGCTGCCAACGAGATCTTTCCCAAAGCAGTTGATATTATTATTATTATTATTATTATTATTATTATTATTATTATTAAAATATAAAAACAACTACTAAAACCAGAACCATCCAACCCCTCAGGACCGGGTGACGCCGCGTACTAGGCTGTGTAGCCGACGTTTCCACCATCATTTGGCGGTCATCTTCAGGGCTGGTCTGCCCTGAAGAAGACCGCGAAATGATGGTCGAAACGTTGGCTACACAGCCTGGTACGCGGCGTCACCCGGACAGACGAGATCTCATTTCTGGCCGCGGAAGCCTAAGACTCATTTAATTCCTTGGCATAGCAATTTTACTCTCAAAGGGACTTATCTTCACTTATAAACACTAAAAGCTTTCCTTTTTTCCAAACGCGATTAAGACCATCAAGACGCGATCAAGACAACTGGCATTTTAGTCAGGAAGATCGTTCTAAAGAAAAATTCACATGCGATTGATCCTAATGTTTTCGTTCAGATGAAAGTGCACCTCAGAGCAACACCATTCTTATAATTTGCCTTGCACCCTAGCACACAACACTTATTGGGCATAATTTCTGCTTTTATGTCCCTACACACACGCGCGCGCGGTTTAAGTATCAATACCTTTTACCATTAAATAACAAAAAAATATTAAGCACAGGCCCAGACACAACACTCCCGCACCATATACGTGATAATGAATCATGGCCTCCTCGTCGTGACGTCACGCACAAACTCTTAGAGCGTCGGTACGCCTTGTATTCTAGGCGGTGTTGCTCAGAAGTATCCCAGCACTGACAGAAGAAATCCAAAGGATCATAAAAAAACACTCACGCGCGCAGCGTTTCCTTGGAGAGAATAGATTTTCCACTGTCCTCCATAGCTAACCTTTGAAATGTTCTAAACATCTCTCCTAAGCAATAAAACACTCTTTGTTATTTAGCATCGTACACATGGGATCTCTTCTCAGAAATTCATCTGCCCCAAAACGCGAGGGTTTCGAAATAAGAATCCACACCAAAATTGGCTCTGAACTATTCTATCCGAGAACGACGTTTTGTCTCCAACCACTTTCATTTCAGATTTAAGACCCTTTAAGTAAATATCCTTTGAATCCCAGGGGAAATCCATGAACTCTTGCATCTCTATAGCAAAAGACATTGATCATAAATTTACGTCACAAATTTTCATTATCACGATAAAAATTTGTACAAAGCGCATTAAATATAAGCTAAATACGTTAACACACCTGCCAAGTATGTTAACTTTCAATGAAGAAATTGGAGCATGAAGATGAAAGCAATGTGTGTACTTTAGATTGAACATATTTATTGTTACTGACCAAGAGGCAATAACGAAGAATATGGGCTGTAGTAATCCGAGAAGGAATAATTTATTGAACACGAACATTTAAATACTAAATATTTTAGAAATTTGCTTCTTAAAAATGTCCTTACTGAATTGTTTTTAATTTCGCAGGTCTAATAACTCCTTGAATAAAAGAAAACAAGGCGTCACTTTCGTAAAATATATACCTACCAGACATATAAGACGGCGAGTAGAAACAAAATAGTATAAATAACTGAATGGCGAAACTTTCAAAGAGTCGGAAACTGATAAATTAAACTATTCAGTCTTACAAATATTATATATAAAAACTCAAGTTGTGCCAACCAGGTTTTCCCTGGTTTCTATACCAAGAGACCATCTTGTAGACAAATCGTATTGATCACTAGTCTAGAGAAAGGGCGACGTCATATTGCACAGTGTAGCTTCTTGAAAATAACACTTCTTTTGGAGGTGTTGCCTAGCGTAAATCCATTAACTTAATATTTTCCTATAAACGTTACCAAATTAAAATTGAATCAACTCCAATTCCGAATGCGATTTAGCTATTTCAAGACAAACAGCTGGAAACAGGAAATGAACCAGTCCGGACTAAGAGTTAATTGTTTAGACACTTTTAAAATAAAAGGAAATGCGCGTACGCTCTGAAACAATAATATTTTTGTTAAATCGCCCTGATCCCATTACGACAGATCATTAACAAGAAGTGCAAAGTCACAGTTACAAATCCTAGAATAGATGGACCATAACTTTCTAGTTTTGGGGGAGTAATTAATGTTGAGAAGCGCGTTGCGTAAGCTGGATCGCATTGTCAGACCTATTTCATTATCCATGGGACCAGAAATATTATCAAGGCTTCCTCTGATGCTTCTCTGTTGCTTCGACAATTTCCAGCAAGTAAGGAATTCATCCTCCAATCTCTTTGGTTATGTGTATACGTCAATGTCAATAAACGGATCTTATTAGAGGTTAAGAAATAACTTTATACATAATACATGGATAGGAACGAGCAGGAGAATGGATTCGAATAGTCGAAAAGTAACACAAATTACAAAACCGCGAATGAGAAACTCCACAGTTTCACCAAACATTCACCAAACACCGTAAACCAGACTCGAGAAGGAGCAGCTTCGACACAAAGTGAAAGACAAAAAAAATCTTAAGCAATATTTTCACAGGAATTCAAAAACATGGAAAGAGAAAAATGCATGTATGAAGTAGATTGGATAGAAATAATACCGAAAATTGTCTCATTAACTTAATTGGAAATACAATACTTAAATTTTTAATAAAATATTTATTATAATCCCCATTATTAATATCGCCAACACAACTTACCAAATATATACCTCCACAATGAGTACGTTCTGAAAATGCTATGTGAATAATTATTTAAAAAAGTGTAAATGTACAAGATGTTTATAATAGAGGACTATTTAAATTGGTTTGAATATTTTTATGTTTTCCATTGCGACCATCCGTTTCCAACATTAGCTGAAAGTTTCATGCAACTGAAACAGATGCACCACGCTGCAGGAACATTTCATCGGACAAATTACTTTCCCTTTCTCAGCTGGGCTTTCATGCTTGCAAAACTTCCTGTGGCTCTCTAAAGAACGGTTTGCAATTGAAATTATATCAATTTTGCTTTTATTTAAAGTGCAACAGCTCTTGTGGTAATCCCGCGAAAAAATATGTTTATATGATCACTGATATTTAGTTGCGCTTTAATTCGTACACTGTATGAACAAATATTAAAATAAGAATTTAATTGCACATGAACATTTGCCAGCAACTATGTAACTGCACATGGTTCGGAGACACTTGGAGACTGGACAGCCGGTTTCACCAACATTGATTAGTCGCTTTGACGGACTCAAACCACTGACGGCACATTAGACGACATATTTAATTAAATTAGTATTTATCTTTCACCAAGGTCGTTTCGCCTGACGATTGTCAAAATATTCGTCAAATTTTGACGGACCGGTACCCTGCCATGAACGCCTTTGATGACTCGTTAAACTTGTATCGGGAAGTTAAGGTGTATCAAACGCGTGCAATGTATTTCTCCAACTTAGTTATTTTTCTCTTTTGCTGTTCAAATGGCTCGCGTTTGATAACATGATAATAATGTTGATGCTTAACATTTGAGTATGGAGTATTAAGAAACAATGGGTCCAGATCCAGCTTACTATAAAAAAAAGCATTTTGGATAATGCTCAATCTGTAACCCGATACAGAAGGTCTTAGTCGGTGTGTCTGAAGCATTTAGAAGTAGAACCGCCCTAGAATACACCTCTAAGAGAATAAGCCTCTAACACCCATGTAGCAGTTGTTATTTATTTAAGTATAGCAGTGGAGTCAGAATGTTTTTATGAAGAACAGCAAACTTTCCTGGAGTTATACGACACTATAATCGCACATTCGTATATGACAAACTGATCTCTGCGAAGAAATAATTAGAACGATTAATAAACCGAAAAATGTATTTCTCGCTATATACGCACACAATGCCGACCTACATGAATATAGGTCATACGTCATTAGTATTCGGTAGCCAATGCGGAGCAGTGCTGTAACCTGACGTTGTGGCCAACCTTTAAAGAAGGAAGAAATATCAACGTAATATTTTTGTCCATGGTAACATCGTTAAACTGCATTTTGAACCATGTAGAATATTGATTAAAATATTATGATTACAGTCAAATGTATGTTAGAATAAGCTTAGAACGAATCATTATACAGTTTTGAGTAACTACGAGTGTGCATGTGCGCCGCGGTGCGTGTGTGTGTGTGTGTGTGTGTGTGCGCGCGCGCGCGGCGCGCGGATCCATCACCCGCGGTGAGACCACTTCCAAAGCACCAATTAAGACGTATGAGATGTTATTAGAAGAGTCTCGATCCCCTAATGGGAAACTGGTATTTGTTTTCAGATCCAGCCAGAAGATTTTCAGAAATTTCCAAAAACACTTGTTTTGGCGCTGCGATCTTGGTGCATTGATCGGGAATTCCATCGACACCATGTAAATAGATCTATAAAGGTGGCGTTGATTTAAGTCCCTGTGCTCAGTAACAATTTGGTCGCTCCATGACACCATAATTTTCTTTCACGAGGGTGAAAACACTTATTGTTCCCATTTCTACGTTAAAAGAATTGTCTGGCAGATTTCATTTCAACTTCATTTGAATTATAGTATTTTTAAAAATAAATTTACGAAAACCTATTAACAGTTTTGTCTTGGAATTAAAATTGAACTTCATGTGAATACGGAGAAAACCAAACCAGTGAATAATATCAGAGAATGAAAGGACATTTAAGTCCTAAAGTTCGACTTTCACATTTACATTCTTCAACGTGCAAATACCTATTTTCAAATGAATGTGACTAACAACTTATTCTTATTCAATTTACGTAACCCCTCATTCACATAAACATAAAACACTCGCCTTTTAATGTTTATCTCGCCTTTTATTGTTCACCTACAAAACGATTAATACAGCAATTACGGAAGTGCAAGTGAACAAAAATTGGTCGGGGTCTATGGAGTTTTAATTTCTTCAAAATAGGAGACTACAATATGGAAGTATTAAGCAAATCTGTGGAATGAAATGAAGGTGTAGAAGATTTTGCGACTGAATTTTCAGAACGAATTGAAAATGATCTTATTAGAAAATAACGCTGAGACCAGCTAATTCTAACTATTCGAATCATCTATACCTGCAAGTATTTTGTACGACGATTACAATTTGCAATATTGCATTTCATGCCCCTTATGGAGGTAACATTCAAGGCACTTGGGTGTTAGGAATTTTTTATCAAGTTTATAACATTATTATCAACCACGACTCATTAGTATGTCCAATGCCAGACACTGTAAGAACTTATTTGAACAAAGCTATGCCTAACATTTAGAAATTTTCAACACATAAAATACTCTTAAAACATTTACAGCGTCGGCGACGCCACATTCAACTAGTATCACATTAGATCCAGAACGGTTTTTTCGATGATTCATAAATGAATGCGAATCAATGGCAAAATACGATGACGTTTATTTTTTTATTTCCTTCTTTACTTCGATAAACATTATTATTAACATATTCTCATGACCCAACAATAAAATAAAACTCATTAAGTTCTATAATTAAAATTGGAACAGGGTGGGGAAATACCATCTGTTTTACCATATTTAAAACACCGACGTTTCTTGTCGATGTTTTCATCGACATCGAAAACATTTTGGTAATATATCGAAATATCGATGTTTTGGTAAAATTTACCATCACTATCCCCCATTTCCAGGAGCCCAAACCGTCAAGACGCATTTGACTTCGCATGAACATTATCTTCGTGCTCCCTGCCAATCGTACACCTCACTCTTTATCTCCGGGTATAGGCTAAGATAGCTTCACCTGCGCTTTTCTAAGAAGTAAGGTGAAATTCCCTCTGAGTATCATAGTGGTGATAACTTGCCGGACGGCAAAACAACCAATTGATACCGCCGATGTTGTCAAGAACTGGCCCGACACTTACCAAGCTTCAACGATTGAGTTTTCCGATGAGACCCTTGTTCCGTGAGTATCTCGTCCGTGCGTGTGCCGACCTATTTTCATTTCCCAATCCAGGGTGGCCAGCGAACATGGAATCCTTGAAAATCGAAAAAGAAACACCCAAATTTGAAAAAGCCTAAAAAGTGGGAAAACGAGAATTTGATTTAAAAATCTGTATTTTTTTCATTCTTTCAAATTTATGGCAGACTTTCAGCACAAATTCTCATACATCATCGTATTCAGTAAATATGTTTGATTCACAACATGATAACGGCGGGTGTTAAAATCTAAGAATATACGAAAAATATCAAATGTATGCTTTAGGACAGCGAAGACTTTGCATCCCCTCGACTCTCGTGTCATACGACTTCAAATCTGTCGTGTGCGTAGGTATAAAGTGTGTTGTAGGTAGCAGCACAGAGCACCTTTACAATCGTGTTACACAGGAAATCACTTTTTCAAATTCCCGGCTTTCCCCGAATTTCAAGGATTCCAGATTCGCTGGCCACCCTGAATATGAAATGAAAATATGGCCGTTTCATCAACAGAAGTGACTTTTCTTTAAATAACTGCAAGCGAGAATGAACATAAATTCTGTGCGTCACAAACAGTCGAGAACACAATAACTGTGTAAAAGTACAGAATGTATTGTATTTGTGAATCCTTCAAATCTCCTAAAGGAATGAGTATTCTCAGTGGCAAAGCTAGTGGATATGTCCTAGCGATGAATGATCGTCGAAAGGTCTAAAGAAAACGTTCGTACAGAGTTTGCATAAAAAGGTGTGTGAAAGAGCAAAACTCTTCCGTTACGTACAAATTGCACAAAATACTGTGTAGCAGTGTAATTTTCCGCTTTACCTCGGTCACTCTGAGCTCAAAGGGTAGCAATCCGTCGATCAGTTATTCAAATGGTGCATTAGTAAATTATACCATCGGAAAATTGTTCTATCTTCAATATTAAAAGAAAAATATGAATGCAGATCGTGGAGTGCGACAGCAAATCAGCCGTCGTATTACCCTGACATATCTATAATATCTATAATGTATATAAAAATTACACGAGGGACACTTTTCCTTCTATTTCACGTTGTCGATATAATTTACAGACTACGAGGTTACTATCCAAATATTCTTCACGGGCTGGAAAACTAGCGCAATTCGAAAAGAGAAGTTTCGACATAATTGTTTTTAAAGTTTCCGCTTATGATTGAAATAAAAGTATATTGCACATGGATCGTGGAGAAAGTATTACTAAACGTCTTCAAAGTAATTCTGTCAAAAATAATTATAATAATGCCATAAAATAACATTCATTACTCAAAATTAATGATTTTCGAGCTGTGCCAATATCAAAGTTCTTGAACCCTAGTGATTACCTCCGTTGCAATTTTAAACGGTTGAACCCGAGAAAATATGCAATGCACCCACGTTCACCCGCACTTGTGACCTTTCCAGTGCCCATTTACCAACACTGTATGTAAATTCACCCGAAGTATAATGCCAACAGGCGAATGCCGGACAGTACCCTAACAAACGGGCCACGGACCGCACGCGATCTTTTCTTCCTCTTCCTTGTCATATCCTCTCCCCTTACACACACACACACACACACACACACACACACACACACACACACTTACACTAACATGCACTACACTACCGCATATGCCGGGAGACCAGTCGGGTGCATAGACTGGCTGGGATGGTGCCCCGCTGGTGGGAGATACCTAGTTGAGGGGACAACCCCGCTAGTCCACGGTAGGTCGGCGCCAGATCTCGCCATCCAGCGGGGAAAACATCACCGCCACCTCCCGAGCAAAAACACGCACTACACTTACGGGACTAATGACCTACGTAGTTGACGCGCCCGGAAACACGAATCAAGCAATCAATCATTCAATCATGTAATGCCATCGTGAAAATCGCGTCCCCCTGAAGGAAGTCCCGAGTCGCGTTCCCAGGGAGCCCCCGCCCGCCGCCCACTCGGCGAACGCCATCTTCTCCAACGCGGCGCAGGGCGCGTGGACGCGTGGCGCGCAAGAGCGCGGGCGGCGGCGTCCCCGCCCCTCCCCTCCCCCCGCCGCCGCGCGCAGCGGCCGCTCCCACTCGCTTGGCGACGGCGGCGGTGGCGGTAATGGCAGCAGCGACACAGCTCGGCGCGGCGCGGCGCGGCTCAACGCAGCGGGTGCCGCGGCCGCGCCAACGGTACCTCGGCGCCGCTGGCCTACTTGCGGCCTCCGAGGAACGTACCGAGCGCCGCGCGCTCGCTCACCTCCGACGCCCCTGCGGCGGGCCACTGGCGGCGAAACGCGCCTCGCTTCGATGACGGATGTCAGGCGACGGGATCAAGGTCACAGCAGTTGCATTTGAAGATTAACACACAAAGATAAATCACATACACACAAAACAATAACTGCATCAAGAATGCGAAACAAAACGATATATATTATATTACGATTTATATTATTTATATGAATTACATTTGTTCAAAGAATTGGTCGGCCCGATCAGGATTCGAACCCGGGAATTAGATTTCTATTTATTTAAAAACAGTTACTTGTCCCCGAAGGGCGCTATGAGGGTTCTAATGATCGAGCTGCGACTTTGGTCCGAGAGCTTTTTGTCGCCCGAGATCATTAGAATCAGTGAGCGCCCGTGGTAGATTCACTAATAATTCATATTTACTTATTAACTGATTGACTAGATATTAACTTGACTCGGGTTGTCTTTTCGTATTTCCCTCCCAAAATTCCCGTCTTAAAAGAACATGTACCATCATTCAACTGTTTTCACATTTCCCTCGAAATCACGATCCTCTCGATCCAGGTAAGTTATGCAGTTTATATCGAGCTCCGTATCGAAGGTAATAACACGCGTATCAGTAAAATTGAATATATTTATGAAATTATCAGCCTCTTTTCATTCGTGAAAATTTTCCGCAGATTATGATCATTCTGCGATACACGTTTACACTACATTCTTTTGTTTACCACTTCATGACAAACTGTTCGGTATGACCCATCTGTTAGAATGCAATAACTGGTTTACATACTGGTATATTCAAACCTCACGACCCGTATAGAACGCGATAGAAATTATACTAAGAGTTTTCCACTAGTCCTTCAGTCCTTCATTATGCTACACCTGATAGAGTACGAAAAGTATGCAAGACTAAGGGAATCTGAAGGCTAATAAACAAATGAATGCATCCGCGAATCATTAACTAATCGAACGAGGAACAGAGAGTTTGCCCGTTTGCGAATTTCTTGCATCTTGTCACAAAACCCTTGGATCACAGGAAACGAAATTTAATTGGTCTTGAATGAGTAATGCGAACATTTTACCCTTCAATATCTCGTTTCGATCTTAGTCTTAGCTTTTTCTGAACTTTTTCTTCGTTACCAATAAAGTTGTTTTCCCAGGCTGTAGCATAGCTCCGAGAAGTTTCGGCCTTCAAAAATCTGTATCTTTAATAAATGTCAAACAAACACTGGCTACATTGAATATCGCAAACATTAGCTCTAACTTTCCAAACCGTGCACGGGAACAACACAACGTGTACGTACATTTTCTTCTTAAGAATCGAAATCAAGCTCCCTTCTTTTTATGCAAAAACGATTACAACCGGAATGGCGCTTCTGTTATTCCGTAAAATATACTGCATTTTTTTAAATTGTTCGCACACACATCTCCTCAACCTTCAGATTAGGCACACTAATAGTTTCTAGCAGCCAACAATCGTATATCCAAGCATTTGAAACGAGCGTACAATGGTTAGGGCAAAAGCATTTTTATAAATGATCAGAATCAGAGAAAACAACAATCAAAAGCACAATGATGTTTTTGTACGATCTTTTATAATAACGTATATTAATAGAATTTCACAGGGTGCAAATATTCATCCACAAACATAACTGTTTAATACTGAAAGATCACATTATCTGTAAAGTGTGCAATTCCCAAAACGTAAGAATTATTCAATTAGTGACACTTGTTCTGAGTGTATATATTATTCTTTCACTAACTTTAGTTTTTGCCTGACCTCTCTTTCATACTACAGCAACCCTTGGAGTAATCACCTGCTTTTAAACATGAGACCGCTCTGACACGCTGCCAAAATGGATGAAACAGTCCCAGAAGTTTTTTCTGAGGAACCGTAATGACAATGAGTATCTCCAAGAGCATTAAAATATTATAAACTTTCGAATGTTCCTCAGTTATTGTATGTACTTGGCGCGACAGCCCTTGAACGGGCTCAGGCTACCCTGAGGCGACGTCCCTGCTTCGCGGCTATGGGTTAAGAGGTAAGAGGGTACGTGTGGTTAGCACGTAGAAAAACCCACGCCGTATTCCGGTCTTCTCAACCTGAGAAGTGAATTTTATCATCGTCACACAGCAATATAAACTGGGACATTGCAAGGAAAACGCACACTACAGTCTTGCCTCGACCGAGAATCGAACCCGGGGCCGCGTAGTGGAAAGCGAGTACGCTGAACAAGAGCTAGCCTCGAGAGTTTCCTCAATTAGGAATGCTAATTTGTTAATCATTAATTACCGCAAGTAAACGAGAAAGAACGTTTTCGTTAGCGAAATTCGGATTATAATGACGTAATCGATAACAGTCTTCCCCGAAATTCGAGATGTATAAGTGTCATTGCACTTTCAGAGGTCAACAGAACTTTACAAATAAAAAAAATATATATATTCTTAACTTATTTCTTATTTCTATACTTTGTTGTATTCCTACGACGTTCAATGATATCCGATAATTTGTTTTCGGTTTCGAAAAGACATTGCCTTTCAAATCAACCCGCTTGTCATACTAAAAATTAAAAGCAATTTGTCTGTATGACATTCAAAAAACTAGTCCATCATGAAGACTACAAGCCCAAATTTTATTTGAAATGAGCACGTCTGTTTGAGACATTAATTCTTTTAATGATTGATGAACGCTCTGAATGGCACCTTAAGTTTCTAAACTCAAAACCAACATCGTATTTAATTCGTCAATACACAATCCACTTTGCGCCGTGACTGTCGTACAAGTAAACTACTGAATTATCTGAGCCCCCTTCACGTTACAGAATCCTCGTTCTCTTGTGTGTGGTGTCATCACGCTATTCGAATAGGGCTGGTGGCAGACTTCCGCCTCTAGGGCGCCGCAGATGGCGCTCGGGCCGACCGGAAGGCACTGCGCGTGTGGGTGGGTGGGGGAGGGGGGAGGGGCGCGGAGGGCGGCGGAGGTCGCGGCGGGTTCGCGCGGCCCAGAGCAGCCAACGCCCTCGCGAGCGCCCGGCCGGAGGGGACCGGGAGCGGGCGGGGCGGGGAGGAGCGGTGACGGGCGCCTTGGCGGGGATCGCGGGCGTATATTTAGACGCGGCCGATCCGAGCTCCGCGATGCACCGCGGGCATCGGAGCCCGCGTCCGCGGCCCCGGCGCCACCGCCAACGACATTCCGCCCGACGCCATGCGACGCGACGCCGTGGTGCGGCCTGCGGCCCGCCCAGCCCGCAAAGCAGCAATACGGAAAGACTCATGTCGTAAAACAAGATATCTCCAACGAA